>CM070480.1:44901897-45361897 GCA_036324585.1 Champsocephalus esox | reverse complement strand
TAATGGGCAGTATTAATATATATACCCACATGCCAGCTAAGGTCAGAAGAGCTTTATTTAACAGCTGGACTTATGTTTGTGACCCCTCCTGTTGTTAATTGATAACATTACATTACATTACATGAATTGATAAGCCTGAAACATGCACTTGTCAAGGTTCAGAGGCACATTTTGCAAATATGGCAGTAGCCATCGATCATCTTAGGATAAGATATCATTTATTGATCCCAAGTCGGAACATTTGCGTTACATCAACATGTGTAACAGTAAATATGCAGTGGTGTTTATTTGTAAATCATTTAGTATAATCACACAAATTCTGTGTTTTATATTTAACAATTCTGTGTTCTTTATTTATTGATTGTTCAATACCTGACAAGGCCGGAGATGAAATATCTGCATACATCTTATAAGAGTATAATACATATGTATAATATCAGTTAAAATAAGTGCTTCAACATAGTTAACATTGCTGGAGGTATACACAAATATTGATAGATGTCTTGTAATGCACTCTTGAGGAACCTGCAACCCAAGTTTTTCATTCAATGCAGAACTATACCATAGTTGTGTAGGCCTATATGATATGTCAATAAACCTTAGAACATCTTGAAATCTTGAAAGGAATGTGCAAAATAGTCATTATATACAGTCTTTAATTAACTATTAGTAGAGAATAACGAGTAATGAATATACTTTATAGGGATCGTATTAATATCTAATAATAAAATAATGAAATTCAATAACATGCTTTAACCACCAGGTGTCCCTTTATATCAGCTGTGCACCTTTATGGTGTAAATACAGCCTATCTACCAATTGGATCAAATATAAAAGTCAGCCGAATTAGTGTTGATACTGCAAGGAGACGTATTGTGTGAAAAGAAATGTAAGATGTTGTTTAATGGCTGATATATTTATGATCCACGTTACGTTTTCAGTTCCTCATGTTTGTCTAGAAGTCTTCTCATCAGGGCTCTATAAATACAGAACTACGGCAGATATGTCATATTTAATGTAACCGAACCGTCTATTACAATGCCGTTATGTGATGACTTTCAAAGAGAAACGCAAGCACACTAGGAATAAAGTATTACTTTATTGTTTTTAAATGTTTTCGGTCTGTTTCCGGTATTTGTTAATGACGATGTGCTGTGAGATGTGAGACTGGAATTGCACAGGGGAAAATAATGTAGGCTATCTTTAGATGCGGATTTTGTTAAACTAATATGTTTAGGCTGTGGACCAACACTATACATTGACGGGGAAGGGGGTAGCAATAAAGATAATACCATTAAACAGTTACACAACATAACAGAAATAATATCGTTAGCAGCGTCCCTAGCAACCACCTTGGTAACAATGAAAACATCGCGATTTCCTGAAATAATCTTCGTAATAAGTAGCAAACTAAAGATCATGTACATCAGCTGCACACATAATCTGAAATAACAACTCGTATTTCTCGCATCAAATGACATCAAAACGCATTTTAATGGCCAAACTAACTTTAAAATAGGCATTCTCTACCGAGAATAAAATGAAGTTCGGCCATGTTTTTTTTTCTGCAGGGAGAAATTTGAAGATCACGTGACGTCAAACAGAGCACATGGTGTAGTCCAAACGATAGCTGGGGATTCTGGGTAGTGTAGTGTCTTCTGCCATCCTTTACTCCGAAAAAATATTTGTTTCTTCGAATCGAAGGGGAAAAATACAAAAGCATTGCACACAATTTAAACCAATCAATGTTGTGTAATTAACAAGGATAATCTGGTGTTTTTTAGTCGATGAGTAGTGCAGATATCACTGTAAAATCAATCGACAGTAAGGGGAATACTTACTTCCGGGTGTACAATTAACCGTTATCCAATGGGAATGGACGCTCACATTGCCTTTAAGGGCAGCCTGCATAAACGAATGCCGTGCTTGCATGAGCGTCAAATCCCGACGCAGATGGGAATACATTGCAATCAGTTGAAAGCTATTTGCGTCCCTTTATGACGCTGAAGGAGCCTAGGAGCGTGACAACTGGACGCCACGGACATTGACCAAATGTCGCTCCTGGACGCTTAGGGAGTGAGAGTGTGTTGGTTATAGCATGCCTGGGCCCACACACACACACACAGGATATAATGATGATAATCCTTCACTAAAGTGATTGTGCTATGTGTTCCTGGATATCCTGAAAGATATTGTACAGGGAATTAATTGTGTGTGTGTGTGTGTGTGTGTGTGTGTGTGCGCGTGCGTGCGTGCGTGTGTGCATCTACAAGATCCCATAGCACCGACATTTAGTGTGTGTGACACATTCATGTTCAGTAGTGTTTGCTGCCAGACCAGCCAGAACGTGATGTCAGCTAAACTGACCAATCAGCTCACTCCGTCCAGAGGCACCCCAAGTGTCACCTCGAGTTCATCTCTTCACAAAATGTGTGTGTACAGATATGCGTACAGTATGTATATGTAGGAAATCTCTGAAACCTTCTTGCCTAGAAGAGTGTGTGTGTGTGTGTGTGTATATATGTGTGTGTGTGTATATATGTGTGTGTATATGTGTATGTGTATATGTGTGTGTGTGTGTGTGTATATATGTATATGTATATGTGTGTGTGTACGTTTGTGTAATAGCAGCAGAAAATAAATGCCAAATTTACAAATGCCTATTGAATTTGCTGTCTGATATATACCTGAGCATGAATTCTCTATCCATCATTCTGCTTCCCTCACCAGGGGTGTGGCATAATAAGATATATTAGGACTGAACGATATATTCTGTCATGGCGATAACCGCGATATTCACATCGCAGGGACGTGCGATTTTATACATTTTTTATCATCTTTTTTTTTAGGACATGCGATATTAAAGGTGGGGTAGGTAAGTTTCAGAAACCGGCTCGAGATACACTTTTTGTTATATTCCATGGAATGCTCTTAACATCCCGATAGCAATGAATATCTGAAGTGCTTTGACAACAAATCCATAAAAAAATGTCATCTGTAGAAGCCGTAGTTCTGTAAAAAGCACGACCAATCCGTTTAGCCAGCCATCGGGGCACAAACTTATCTCGTGCCCTCATTGGTCATGTGCGCGTTCGTGTGTGTTGGAGGAGGGGCTCTGTGAGGAAGTGGCAGATTTTCTCCGGTTGTGTATTTTCAAATTCTAGCGATCTCGAGCCGGTTTCTCAAACTTACCTATTAAGTTTAATAGCTATTTTGGATACAAAAAGGTTCTTCTCTTCTTCATTCACAGATGAACCCCCTTATTTGAGGGTAAGCAATATGCATTATCACGACATGTTAGATCATGACTTAAGGTATGATCCAGACGTCTGTGACTGAAATCCTTCATCCGGTTAAATATAGTTAAAAAAAACGCAATAGGCTATATGTCGCAGGGGGAAAAAATATCGCAATGTCATTTTTTTTCAATATCGTGCAGCCCTAATATATATATATATATATATATCTTTTTTTAAGATCCCTGCCTGTCTCCCAGAAGTATCTAAGTTGTAGCCATTATAAGAGCTGGTCAAACGCCAGGGGAAGGAGCTCAAATGCTTAGTTTCTTTAGGACCATCCTTTCAAAACACAGACAGAGATTAATGCCGTCAGATTATCTAAGCAGTGAGTTTTTCCTAAATCTGCACACATTCTCTTTTGGATCTTCCCTTGACCTCATGACGTTCTGGACACAGGTTGTAGGAATTGTCAAAAAATCTGTTCCTAACGCGTTTCCGAACCACTTTTCATTAACCTCTGTGAGAAATGTCTTGGGGTTATGGGACGATAGGAAACAAATATATTCTTCATTACCAAGGTTAGGATTGAAATACAAAAAATTAACCGACATGGATCCCATAAGTAGGCTATGATTATGTGAAAAATATTTTAAATAATATGTTCTGCAATCTATGCAGAACGTGTTAGGCATTCACATATATCCCTGTGTATATCAGCACTCAAATATGTTTTGAAAAGTTTGAGAAACCCCATAGGCCTACAACTCAGAAAGTGTGTTGTCTATATTTGATTATTTCCAGTCATAATATAAAGTTCATATTTCGCAGAGTGTTGGAAGTTCAAAATATATAAGCGGCATCATTTTTGGAAATTCTTAATAAGCAACGTATCTTCAATGACATGCATTCCTTGGTGATCATCAGCTGTTTCAGTGAACGGCTGAATGTTGTTTCACAGTAAATGTTGTTTCACAGTAAATGTTGTTTCACAGTAAATGTTGTTTCACAGTAAATGTTGCGGCCGCAATGTAGGCGACCAAGCATCTTCTCCTTTCCTTTCGTAGAGGATGGTCCAGTGTTAAGCTAAAGGAGGTAATAAAGGAAGTATTGAAACTGCTTTCCTTTTATCTAGAGCAGTGCTTCTCAAAGTGTGGTCCGCGGACCACAGGTGGTCCGTGAGCGCCGCCTAGTGGTCCGTGAGTATATTGGTAACATTTCACATTTGAAATAAATAAATAAAATTAAGTTTCCGCACTCTCGCGGGAATAACTCCGCAATGGAACGAGCTTAAGTTTAACTTTCAATTTCATGATATAGCACAGGGCAACACATTCGTCACACATGTTGTCACTTGTTTGTACCATTTCCAGGCGATTTATAATATGTTCTAGAAAAACGATGTGTTTTGGGATATTTGTGGAGTGTTTTTTTATTGGTTAAGTGGTCCTTGGTATGAAAAAGTTTGAGAAACACTGATCTAGAGCAGTGGTTCCCAACCTTTGTTGTCTCATGTACCCTGTGAGCTGGTCGCCATTCTATAAGAACCCCCTCACTCATGATTCGCCTAAATGTTTTCATGAATTAATCCCTCTGTAATTGTATTCAACCCAACTGCTCCAAAATGAAAATGACTTGTATAACTCGTCCTTAACACAAATGCATACACACTTGACATTTACACTTATTGTCGGTGAAAAAAAAGAAGTTAAGACTCACTTCTAGAAGTTTCAACATCTTTTGTTAAGTCACTGGCAGGGGTCACCAACCTTTTTGACACTGAGAGCAACCTGAAGGATAATGAATATGGAGGGCTACTTGTTTGATATCATCTGTCTGAAGGAAACACTTTCTTCACTCTCCCTGCCTTTCCTCGTATTGCTCAAGTCCTTCGTTAAACTCCTAACTTTAATGTAAAAAATGTGCACTACAGTACCCCCACCCCCCCTTACTTATTTCCTTTACCTTTTATATCCTTGTTCAATCCCATTTCATCCCCCCTGCCCTCTAGCTCAGCTTGCCACACCTGGCTGACTTGACAAATGAAGACACCACACACCTGTCACTCACACTTCTGTATCCTGTACTCCCTCTCCCTTCCTGTCCCGCCCCCCAGCCCCCCAGCCCTGCTTCATCCATCTGGTGAAGGCATGCATCTGCAGCTCTGCACACAGCATTCATTTAGGCCTGAATTGTGTGAACATCAGCTTTTCTTTACATGTGCAGAATAAATGGGAGCCTCGGGGTGTCGAGGCAGTGGAGAGGGTGTGGTTGGCTTTCACTGAGCGTGTGAAGTGACCCTCCCCTTAACACACACTCACACACATCGCAACAGAATGACATATGGGTGTAAACTGCCATCGTTCAGGGAATGGTACATCCTGAATGGTGGGAAGAAAGACGACCACAGAATACATAATGCTCCATTTCCTTCAATATGGTAGTAGATGAACTCTGCAAGCAGGACGCATGCATTCAGAGGTGAGGAGGGCTGGAAGCAGAGCAGAGTTCAGACTGCTGTCAGTGCTACACATTCCCCATCAAGTCCTTAAAGTGAAAAACAAATACTGTACATTGCTTGTAACTGCCATTGATCAATAACAAAACCAGATACAGTGTTGGAGGCGTGGCCACGTGTAAGCCTCCAAAATGGCCTGACTCTAAAATACTAAAATACTGGGATCATCCGGAGACTTGGACCCAGAGGTGGGGACTCGAGTCACATGACTTGACTCTAGTCGCATATGTTTGGACTTGAGACTTGCTTGACAAACATTGATTAAAGACTTGACTTTGAGTATTCATGACTTGAGACTTGACTTGAGACAGATGACTCGAAAATCATAGTATGATAATCCAACGGTGTGACCCTGCTGAAGGGGAGCCAGGGCAGGAGGTTCAACATGTTGATGTAACATGTTTTCACTTTAGAGCCCTTTAGAGCTGGGGTTATCATTTCCGAGCCCCACTCTCCATTGTTGTCAATGTTGAAAATAAAACTTTTCATAACCACAGTATTTTTAACTGATTTAAATGTGTAAACTGTGGTTATTCATCAGAATGTTGTATGACTTGACTTGTGACTTGCTTGACCTGAGCTAGGACTTGACTTGCTTGACCTGAGCTAGGACTTGACTTGACCTGAGCTAGGACTTGACTTGCTTGACCTGAGCTAGGACTTGACTTGCTTGACCTGAGCAAGGACTTGACTTGCTTGACCTGAGCTAGGACTAGACTTGCTTGACCTGAGCAAGGACTTGACTTGACCTGAGCGATGACTTGACTTGCTTGACCTGAGCTAGGACTTGACTTGCTTGACCTGAGCTAGGACTTGACTTGCTTGACCTGAGCAAGGACTTGACTTGACCTGAGCTAGGACTTGACTTGCTTGACCTGAGCTAGGACTAGACTTGCTTGACCTGAGCTAAGACTTGACCTGAGCGATGACTTGACTTGCTTGACCTGAGCTAGGACTAGACTTGCTTGACCTGAGCAAGGACTTGACTTGCTTGACCTGAGCTAGGACTTGACTTGCTTGACCTGAGCAAGGACTTGACTTGCTTGACCTGAGCTAGGACTAGACTTGCTTGACCTGAGCTAAGACTTGACCTGAGCGATGACTTGACTAGACTTGCTTGACCTGAGCTAGGACTTGACTTGACCTGAGCGATGAATTGACTAGATTTGCTTGACAGTGACTTGGGACTTGCTTGAGACTTGCACATGTATGACTTACTCCCACCTCTGCTTGGACCCATAAAGCATGAGTAATTGCATTTTTGTTCACGGCCGGTTTCAGCTAGGTCGAATGAAAAGGAGGGGGGAAATATCTCTGGATTCGTCATTTAACGCATTTTAGAAATGTTTGGTTCCAATGATTTAAAAAAAGGAATATTCAAGTTTTTGTAAAGGGTAGTTGATTTAGCTCCAACAACATTATACACTGATTTATCGAGGTATCTTTCCGAATGGGAAAAAGTATTTTTGGGCTGAATGATGTCACATGACATGAACATGTCTCTGTTTGCCACTATGAAAGTGTGCTTCAACGCTCGGCTCACTCACAGATAACTGCCCTCACAAAGATACTTCAGCAAGATAACATTGTGTGTCTTTGCCTTTCAAAACTGTTACACATCATTGTACATCAAGTGTTCAGCACAAATACAAGCATTTCACCTGAACTACTGGGTCTCAAATCATCAATCATCAAAATCATTGGTATTAAAAAAGAGTTCCGTAGTATGTTTATATTGTGTATCCTATGCAGACACTTGAGGGTGAGGGAACCTCGCAGCTTCTGTTAGTCATTTTGCCAGGGAATGGGATAGGTTATAGTTAAAGTTAGGATATAGAGAAAATGTAAGCTAGTTAGCTAAAAAGAAACGTTTTATTAACAAAATAGTAACTTCCAGACGTGTACTGCACTGCTGTGGATATGCAAACGCCATATTCCAACGCTCTGAGTTTATGAACGGTCCAGCTGGGCCAGAGTACCCTCTGCACGGGGATATTATATACCTTAATGCACCTTCGGGTTATGTTTCGATCAGTGTGCGAAATACCCGTCAATAATCGGGGGGGTGTATTGCGCAATACACCGGTCGAAGATTTCTCAATATGCAGTAGGGGTATACAATATTTCATGGGTGCAAGCCAAGACAGTCAGTAGTCTATAGCAGCATTTCTCAACCGGGGTGCCGTCAAATGATTCTACATTCTGACGTTCATATGAATACGTAATCGTTGAAGAGCCGTCTGTTTTCGATTCTACGCGAGGAAATGCTTTTGCCAGCCAAAGTATTTGTGAATACATGTTTTGAATGATGAATACTGGACATAAAACAGTTTAGTGACCATTGCAAATGACAAATACACATTATAATTTGAGAACCCCCTCAAATTTGGCTGTTGAGGCTTTCAGGGGGGCTCAGGTGTTAACATACCCCCCCCCCAATATTTCGCACACTGGTTTGAATGCTGTCTTATTTTCTAGGAAGGTGTCTACAAACAGTGGCGGATATTGATATGGGCGACATGGGCGGTTGCCCAGTGCGGCATTTTGACTGGGGGCGGCACAATCGCAATGAAAACAAACGAAGTGAGTTGCAGAAGGCATGGATTAGTCATTCGGCTGCGGGGCGGGGCGGGTAAGAGAGGGTCGGATTTTGTGCAATATCGCGGAGGTGGAAAAAGGAGGTTTTGACTGTTTGGCGGATGTGAGGTTCGAGGGAGAGGGTGGGGTCAAAGATTACGCCAAGGTTGCGTGCCTGATTGGAGGGGGAAGCAATGGTGCCATCAATGGTGAGTGTTATGTTAGTGACCTTGCTGAGGGTGGGTTTGGAGCCGATTAGGAGTTCTGTTTTCTGTTTTGTTTAGTTACAGAAGCGTGCATAATCCTGATGCAGACTGTTAGTGATTCCCTGCTTTTTCCGAGAGCTCAGCAACTCAATGAATTGAAATGTATTTTGAACTGATATGAATCATGGCCAACACTTCTATCAACATGCAAGCTATCCCTTTTTACATACGATTGTTCGGTGCGGCTAATAACAATGGCAGCAGCTGTAACAGTATCACAGAGCACTAAAGACCTGTCTTGAGAATATTGATATTGACTTTTAGCCAGATCAAGTTCACGGAGGTCCTATTATTAGACATGTGATATTGTCAGCTCCATAAGCGGCAGTGTGTTAGTCATCTGCTGAAAAACATGATGGAGATTATGCAGAGCATCCTCCCTTCCGGCAATAAGTGCCGTTTCAGCTTGAAGCGGTAAGCAAGCAGCAGTGTGTGAAGCTGAGTGTGTGTCGGTGGTTCTTTGTAAACATGTGTAGTTAATTTAGACCGAACAGTCGATTCATTATAGGAAATGGCTGCAACCAGATTATTAGAAAACTCTATATTAAACATGTACCAATGTACCAAGAAGATATTTTACTTACTTTACAGTTTGCATTAAAAATAAACGTCATGTAACCAAAGTAAAAGTACTTGTGTGTTATTGCCCATTTCAGAATATATATTAAATGATTGGTTTATGATACTATGATTTTCGATGCATCAATCGCTGATTATTGTAATTACTTCATCAACTGCTGATGGATATTATAACCTATAAGATGATGTCAATATGTTTATTTGTGAGTGGATTTATATATATTATTTTGTATTGGTAAATAATCAGAATCCGTAAACATGTAATATTATATAATAATACGTTTTCCTATATACAGCACTTGACTGTACTTCATACATTCTATCAATGATATGTACATGAAACAGTATTGTGTGTGTGTGTGTGTGTGTGCGTGCGTGTGTGTATGTGTATGTGTGTGTGTGTGTGTGCGTGTGTGTGCGTGCGTGTGTATGTGTGTGTGTGTGTGTGTGTGTGTGTGTGTGTGTGTGTGTGTGTGTGTGTGTGTGTGTGTGTGTGTTCTCCACTGGGAGGCAGTGCTCCTCTATGAAGGAGACAGATTGTCAGCAGTTCCGTTTCTGGAAGCCATCTGGAGCTGACATTAAACACACATAAACAAACACTGAGCCATTAACAAGCTATAGCACCAGCGACGCAGGGCAGCCTGACGGAGAGGGCTATGAAACACACATCAATGTTTTCACACACTTCAAGGCTACTTTATGTTAGCCTTTCTGTCACATAATCAAACAGATGTTCAGTTGTGTTCTGTTACAGAACAGCCCAATCAGGGACTTTAAGTTCCCAACACTGATAATAGGATTTTAATGTTTAGATCTGAAGACAAAAGTCTGGTAAATGTAACATCAAATCAGAAAACATCATGAAATACTTTTTAAATATTCAAGTCTCACAAGAAGCGTCTAAATGAGTCCTGAGCGGAAAAATGCTATCGCACTTAGCACAGAACTCACAGCTTAAATACCCGTATTACTGCAAAAACAAGACATCGATTAGCAAGCTGAGATCCCACAGATTCCAGAAATATTAATATCATCACTGAGCGATCCGAACTCGCGACAGGGGAAGCGAAAACAGACATCACAACACATAGCTGCACGGAGGAAGCTTCTTACCTTAGCTGTTGTTCTGATCGAAATGTGTGTTCAATGGCATCAAAACGATAACAACGAATGATTCCTGATAATTAGGGATGCACGATATTGTTTTTTTGAAACCGATACCGATACCGATAACTTCCTGCTTCTCAAGACCGATACCGATACCGATAACCGATAATACAAATTAAAATTACGCCACTAATTATTTTAATGCGATTAACGCATGTGTATTTTTTTTCCTCGGCCGCCCCATAGCTTCAGAGCTTTGAGGCAAATTGCCTCAAAGCAGTCCATGACGGCACAGTCTGCCATCCAAACAGTTATCCCTCGACAGATTGCTTTTCATGTGGTGAATTGCAAACGACCAAAGCTGAGATCTCAAGGGTTTTCTCCCGCTGTCCTCACTTCTCCCAGCCCCATAGCTTCAGAGCTTCATCGAGTTTAAAATACCATCTACAAGCTGATGCTGACAGCCCCGCTCCTGCCGCCCGCTTGTGGCAGACCACACTTCCACGCTCACCGGCAGGCACCGACTGGCCATCTGGAGGACCGGGAGGGTGTGTGTACGTGTGGTCCGAGCGAGCAAGAGAGAGACGTTACGTGCATTGTTGTTGTTAGCATCTGGTGCTAGCTAGCTGCGCTAACGGATATAAGGAGCTGTTTAAATGAAAAACAGAGGAGCGCTCTATCCACACAACTGCGCCGAGCACTTGACTTTATGGAGGAAGCAGACAGCGGGACATTGTAGGAGAAGTCAGCACACTCAGCAACATGATTGCAGCGTCCAGGCAGCTCCGGTTCGAGCATATGCCTTGAGTTGCACATAGCTCCAACGCGCGCGCGCAGAGACACACACACACACACACACACACACACACACACACACACACCCACACTGTATTGTATTATTGTCTTCGTACGCTTTTAACACACCATCGTAGCGATGGCGATGTTTTAGGTAACTGATCAGGTTCGAAGTATTAGGGAGCGCTGGATTTGTGAAGAACTCCCCTCTTCCTAAACCACTAACACCACAGCACTGGCAAAACGGGAGGAGCCGAGTGAAAAACAAGCGCCCCTCATCCCAACCCACCCACACCGCAGTATACCCAAAAAATATATTGTATATTATCGGGGCTATTAATACTGTTATCGGTTTATCGGGATGACGTCATAATTCCTAATATCGGGCCGATAATTATCGGGCCGATAATTATCGTGCATCCCTACTGATAATCCATCATCATATTTACTAGTTTGAGCCTAGGTTTCAGTTTTCAGAGCATAACATTGCTTTCGACTGTGTGCGCATAGCTCTCACTTGTCAATGGTAACGTGTGTGTATGTGGAACTTCACCTTCGATTCTATTGGCTCTAATGGTTAAAAAGAGGTGACAATCACCAAAATCGACCAATGGGTTCCAGAGAAACAGCAAATCCACCCAAATGTGTTTTTTTTGTGCTAAACCTCTCTAAAAAGGTCAAATGTCATTTGTTTTGCATCAATCTTGATGCAAGGCACTTATTATATGCTTTTAGTCTACTATCCCATCATTCAAGGGTGGTTTTCACTATAAGTGACACTATAATTGTGTTACTATGTTCAATCTGAATTTACTTTACAATAAAACAATTCTATATTGATTCTGACTCTTCTACATCCAACTCACAGGTTTATCATTGCTTTGAGAATTTTTTTTATTAATTTACCCCTTTTAGAAGGAAAGATATGGTCATTTGTAGGGATGTCCGATATTAGGAATTATGACGTCATCCCGATAAACCCGATACCAGTATTAATAGCCCCGATAATATATAATATATTTTTTGGGTAAAAAAAAAGAAAAAAATACTGCGGTGTGGGTGGATTGGGATGAGGGGCGCTTGTTTTTCACTCGGCTCCTCCCGTTTTGCCAGTACTGTGGTGTTCGTGGTTTAGGAAGAGGGGAGTTCTTCACAAATCCAGCGCTCCCTAATACTTTGAACCTGATCAGTCACCTGAAACATCGCCATCGCTACGATGGTGTGTTAAAAGCGTACAAAGACAATAATACAATACAAAGTGTGTGTGTGTGTGTGTGTGTGTGTGTGTGTGTGTGTGCGCGCCCATTGGAGCTATGTGCAACTCAAGCCATATGCTCGAACCGGAGCTGCCTGGACGCTGCAATCATGTTGCGCACTATCCGTGCTGAGTGTGCTTTTCGTACAATGTCCCGCTGTCTGCTTCCTGCATAAAGTCAAGTGCTCGGCGCAGTTGTGTGGATAGAGCGCTCCTCTGTTTTCATTTAAACAGCTCCTTATATCCGTTAGCGCAGCTAGCTAGCACCAGATGCTAACAACAACAATGCACGTAAGGTCTCTCTCTCGCTTGCTCGGGCCACACATACACACACCCTCCCGGTCCTCCCGATGGCCAGTCGGTGCCTGCCAGTGAGCGTGGAAGTGTGGTCTGCCACAAGCGGGCGGCAGGAGCGGGGCTGTCAGCAGCATCAGCTTGTAGATGGTATTTTAAACTCGATGCGCTCTGAAACTTGAAAAAAATACACATGCGTTAATGGCGTTAAAATAATTAGTGGCGTCATTTTTTTTTATTATCGGTATCGGTCTTGAGAAGCAGGAAGGTATCGGTATCGGTTTCAAAAAACCAATATCGTGCATCCCGAATTATTTGTTCTGGGAATGTCATTTTCGAGCCTGAGGCCTGAAAAGCAGGCTTGGGGCTTAACAGGTTAAGAAGTTTCCGTCGGGGTCCTGATTACCTTATCGGGGTTTCTTTCGTTACATTGACTGGCTCGCTGCATATGTTCCTTTCCCTATCTAAGGTTTAAATTCATAGTCAATGTTGTATGCATCTCGTGTTGTTTTCTAATTACAGAGTAATTAATGCAATTACTCAGTGTTACAACACTGAGTAATTGCATTAATTGGTGTGTATCATGGTTTCAGAGAATAATAAGATGTTAATATTAAGGCTAAAAATAACAAATGTTCCCTTTTTTATCTATGGCAATCCAGGCGGACATCATTGTCTTTAAGAGAGCAGGCTCAGGTTTAAAGCTGGAGCAAAGATCCATCTATTGGGTCCAAACATGTCATGCTAGCTCGTCATTAGCCTCTGGGCTAATGCTTCAAAGTTAGGCTCAAATTGGCTAGGGGAAAAACTGGCATGGACATGTTCAAAGGGGTCCAATGACCCCTACCCTCAAGATATCTGACTGAAATATGCATAACTATCTTGACATAGATGCCCACGCCACTAACATATGTGTTAATCGAACACTCGAACACTTGACTTCATTAACCTTGCATGACATAGTCTACGTAACGTTCAGTGTGTTATGGTACTTGCTTAGTTTTAGGCAACACAACTACTAGGTTAGGTTTAGGAAGAGATCATTTTTTGGGTTCAAATCAATACTGTACGTTTGTTATGTATAACACAGTAAGTTGCACACGTAACGTCAGTTTCACACATGACGCATACGGCTCTCATTTGTTTGACCCATCCATCCACCCCAAACTCCTCCCTATATGAACTCTGTCACGTGTATGAATTCACTTTCTTCTTCTTTTGCTTTGTCATGATGAACGACAGCCACTGGGGGCAGCCATGAACGTCCTAAAGTCATCCTAGCAGGGTGTGTGACATGTGGGCACTGACCGAAATGCTGTCTTTGATGAGTTGGCAGTTAGTAAACCATGAGCCACCAATGATTTCCTAAGTTGTATAAGGATGCATACGCGCAGTCAAACTATGAATCCTATTTCTGACAATTCAAGGACTCGGCGACATCCCAATCTAAAGTTCTCTTCCTGACTTTGACAGGGCTCCGCAGTAACAACACTGGTGACATTTCGCAGGGTCCAAGCATTGAGGGGAAGTGGTACAGCAAGTGGACAACGTGACACACTGACTGGGCCTCTCCCGTCTCCCCATGGCAGGGCAAGTCTGCTCTCAAGCACACAGGCAGGGAAAGCATGCACAGGCATGGGTGTGCATTCATTATGCATTCAGATACACGGTCTGTAGGCAGAGTGCTTTCTCATATGCATGCCAATCTCCCATCCCAATTGATCAGGCATTTTAAACCCGGTTCCACTGGATCCCTTTACGCACAGACATGCCTACAGCCACAGGAAGAGGGGTCAGGATGGGTCGGAGGGGTCCCCTCTGTATGCCTCATGCTCGTGTTCCAGTCGATGTTCAGGGTCTGCATTCATTCTCAGGGTTACAGAGTACTGATGCAGGATCAGCAGCCAGCCGCCCTGGGGCCGCTTCACTCCAAAGATCTATGAGGGTCTGGTTTACCGTTTGACACTGTGAATGAGCACAGACCCCAGAGTGAAGGGGAGACACAAGTAGTGACCCATGCAGCAAAATCCATCACCCAGTAAGCCTTACCCTGTCTTTCACTATGAGACACTTTGCAAGGGGAGGAGACAGACAACGGACACAGAGTTAGACTGGGGGGACACAGTTCAGCTCCTCCCCACACAGTACTGGAAATGCCCTGAGAATCAAAGTGAATAAAAAGCATGACCTATCAGGGACTCCCTCTCCTCAGTTAAGTCATCTATAAGTGGATGTGTACACTCTGGCTGCGTTCCAATCGGATAGCTCGCTCTCTTGCATCTCATATAGCTGCTTTTCGACCTTTATTTTCCAGCTGGGAAAGGTCTGGCCAATATGGAAGACACTAAGCTGCCTTTCATCGTCATGGGAGATCTCAGTTCCTGATTTGAACAAAGCCAGCATTTGTCAGGGGGGAACAAACATCACATTCACGGCATAGAGAAAACACAAAAAAGATGCTAACCACTTTGTCCTCCTTTGTGGCATGCAGTCCATGTAGCAGTGAGGAAAGTGACGGTGGAAGTAAAGCAGGAAAGGAGAGGAGGGAAATAAATGAAAGGATGTGGAAGATAGAAGAAATGAAGAGAGAATTGTTGGGAGAAAGAACAAAGAGAAAAAAGGGTGCAGTGCAAACATTTGTTATTAACATTCTGCATGATTTGACAGACATACTTCATATTCAGTGAGGGGGCATGAGGCGGGGGGGGGGCAGTATGTGGATGTAAGTGACTACTGAAATGTGAGGCTGCGGCGACATGCATGACTCAGCATGACCTTGGCATGAATCATGACCTGTGACTACATGAAGGATGTGTCACGGCTCCTCAACGCCAAACGAGGACACCAAAACAACATGGAGCGCACCCTTCAGCAACACCTCAAAATAATAATCTGATGTTCCTGTGGCTGGTGATGAAAGCACTTCAGATGTGGGTGGGGGAACACCAGGAAGTAAACGAATAAGGGCTGAGAGGTTGTTGTTACTGTACAGGGTGGTGGACGGATGAAAGTATAGTCCCCTTTATGAGCAGCAACGCGTGTTCACTGTAATGTTGAGCAGGCTGAGGCTTTCTGTTCGGCTGCTATGATGTTGGGATGCCTTCTGCAGGGCACAGAGCAGCACTACAGCTCTGCCTGTGGGAACTGATTCATTGTTAGAGAAAGCTGAGCACAGAATATGGCCTCATACATACCAGTGTTTAAGAACAGTTAGCCCCTATAGTGCTTCACATATAGTGATTTATAATGAATGACATTAAAGGGTACTCACTGTCTTTTTAAAGAGGACACCTTCTGCTCATTGTTAGGTTCATTTTAGTATTGTGTGCCCCTGCTGTGACATGTAAATGTTCTTTAATGTTCAAAAAGAAAGAAGAAGAAGGGAACTTTGGGACTCAAGCCTGTTCAGACGATTCACATGCAAAGAACCGACAGTATAACACGCTACAGGGAAAGACGAACCCAAAGGCCTCTTTAATACTACGAAATAAGAATGTGTAGATTCATAGCTGAATTGAGCTCCCCTAAACCACATGGCTGATAAAGCAACTGTTTTACATGCAGTATATTAAACTCTGAATGTTATGCTGTACAAGCACACACCGTTTATTTGAATGCTGTTTTTTAACGGCAAGCTGCAGTAAGTCCTCGTGCTGCTGATGGTGGATAAATAAGCCCACTGCAGGCAGGAGAAGATTTGTATGCTTTGAAACAAAGCTCACACCTTCCTAACCGTGTTGTTCTGCTCGGCTGGCCCGGACGACCCGCCGCCCCCCCCCCACACATTCACAACCTTTCACAGATGTAAAAAAAAAGAATCCTATTTTGTGTATCAATGTTAGACTTAATGTCCACTATGTGATCATAGGCCCATGCTGTAAGTGGACCAGGTATAGCATATGTTTACTATCTGCTGTCAAACCAGTAAAACAATTGTTCATTGATTTATTTTTAAAATCTATAAGAGGATATGTAATTGTTATACAATACATACATAAATAAATAATGTAATTCATTACATCTGCACTAATTCAACCTTTCTTTTGCCTGTGTTAAATTATTTAGGCTCAAATTGCAAACGTATTTGACGCCAAGAAACATAAAAAAGGAATTAAATTTTATATTAAAACACTTTTCTTTCTGTTTTTGAGCAAATAAATCCCTTTCCTTTATGTGTTTCCTCTGCAGATTGCTTCTGCACCAAGCTCGTCTCATGTCTGTTTTCATGTAGCTGCCTGTCTGCTGTGAAAGTGATATAACACAGGATACTATCTTTATCCCCTGTTCTCCAGAACGTGTGGTGCCAGTGTGAGCTCAGAACCAGCTGGGCCCGGCGGATCCTGAGCAGATTGGGGACCAGCAGGCCAAAGGATGAAGGGGCCATCGTGAGGGAAGGTACCCAGGGGGAGGTCCTATCTTTGGGCTGGAGCCCATCGTTTTCAGATAGTGTTTGGTTGTATGGATATATCAAATTGGATCAAATTAATAGGTGTATTGGTTGTATTCGTGTTGGTGTTATTATTTGTAGCGCTGCTCTGTGTCTTCAGTGCATTGTGGGTTTAAGTTAACAGTCTTGTTAGTTTGTTTTTAGCTATGCTGTGACCCAGAGATTTGCAAAGACCTACCGGTTGCAGTAGAATAGTCTTTTTTGTTTAGAACGGTTAGGCAGCCACGATGACAGAATTCTCTTGATCAGGGGTGTCAAACTCAAGGCCCGGGGGCCAAATCCGGCCCGCCACTTCATTTTATGTGGCCCACAAGAGCTTGCAAAGAATATAATACGTTTATTATAAGGTTACGTGCCGCTTTACAGGAGCACGTTGCCCATAAACGACATGTCCCACAATGCATCTCATTTTGTGAGATGCGCACTGAAGAGACTTGCAATGATTTGCCCTAGACTTCTGCTTTCAGACGTAGTTAATTGTGAAGTTATTACCCTATCTGATAATAATCCAATGCAGACGCAATATTGTAAAATAATACATTTTTATATATATATATTATATATATTTATCTATGTATATTTATATAGTCTTAAAGTTTCCACTAGCCCTTTGAGTGCAACCATAATTATTATGTGGCCCGCGATGAAATTGAATTTGACACCCCTGCTTTAGATGATCGGAAAGGAGCTTCGATGCTTCCCTTGTTGTCGCTTTTAGCATAAGACACGCCATGCTTCACAGAAGAAAAGGAATGCCGTCCAACGAAGCTTTGCAGCCCCAATATCTAAAGAGATGCACCATTCGGCTGTTCACCGAATCATCTGATCATGACCGACAATCACAGATGCTTATCGAGTGTCTTCCATCGTTCACCACGTCTCGCCCAAGTGCTCAAACGTTGTCCACTTGTGTTGAACCGAAAGGTGAACTATGAACGTTATGCTAACTAAAGGGTCAAATGAAATGAACGCGTCACAGTGTTTACAGAGTTGGGTAGGGTTTCCTAAGCTGTCCTGCATGTTTGAATGGTGATTTGCACAGTACATGATGTACAGACCTAAGAAGTAATAATAGCATGTATTGCATATAAAATATTATTAATTCAAATGTTTTCAGACAATTCAAATCTAATTGAGATTTGTGCGGAGTGATATGAGTGAGGGAGAACAATCATTTCATTTTGTTTTCCTTGTTTTAATTTGATTCAAAAGCCGAAATTGAAATGATATATTTTTCAATGATATCCACGTTGATAAAGCCCACATAACCCACATGATAACAAAGGGTAAAGTATGGAGATGCTCATCTTAAGAGGATTGTAGTCTTCCCACAGAGGACAGGCTGTGCCGCATCATTATTCATGACATCGACTAATGAATGTCAAAGGAAAGTGAAGTTGAGAATTGTAAAAGACATACAGTAGGAGGGGATTGTTTTGACAAGTCGATCGCAGCACTGTCTGTTATCCCTTATCTTTGAAGCTAGCATAACCAGCTCAAAATTCTACTTAAGACAAATGCATCCATATTCCACATGGATGATCTTAGGTGGTTTATTGAAGTTTCTTCTGGCATCATCAGGTTTTACGACTTTGGTTAGTGACAGAAACATTTAAAAACCTATAACATTACTGTCAGTTGTATTATGTGTTTGGCGCAGCTGTATGTAGTGGTGCAAGCTAGCAGAGGAGGTAACCATAGAAACAAAACGTAACTAGCAGTGTCACCGCAAGGGTCTTTGCACAACCTCGTGGGGAGCAAAGAGAAAATTGCTTATCATGTGAAATTCAGCAAAAGACACAAGTTGTATGCATCTTGTGTTGTTTTCTATGACGGTAATAAAGGTGCAGAAGTAGCTTTTGCTAAAAGTCAAAAATGTATGATGATACTTAGAGCCAGATTCCTAAAACACTCTCACTGTCCGACATGCTAGCTTGATGCTAACTACTGCGCTCTCATGTTCAAGTGAGGTAAACGCTTCGATGTGTAACAATTCAACAACACGACAGCCTGAGAGTGGAAATGAGCGTTGAAGGGTCGATGACTGGTGCCAAGACAAACAACAACAAAGTGTGACCAGGAAGCAACAAAGCAGACGGCAACACACACAGAAGCAGAATCAGCTGCAGCGGGGATGAGGTGAGTGTGAGGGGGGGGGGTTGGGAAGGTGTCTCACATTGTTGGAGCGCAGAGAGACCCGCCCTCCGCAGCGAGCACAGAACTTGGTCTGGCAGTAGGAGCAGAGGTGGCCGCAGCCGTCTGCAAACTTGGTCTTGCGGCAGATCCCGCAGGTGGGCGCGTCGTCCTTCAGCTGCGGGGGCTGGCGCCGGGTATCCCCCCCGATGCGGCGCACCTCCTGTTTGTAGCTCTCAAACTGCTGGTGCAGTGTTCTAAGAGGAAGCAGAAAGGTTGCCCATTAGTGGAACATCACAAACGTTATATACTTGAGCAACTCTAACCTCCAGCGCTCTTCAGACAGACCTTCCTCTCTAAATGCCCTCATATTCAGAATAACAAAAGGACGCGGTGAAACGTCTGAATAACTGAATAATGGTGCGGATGAATAACAAAGGCGATGTTCTGCACACATGTTTGAGAACATTCCAGCGAGATAACTGGCCATTACAGCGCCACTTGAAAGGTGGCTTTCAAAAAAGATCGGCAATTAAATAAAACTTCAGCTCAGCTTTGCTCTCAGCCTTTCCCCTCCCTGCTTCCCGGGATGCCTATGATGGAAATAACAAGAGTGCGAATTGCAAATCAGGCCATGTGAAAACACCCTCGATGTTGTTTCAACAGAAGTGTCAAAGGAATAGGCATTACCATGGCTCTCATATAGGGGACCCAGACAGCCACTATAATCACCTCGCTGAGGGAGAGGGAGAGGGCGGAGATGGAGCTGCTTTCTCAGCTTTATGCAGCCAATTTGTGGAGGCAGTCACACGTTAGTGAAGTCTCTGGCAGCAGCACACTGGCTTTACACTCTGCAAGTTATTTATCCAAAGGTATTTATCATGATAATGCAATGCACTGGCATTCACACGTACTTTTGTGGAGTTAAAGGTCGGGTAGGTAAGTTTGAGAAACCGGCTCGAGATCGCTAGAATTTGAAAATACACAACCGGAGAAAATCTGCCACTTCCTCACAGAGCCCCTCCTCCAACACACACGAACGCGCACATGACCAATGAGGGCACGAGATCAGTGTGTGCCCCGATGGAAGGCTGACAGGCAGGCTAAACGGATTGGTTGTACTTTTTTACGGCTTCTACAGATGACATTTTTTAATGGATTGTTTGTCAAAGCACATCACTATCGGGATGTTAAGAGCATTCCATGGAATATAACAACAAGTGTATCTCGAGCCGGTTTCTGAAACTTACCTACCCCACCTTTAAGATACGAAAGTGGAAGGTTGGGTAGCAATAAACTGAACACCTCCTGCACACTGTTTCATGATTCAGAGAGAGAAAAATCAGCGCCATTTCTGAAATGTGACTGTGAAAGAGCAGCTGGAGTCTTAAAGCACACGTTCCAAGATCTCAAACTAACATTCAACGTCCTTTTTTGTGCCGAATTCCAAAATCATTGGACCGATGATAAGGTAGGTCACCTGGATCCATTGAACGCAGACATGTCCTCCGTAGTTGCTGGGTAGAAAACAGCTGGAAAACAGAACACCTGATCTGTCGTCAGCTGATTCTGGTGATGGAAAAAGTCAAACAGAAAGCCCTCATCCACCATGACCTATCGGAAGTCCAGGAGAGATGATGTGTCTTTCGGAATACTATTCAGATGAATAAACGACTGTCTTCCTGTCAAGATGAAATGTTATCTGATTCCCAAAAAGTATTTCTTTTCAAGTTTCCAAATCCAGGACATGAGTTGACAGAAACTGTTACATTCCTCCTATCTATTAACATTGCTGGAACAGACACAGAGGCACAGGGAGGTGACCAGAGCGCTGAGATACATTCAGCCAATCAGCTGACAGAGTTCATTTTATGACGTAGAATGTAAAAAACAAAAAGGTAAGGAATAATTCATGGAAAAATACACATTGATGTCAAGGTTAGAAAATGATTTGCAAAACACAACTTTAGGCGGATATTTTTGAATAATATCACATCTTATAGACCTTTTTATCACATATTTGGTGAGTAATGTTTAAGATCAAATGCTGAATGTATGTAGAGCATGAAGGGGGCTTTACAACCAGCTGTAAGAACCTAAAGGCTCATGATCAAAGCTTCTGTGGCAACTATTATGATAAATGAGAGCACCTTTATACCTTCACACCCATTCTGATATGTTTAACATAACCAGTTTGGACTGTGCTAGACTGGGGAAGAAGGTTTTAAAAATAAGTATAGACTGTTATAAAGCAGTCCTCAAGACACACCCAGATGTTTCAAGTGCCTGCACATGCAGACGTACTGAGAGAATCTGAATTGTTGTCTTGTTTTCACTCCAAACTGTTAGTATTTGACTAATAGTACAAACAAATGGATAACCTCAGGCAAACTGATGCATACGTAATTTAAATGGAAAAACAACATGACACAGCAACGTCATAAACATGACCTCTGACTCCCAGGAGCCATCTATCCTGCCAATAGGAGTCCAGGAGCTGAGCCAAGCCCAGGCGCCATGGGAACAGCTGTCAGAAACAGAGGGTGTCATGGTAACGTGGTGGCGTCAAGCGCTGGGTGTCAGCGGGTGTCAGTGCACCAGCTGTTCCTGTTCTTAGAGCCACGGATTCATCAGTATTTCTGCCTCTTCCACACATTCAGCACACATGCACCACGAAAGCTGCATGGGGGACTTTTTCACAAGAAGTCTGTGTTCTCGGCTTAAAGCCTTTGGGATTTTGGGAGGGTCTCATTATCTTTGAAAATCTCTAGATATAGCCTGGTGACGTTTTTAGGTTTCCTGCCTCTTTGGGATAAAAAAACAAAAGGGGACAATTCAGCCAAAAACTGACACACCACTTGAATGACACAGACATTTACTTTATGCATACATAAATACAAAATATAGAGTGTTCCCCAAACATGTGCAAACTCTTAGTCACAGACAGACACTAGCCAAAGTGTGAAACCCACGACATATTAAAGATGATGTGACAAGCCAGATTCATCCTATCAGCACACAGTTCCATATTTATCATAACTCCTATTTGTATCATGAACACTATCTTAAGGATCATCTTAACCGTGACTCAGCCGGGACCCACACGGATAAAAACATGTTCTGTGTGGAAGAACTTTCCTTCAGGTGAGGACATGCTGTCTGTGCTCACTCTGCTGTGTGTTCATTGGTGGCCGGCCTGAACCTCAGGGGTCAGCCACCAGGACTGGATCACAGATGGTAAAGCACTACATTATTTTGCAGCAGCCGACTGACTATTTCTTCGTTCAATTTCCTTCAAAAACGATTTGACAATATTTGCTTTGCTTGAGACCTGCATAGCGAGGGTCACAGCACACACACCATTTTGTTGTTTACCTACATTTAGCTTAGTCTGAATCAGACTGAGTCATCTTTCCTGAACATCAACGTGTGCAAAAGTAAGCCTGAGATCAACTTAGCTGTCACTAACGTCACAGGCAAGGGTTTTCAGTGCAACATCTCTGAGAAGCCCACTGTGTGTGTGTGTGTGTGTGTGTGTGTGTGTGTGTGTGTGTGTGTGTGTGTGTGTGTGTGTGTGTGTGTGTGTGTGTGTGTGTGTGTGTGTGTGGAAAATGTAAGGCTAAAGGTTGGTGAAGACCATAACAAAGCTCCAGGCAGTTGTGGAAAGTAACTAAGTATATTTACTCAAGTATTGTGCTTAAGTATGTTTTTGAAATATTTTTACTTTAGTACAAGTATATTATTCTGAAATGGGTCATGATTTTACTTAAGTATTTAAAGTGTATGCTAATGTCTGCTCCACTACAATTCAGAGGTACATTGTGTGCTCCAATACATTTATTAAATACCTTTAGTTACTCATATACTCATACAGATGTGGATGAATGATGTGAAATCTAATCGAGTGTTGAATCAGACTTTAGTTCCACCTGGAGTAAATTCACAAGCTACCCTGCAGTCTACAAAGTACTTCAGACTAGCTGCACCTTTACCAGCTTTGAGAACACTTTCATGATCAATCATTATAAAACATAACATAGATATTATTCTGAAATGGACAATTCCGCATTATGAGTACTTTTACTTTTAGTATTTAAGGATATGTTCGTTGATGCCAACACTTTTGTACTTTTATTTGAGTAACATTGTGATTGCAGGACTTTTACTTGTAATTCTTAATTTACTAAAGTACAAATGTGAGTACTTCTTCACCTATGTCCAGCTCCACACAAAACCCAGGGGATTTCTGGATGTACATGTTGCTAGCCAGACAGCTAAGAAGACACAGCTTTGGAGTTACCAAAGGTGAAAGCAGACGTCCCATTTAGCGAACATGTCTTGACCAAACTGTTCCAGCCTGTCCTCCTACAAAAAACGACCAAATAGGTCGATTGTTTAAGAAGCTTAGATTACGACCCATAGCCACGTTTTAAAGTGTAGCACCTCTAGTGGTCTTGTAAGAAACAACATGCTCCCGTTTATTCACAAATAACCCTCTCTGGAAAATCCTAAATTGTAGAATAGTTTGGCCATTAAAATGCTTTTTGATTAGATTTCTAGCTAGAAGTGTATATTGTACTTTTATAAAACGGACAAGTCAAATCAAGCAATCTGATTGGCCGTGATATACTGAGCGTATACCACGGGTAGAATTGTAAGTTACTTTTCACAACACGTCAGTATCCCTCCGCGTCTGAGAAAAACAGTATACAGTTGGGCTGAAAAGCAAACATACTGGAACAAGAAAGCAGCGGAGAAGTAATGGGGCAGAAACTCTCCTTTTTACGCAGCGGTAAAAGCTAAGGGGGTTGTCGACCCTCCGCTTCGCGTCGGGCCGAACCACGCCCCTTAGCTGTGATATAATGAGCATATACCACGGCCTGTCGTGAGCTATTGCTTAAATATTGATTGGTTTAAAATAAATTGTGTACAATGCTTTTGTGTTTTTAACCTTTGTTTCAGAGAAACAAATAGTTTTTTAGGAGTTTAGACACTACAGTTTCCGAAGACACTACACTACCCAGAATCCCCAGCTATCATTTGGGACTACAACATCCGCCTTGCTTTACAAACCCTGTGATTGGATGTTGGAGTAGCAGTGCGACAAGGTTACGCTGAGCGTCAACAGCTCTTTGAAATGGAATGGAACCCCGGCAGACTTTCCAAAACTGGACTTGGACGGGTCCATCCCCCGGGTCCAGCCCCAGAACTACACATTCTGGCTATTGTGTGTTACGCAACATTATATGGCACGTCTGTTTATAAGACATTTTCGTATTTCCCACAATTAGAAGTTGCCAGTATTAAACTGTGCACACCCTGGAGGTTTAGGGGATATGAAACACAGTGGTGTGATCACATTTAAAACATATAATTAATACATTGGTGAATTAATATACCCACATGACACCTAAGGTCAGAAGAGCTGTATTTAACAGCTGGTCTTATGTCTACCCCTCCTGTTGTTAATTGATAAGCCTGAAACATGCACTTGTCAAGGTTCAGAGGCACATTTTGCAAATATGGCAGTAGCCATCGATCATCTTAAGATAAGATAAGATATACTTTATTGATCCCAAGTTGGGAAATGTTTTTGTTACAGCAGCATGTACTACTTTGTTCTACTCCACTACAATTCAGAGGTTAACCTGGTATTTTTACTCCACTACATTTATTTTAGTTACTTTGCAGATTCTGATTAATGATGTGAAATATAAACAACCCTTAAATCAGACTTTAGTTACACCTGAGTCAAATTCAGGGAAGGTGATTGTCAAGTGCCAAAATAAACTGAAATATATTGGACGTTCAGTACTTTGTCAGACTTCATATTTATCTGTGGATAACCCCAACGTTTTTTTCTTATTCAAAAGAAGACCTTAACTTAAATAATCTTTAATGTTTAAATAAAGCCTTATCAGTTTGTCTGTTTTGCACATCCTCCTGTTAATATCTTTGGACGTCCTGCACTAAACTGTTTTATTGTAGAGATCACTACAGTATCTTCTTGATATTTTCAATGTTGTATGTAGGCTACTCTTAATATTTAGATGTTTTCATCAAATAAAACGTATTCAACACAAAATTCAATAACGTGCTTTAACCACTAGGCGGCGCAGGTTAAAAAACCAGTGGTGTAGTTAATAAAACATAATAATATCAAACATAATATGACAATTAACTTTATTGTGAAATTAAAACAGAACGGTAAAGGAAATACAGTTTCAGTCTCTCGATTTGAAGCTTATGCATTGTACCATGAACCTATAGACCTGTAACAGTCAACTGCGTGAGGAGTTGGAAAGGTAATTAATTAAAATGTCGAACTCGGACTTCATTTTAAGGACATTTCGGCCAGGGGTTTAGAGCTATATTTGTTCAAGCACCGGATTGGCTAAACAGAGTGTGTGCACCAGTCTGCCTTGATCTATGTATTCATGTCTGTGACTCTCACAGTATCTGCTGCCCACAGCTGTTTTATAGAAGGAACACCTCCTTCACTTCATGAAATCTCTGCAGCACCAGGAGGCAGCGGGAGGGTTAACTCAGCCTCTGAGAAGAGGAGCGCGCAGTGCCTTTCACGCACCGCCTTCACTGTGTTTACAGGAACACTCTGTCACAGTACAAATCCTGTAATCAAAATGTTACTGAAGTAGAGGTACAAAAGTATAAGCATCAAAATACAAACCTAAAACCTCAGAGATTGTAGATTTTAAAGTAACCTATAAGCTCACTGCAACTTGTTTATTATCTGACACAGTTAGCATGTGTCCGTGTTATGGCGCATTTCCACTACAGCGCGGAACCCCGGTTTAAGCGTGCCGTGCCCGGCCCATTTTTGGTTGCGTCTCCACTAGGCGTAGTTCCGGCTAGCTAGCGGGTACTATTTCACAGTTTTTCTGGCTCTCCTAAATCGAGGTTCTTTCCGGGCCAACAATCAAGCTAATACACGTTTCAAAATGATGCCGAAGTAACAATATACTGATACCGGTTAGTAAAAACCATGAATTAATGCTTTGACAAGTCTGCAGACAGACGGCAGGCGAAAAACCTTTTAAAATGCGTGTTTTCTGAATGAAGCTTGGCTAAGCTAACGTTATAAATGCTCCGACCGTCCACACTCACAACAACGGCCTACAGACATAAATAAACCAGCGACTGTATTCGCCATGACACAGGCAGTCTGTGGTTTGTACTTGTTTAACTTCTGTCTAGTTTCTGAACAGATATGAGGAGCTGTGAGCTTGAGTGCTAACGGCTAACGGCTGATGTTGGTTTTGTGTTTCGCATTGAAGATGACGTCACGGCTCCGCCTACACTGCGTTACTATAGTTACTACGCCAGTTCCTAAACTGTAATGGAGACACAGCATAAAGTGAGCCTGGCCTACCAAGGCCTAACTATACCGTACTAAGCCGTGCGAGGCCCTGCAGTGGAAATGTGCCATTAGAGTGGTGTGAACGGTCTGAACTGGGACTCTCTCTCTCTCGGTCAACACCAGGGCCAGCAGGGACAGCCACAGATGGGTTAGCCCTGCTAGGCCTTGTCAAAACAAGTGTGCGAAAAGGACACACAGTTACATACACTCACATACACACATATGTGACCCGCTCTATGGAAATCAGTGGGAAGTCGCAACGGCTCATTTCAAAATAAACGTGGATTTGTGTGCAATTAGTTTTTCGGGGTTCGGGTGTTTTGTTTGATTTTAAACAAACAAAGTCTTGGCTTTCAGAATATGAAACTTTTATTTCCAAAATCACACGATGAATACATTTTTGAAGCTTGTAAAGGGACGAAGACAGGCACCTCTCACTCGCACCCTGCTGTTCCTCAGCACCGCTTCCCCTCCCTCCGGCTAAAATGATGAATGTAAGGCATATAGTAATCATAGATAACACGGCAGGGTCCGTTACAGTTTGTTTTCATCTGGTTTCAAATAAACAAAGTCTTGGCTTTCAGAATATTAAACTTGTTTCGGCAAATTCAGAAGATAAATACAAATTTGAAGCTTCGGCATAATTACAAGCAGAGAACGGAGTAACTTAACGTCAGATCGATGGATTCCAGAGAAGAGGAAACTTTGAAGGCCTTTTTCATCAGTCATTATATCATGTGACATATTTCGCTTAATATTCGGAGTACAAAAACAATCCTGATATCATTAGAAAGCTAGGAATCTCCTCTTTCCAACAGTGTATACGAGTCAACATGTGTCTTCGGGTCAATGCGACTGATTTCGATAGAGCAGGTCACATATAGGCAAGTGTAAACAATGACACAGACAGAAAACCCACATATACGCACACGTACTGTATGGGTTCGCCTCGCCTCGGGCCTCGCATTTACAGCTCAGCATGTCCAAGGACTACCTCCCTCCCTCCCTCTCTCTCTCTTGTTCTGTTTATCTCTCCCTCTTGTGTCTCCACTCTCTTCACCAGTCATTGGTGTGGAGTTGTTAATTAGCACTGCTATGAATACATTGCCCAAGGATGGGGAGGGAAAAGCTGTGTGTGTGTGTGTGTGTGTGTGTGTGTGTGTGTGTGTGCGTGCGTGCGTTTGTGTGTGTGTGTGTGTGTCTGTGTGTGTGTGTGTGTGTGTGTGTGTGTGTGTGTGTGTGTGTGTTTAGGGCAGAACTATTTCTGTCTCATCAGCTGATTCCTCGTGACGGCTTGCAGAAGACTCCGTTGGAGAAGACACAAGAAGTTAAAAAATAAGGGTTGTTGGTAACACAACATTTTGTATCCATCCAATAAAAAGCAATTCTAGACTTAACCTAAGTATTTTCATTTTATACCACTGTATACTTCTACTCTACTACATTTTGGAAGCCAATTATACTTATTACTCCACTACGTTTATGTTACAGATGTTTTACATGTTACACACGATACTTAAGATAATATGATTATTAGTATGGATACCATCCAACATTATATTTAAGTATAACTAAAACCATGAGTGGGTTAACAGAAAATGTATTGGCAGCAATTCTGATACGAAGTTTTTTGGCTCAACATTCAAGCTTCTTAAATGCTTTTGTTCAAAAATATTCAAAAATATTTTATAGCAAAACTCAAACTAGCATTTGTCAGAGGTTTGGAGCTTTTACTTAACAAACAAAACAAGCATGCAGGATCAATAGTCCCAGAACTGACAGCACGATCCAGGTGATGGAGGAGAACATGTCTCTGAGGCCAGGAAGACCACAAGACATGTTGACACGTGCGGTGAGGAGCCATGGAAGTGTAGTCGTGGGTGAGTTAGAACGAGGTGAGAAGGAAAGGTAGCAGACACAGTGGGGTTCAAAGTAAACAGGAACAACAGGTGAGGAGGAGTGGTTTCTACATAGTCCTTGAAGTGTTCCCACCTCAAAAGGAGATGGGCGATGGAGAGAGACCAAGTGGAAAGGCAAAGGATGAACAAAGAGAGCCCAGACGGAAACAAGCGTGGGCCAGAGACCGGCGGAGGAGAGAAGCCGATGCATCCGGAGCCACTCTATAAATACCACGAGGAGAGGAGTGCATGATGGAAAGAGGATGGAGGCAGGATGATGGGAAGAGGAAGGGAGGAAGGAGAGGAGGAGAAAAAGGAAAGGAAGACAGCAACAGTTTCTAAAAGCAGGAACGTTCGTCATTTACTGGAAATGACGATTGAAGTCAAAAACGAACAATAATTGTGTTTGGTGTGTGAAAGTAAAGAAAAGAAGAAAGGAGAGCGACAGACGGGAGCTTAACCAAATGCAAACAGCTTCTTCGTTTCTTATTTGCATGCCATGACGACTTCTTTCCACATTTGTCTCCCTCCACTGTCAAAAGGCTATAAAATGCTACTAACGTCATAATGCAAGCAGAAACAAAGCACCCAGATGGCCAGTGTGTGTATCTAACTATAGGGCAGCCATTTCTCAAACAATCTGGTCGATCCTCCCTGGCTCAATGTCTGGGGTTCTTTCAAGGAACCAATGTAGCATCTGACTGCTGTCGTCACATAAAGCTGCTGGTTTAGTGCGCACATTGAGGATGCAATCTTCAACTAAACTAAGTCTAACCTGCTGTGTTCTCTATCATTCCATCTTTGAGAAGAATCTGGATTTCATGGTGTCTAGTCTACTCGAGAAGAAAGATTTCATGCAGTCTTGGAAGAAAAAGATTACTCTTTTCGCACAAAGGTTACATTCATATACAACTCAACTTTGTTCTTCAACTGATTTTAAAACAAAAATGTTCCCCCAGATTAAAGCTAATGACCTTTACACATTAACATCTCCTGGGAGAGTGTCTTGCACCTGGTTACCCAGATATCCACCGCAACCTCTTTCATACACGCACTTAATAGATACATTGTTAAATATCAAAAACAACTTGTGGGAGTCATGTGAAGCACACCATTTATATGTCCCTTGTTTGGTGTTGAGTTAGTCCTTTAGCCTGTTAGCTTTAGCCTGTTAGCTTTAGCCTGTTAGCTTTAGCCTGTCCTCAGCCCGTAGAGTGGGGAAGGAATGAGTCCTAAAACAAGGAAACGTCTTAGCATCGACCGACACCGTTTTTTAACGTGTTTGTGGTTAGAAGCCTGAAATAAGATATTTTCACATTTTGTTCTTCGATATAAAACATGCCAGTATTTACCCCACATGCAACCATAATGTAGTTTGTTGATAGCCTAACGTTAGCCTTTTATTTCTGCTTGCATTTATCCTTCGAAATTGACAAAGAGCTTTTAAAATGTGGAGATTATCCTGCTGAACAAAACATGTATCAGAAAGGTGTGTTTGCTACGGAGCTTATTTTCTTTAATACACCAAAATCAAACGGGGAAATCTCATTGCGCTTCAATGCTATCTTCCAAGTCAGCCTACATCACTGCACCACTCTGTAGCCTCAGCCTCTCCCATATAGCCACTGCTTGGATATTGATAACTCCTTTTATTGATGTTGTGGGTGTTTTATCCGTATTTATAGAGTGCTTTTCTTGGCATGGATCTTTGTGTATCTCTCTCTCTCTGTATTCATCTATTTTTTTTCATTTATATACATCTTACTCTTCCTCTATTTCCTTGTTTTCCTCTCCTCTTTGTAGCTATCTCTTATCTTCAACACTTTACATTGAATTCCACTCTTTCAGCAGCGAACCGCTTCAACGACTGTATTTCAGTGCATTCATGTTGTTATTCTACAGTATTGTTCTTTTATAGTTATTTGTTAATGTATGTCACCCAATTTGTGTTCTTTGAAATTGAAAAGGATATTGCATTGTGTTTGTTACTTTCGTTGCAGTTGTATATGTCTTAAGTGTAATTTGGCTTGGTTTCCTATTTTGTATGGACATGCTTTTATTTTGAAGGAGAGTTAGCGTGGTTGACAGGAAGTTGTTGTTGCTATGGAAACAAGGTGACGGAGATAAACGGAGAAAAAGTAATAGAGTGGCGAAGTCACGCCCATCTACTTCCGCCCCATGGGACCTTATTTCTGAAATATGATGTATTGAAGTCAATGGGGAGAGAACACTTATCTTTCGATCCCGTTTGAATTGTGCCACGAACTACACATATGATGTTTGTCAATCTTACAAAATAGTTTCCATGTCAAAAAAGTCACAGTTTGTCGTAAAACTGTTGAAATATAAGACTATGAAAGATACGCAACTAGAAAGACTACAAATCCCAGAGTCGCGCACATTAACCAGGAAAATCCTGGAACATTTTGGAAAGCCATTAAATCGTTATCCACCGGTGATATCCGTAATGAGCTACCTCCGTGCATTACCACAGCATCTGGCTCTATATCGGACAGGGCTACTATGCTCAATTGCTTTAATGAGCATTTTGTGTCCTGTGGTTCTCTATTTGATTATGTCACTAACTCTGCTTCTGTGAACACTACAGTCGGTGACTCTGAAAAACGTGTGTTGGAAAACCCTTTCAGTTTTACCCCTTTTACTGTTGATGTTGTTCGTGAAGCTTTAACCAAGTTAGATCCTAAGAAACCGGCTGGCCCGGACAACTTAGAACCTTTCTTTTTAAAGATAGCTGCAGATTGTATTGCTCCACCTCTTACTTCTCTTTTTAACTTCTCCCTCAGCTCAAACACAATTCCAAAAGTATGGAAGTCAGCGTATGTCCTGCATTTTCTAAAAGGAGGGGAGGCCACCTTATTAAATAACTATAGGCCAATCTCTAAATTATCAGTTCTGGCTAAGGTTCTTGAACGCTTAGTGAGTGAACAGGTAAAGGAGTTTTTATGTACAAATGACATCCTGTCTAAACATCAGTCAGGATTCAGAAAGAAACACAGCACCATCACTGCCACAATGAAAGTGGTGAATGATGTGGCGAGTATTTTAGATAATAAGCAGAGTTGTGCAGCTCTGTTTATTGACCTTTCCAAAGCGTTTGACACCGTCGAACATCACATCTTTAAAGCAGAGGCTACTCAGTATTGGCATATCCAGCCTTGCAGTGGGGTGGTTTGTGAACTACCTCTCTGAAAGGTCCCAATGTGTTCATTTTGATGGGCTGTCTTCTGAGTGGTTGAACATTGCTAATGGTGTGCCACAAGGTTCTGTTTTAGGTCCACTTTTATTCTCTATATACATCAACAGTTTAGGTGAAAATGTGGATGAAGCTACTTTACATTTTTATGCGGATGATACTGTGATGGACTGTGCAGGTCCCTCCATTAAGGAGGCTGGTGTTAAATTACAGGCTGTTTTTAACACTATTCAGACTCAGCTCTCTGAACTAAAGCTTCTTTTAAATGTGGATAAAACCAAGCACTCTTTTCTAAAGCTAAAAAGACACCAGAGCCTGTTTTAGATATTGTAGCTACGCAAGGAATACAACTTGAAGTGGTTACCTGTTACAAATACCTTGGTATCTGGCTTGATGATTGTCTCTCTTTTAAACTTCAGGTCACTAATCTGCTTAAAAAGCTGAGGGTTAGGCTAGGTTTCTTCTACAGGAACACGTCCTGTTTCTCGCTTGAGGCCAGGAAAAGGCTAGTCACTGTGACCTTTTTACCTGTGCTGGACTATGGGGATCTGGTCTATATGAATGCACCTGCCCATTGCCTGGTCAAGTTAGATGCTGCGTATCACAGCGCACTGAGATTTGTGACAAACTGTAAAGCATTAACCCATCACTGTACCCTGTATGCAAGGGCTGGTTTGCTTTCACTAACTGTACGGAGGCTCAGTCACTGGTAAATTTTTATATACAAAGCCATGTTAGGGAAACTTCCATCTTATATCTGCTCCCTGATCTCACGGAGAATTGTAAGTGGCTACTGCCTGAGATCGCATGCTGTGGTTTTATTAAATGTGCCAACTGCTAGGACTGTCTTAGGGAAGACAGCTTTTAGATGCACAGCTCCTCTGTCTTGGAACAGTCTGCAAATTAAATGGAAACTGAACAATCTGGTGCCACTAAATGTTTTTAAAGCTCGGTTGGATGCTACCCAATCGGAAGCTATTGGTACCTGTTTATCTGGATAATTATGTAAATGATGCTGTATGATGTCCTTTTGTTGTTCTATTTATGCTTTTATGTTTCATGTGGAACTACTTGAGCAGGTCTCGGAAAAGAGATCAATGATCTCAATGGGATTTATCTGTATAAATAAAGGTTTGAAATTAAATGAAATTAACGTTACACATTACACTCGTGTTAGTCACCGAAACCTTGTAAAGCCGGTCCTGCATGCTGGCTCTTACGGAATCGACCAACTCCCCTTGTGTGTGTGTGTGTGTGTGTGTGTGTGTGTGTGTGTGTGTGTGTGTGTGTGTGTGTGTGTGTGTGTGTGTGTGTGTGTGTGTACAGTTCTCAACATGGCCAGACTTGGAATGATGTTCACCTCTTTTAATACTTTCCGCCTCGTTCTGAATGAAAGAGGTGAAATGGCCATCTTGGTGTTGGTGCAAGACCAGAGTTGTAGTTCATTCAGCGCTTCACACAAAATAAATGTGTTACTTCACAGTTTTATGACACATTTTTTTTTCTTGCAAAATTATCTTTTAAATTGACAAACATCATATGTGTAATTCATTGCACAATTCAAACGGGATCGAAAGATAATCTTTCTCTCTCCATTGACTTCAATATATGATTTTTCCGAAATAAGGTCCCATGGAGGAAAGGGAGGGACTTCGCCTCTCTATATCTACATATAAAGACGGAGAAAGTAAACGATAAAGTTTATGGTTAAGTGTTAGCACCCCCCAAAGAGGCACAATCTCTCACGTTGGTATTGGAGATTTCAATCCATTCAATTTGGCAGCCGAATAGTACTCCAACGAATATTCGGATACGGCGCTAGTGGTTTGTATTTAGTGATTGTTTAGTTCCCGCTTTAATGAAATGTCTGTGGTTTACAAGTTGTTAGTCTTGTAATACACACATTTGACTTTCAGTAGGAGGATTTTTATTTTGTGTTACTCTTTAAAGAAGACGCAACATGCTTTTTGATAAGGGAGCAAGACAAACTAAAGTGATAATTAGGGTTTAGTATTTTTGGGCTTCCCTCTGAGGAACCGAAACAGCTCATGGTTGGCAAAAAACTGGTCTGAAGGAGGCAGCGGTTACAATACAGTTAATCAATACCGTTTAAGTACAACAACATCAAATCATTAAGCACAAAGAGAGATGTTGACTAGTCTTGTCAAACAATAGCATGTTATAATTGTCAATGTGAGAATGTTAGCATGCTAATGTCAGCATTTTGCTCAAAATACAATTGTGGAAGTGCATCAGACTATTCCTAGTTCTATGGAATTCAGTGTGATATATTGGATGAATGACAGTGTCTTTACCAGAAAGTATAAAGTAGGTTTCAAAATGTTCCCACAACATGCATTTCTGATGACTTTGGAAGGATGATCGAGGCTTCGGCTGACTTGGTCAGAGTGGTTAAGATGCTAATGACATATCTGCTATCAAAATGGTGACCTGCTCAGCTGCAGAGCCAGACACTCAATTCAACTCCTCATAGCACGGTATTGTGTTACATTAAACATAATCTAACCAAAGCATATCTGACATTTTGACTTGTCCTGTTAAACAATAGCTAAATTGTAAATGTGAGCAATTGAGCAAGTTAGCATGTTAGCATGTTAGCGTTTAGCTCAAAAACTATTTCTGGAAGTCATGCTCATCAGACTATTCATATTTCCATTGAATTCAGTGAAACATATTCTAGACATTACAAAGAACATTCTCTTTACAAGGATTTGCCAAAATGCGTTTCAGATGATTTAGTAAGAATACTAATCGAGACTTTAGCTGACTAGTCCAGGTGCTAAAAAAAACATTTTCTATACAAATGATGAGAGCTGCTAATCAGCTTTGGAATACGGCCAGAAAACAAAACCATATAGAGACATTTTTGTAACATGGGGCTCCACATTTGAGTCAGCCGCTCCGGATATAACCCCATCTCCTCTGACCACAAGCACAGACTGAGGAGGAGGAGGGAGGAGGGAGGAGGGAGGAGGGAGGAGGGAGGAGGGAGGAGATGTAGAGAGCCCGGTCAGCCCAAGTAGAATGCATTCTCATTAAACGTTAATGCTGGGAGGTCTGAGAGCACTAAAGAGGCACAGAGCGCGCTCAGGTCTCTCACTATCAACACACTCACTCTGACTCCCTCCCTCCCACCCACCAGCCACACTACCCCCCCCCCTCCTCCGTCACTGTCCCACATCGTGTCCACTATCTGTTTCTGCTGGAGCTAATGATCAACCACATCTGCACAGCTGTATAAACATACAGTTTCCCAAACTGCATGAAGTGAGAGAGCAAAGCTCGCACACAGGTTAAAGGACTTGTGTTCTTTTAGAGAAAAGAGAAAACAATAGCAGAATATATCACCGTTTTGATTCACGCGGGGGACGTGTCTCCACCACTTTTTCAAAGTATATTTGCTAGAAATGTTCTTAAAAATAATCTTATAAATGAGAACGGTTTATTTGCACAACATGTACAATCTGCAGAACAGCTGGTGTGTTCACTGGGTGGGTGTATTTCTGGGGACCAAGTGGACTTGCGACACATTTCATATTCGTAAGCTTTGAATAGACAATAGAATAGCAAACCTGGCTCCCGCGCTGCCGCCGCGCGGCACAGCGATAGTTGGATGAACGATTGAGCTAGAATAGCCTCAACGTGCAAACACATTCAGATCTTTGTGTCTGACAGCGACGTACTGTTCTATGCAGCCTGCTGAAGCACTCTCTCATGTAGCATCCTTTCTCCCAAGGACATGCTGCAGTTTGTGCAGCTCTGTATGTTGGCCGACTCTACTGCACTTTTCTTTTTAACATGTGTAGCTAGATAACAACATGCGCTATAATCTTATGACGATGTGACCAGCTCAGTGACCGCACAGTTATCATTTGGACAAATCAATTCAAGCGTGGAGGCGTCGTGTCGGAGAAGAGGCGTACACAAACCGATGTGTGTCAAACTGGCACGACAAAAAGGATCTTAGGAAAAGTCAGTAAACTGCCTTTCTTAATATGTTTTCAGACCTTTTTGACGTTAAAGTATGAAAACAGGTCACAGTAGAGTTACTAAATACTAATATATGAACTTGAAAATGAGCATAGTATGTCCTCTTTAAAGTGTGTTAATGTTACCCCTTGAGTTTATTTGAAAAAACATAAATACCGTGCGTGTTACCAATTCAAGTATTTCAATGAAGTCGGTCCAACTATTGTCTTTGTTCAGTGTTAACAAACTAGGAAGCAAACGCAAGACGCAGCTTTATGAGACATGCTGCAAAGACGACCGGAATGTAGACAAAACAAGAATGCACACACACACACACACACACACACACACACACACACACACACACACACACACACACATCCCACTGGCTTTCATTCCTCCAGGTGTTGCAGACACACCCGACTGCTTTTGAGTTATTTTAATTCAGAGCAAAGTGTGAAGATTTAATCCAGCACACTCTAAACCACACACACACACACACACACCACACACACACACACACACACATATGGAGCACAGAGCGTCACACTCTCTCCAGCTGTCTGTGAGAAGAGTGGCTGCAAAGCAACAGGACAGTCTGTACAGTAACAGAGGCGTTCTGTCTTTGCAGGACTGACGTTCCTTCTGCGAGCTTTCATCCTCACACCGAGACAACAGCAACACCATCTGTGTGTGTGTGTGTGTGTGTGTGTGTGTGTGTGTGTGTGTGTGTGTGTGTGTGTGTGTGTGTGTGTGTGTGTGTGTGTGTGTGTGTGTGTTGCATTGTGGGTGCTGCCTCTCACAAGTACTGCAGTACACATGCTGACTGTACAGGTACTTTGTGTATGTGAGGCTGTGGATTGTGTGCGTGTGCGTGTGCGTGTGCGTGTGTGTGTGTGTGTGTGTGTGTGTGTGTGTGTGTGTGTGCGTGTGTGAGAGTGCAGGTACACCTTTGAAAGATAGGAGCGGTTACTCGTGTACATTAGAAATGGAATTGAGACGCTACAGCCTCACGGACACCGCAGTGGGCCGAACTGAAACAGGTTACCAAGACAAACAGAGGTGCAGAACGTCAACAGCAGCCAGTGGACTGCATATTTAAATATTTCAGGAACTGCTTCCAAGTGTGTGCTATTTTCAGACCTGATCCATAATTCAACATTAGCATTTTTCTTGCTGAAACCTTATCCAGATTGCTTTCGTGAGAATCTGTTCCACGAGTGAAAGCATTTGGTAACTTGTCCTAATGCTAGCTGTTACTGTTTAGGACAAGACACTGTGGAAATGATGCTGTCTGGAAAAAGAGAGATATTTATTAAAACAAGTTTAGTGGACAAACCTCTGCTCTTGGATGAAGGCTAGAATGCTAACAAAACTGTGTAAAAAATGTTTAAATTCTTCATGCAGAAAAAGTATGTTTGCTTTAAAAAGGCTGTTCCACACATTCCCTCTTATTAAAGGGAAGTGTGTGAGCACACAGGTGTGCACTTTCACATTAGCACGATTAGCATTTTCAATGTGAAACACCAAAGTCCTTGGTTTCAAACAAGTCATCCTTATATGTTATCAACTTATAATAATACTGTATATAATAACTCATATGCCAACAATCGCTGTCCTTCATGGTGTGAATACATCCAATAAAGTTGCGCTGTTCAAATTTGACTCAGACATTTGGAGATGAGGAAAGCTAATAACTACAGCATAGGGATATTGTTTAAAAATCAAAGAATATATTTGCCTGGCGCTATCAGAGCTATTCATATCATTGTTTTGAAAGTATGAAACATTTTTGGAAAATATGTAGAAATGTAGAAACAGCTGTTTCATATTCACATCGCTGATACGAGAGGAAAAGGAAGTCGATTTAAAGGGCCCATGTCACGCTTCTCTGGTTCTCACCTGTCCCCTTGTTGTTGTATACACTTATTGTTTTTACTTCGGCTGTGAGTGTGTGTGTGCTCAGGATGAGTTTCGCTTTGTCTCGCTGTATCGCCGACACGGAAGCCTGTCCGCTCCTCGCAGCAACGAGCCTCGCAACGTCCCGACCAATCAGAGCACAGTGGGCTCACAGGGGGGGGGAGGAGCTCCAACAAGCCGTGTAGGACAGAGAGTGAACACACAGACTACACAGAGATGCTGTGAGAAACCAACGTGAGTTTGGACATTGAACAATGTGAATCTATTCCAGTCGACTCAACGATGGAGTTATGATCAGTGGAAATGGCCGTGACACGGGACCCAAGTTGGTTTACCTCTATGAAATGAAACCAGGCAGAAAGCGTCTATGGATCTACGCCGTGTTTCAATCCTGTGGACAGTGCTGCAGCTACGCAACACACACCACCGGGCACACAGCGACACAAAGGGATATAGGAGCAAAACTAGACCAATCAGACTCAACTGTGGACACTCTCAGTTGGAGACGCGGACAGTACAATATCAACACTTACATGTGAACTCTGTGATGACTCGTTATTACCCGCAGTCCTTTAATAATACATAAGTAGATTTGATTCGTTGTTGCTTTTAATTGAAACTGAGCCGTTGTGTTCATCAGTAAAGTGGAACTTCTATGAACTATTCATATCTTAAACTGCACTGTAACTTTGTATTCATGTACTTTTTCCTTTTAATGTTTCTTTTATTATCTTTTACTATTTTTAAATGCCTTTGTCGGAATGTCTTTCATTTGTGTAAAGCACCTTGACTTGCCTTGTGTTGAAAGGTGCTGCATAAATAAACTTGCCTTGATATATCACATTGATACGAGCATCGTTAAACTATCTTTTAAAGAATAAAAAAACCTATATTTTTCTCCTGAGCCTAATCTTGACCTTGGCTAGCACACTGCAGATGACCTCTCAGTGGACAGTAGCAGCCATATCAGACAGGAAGGGGGGGGGGCTTTAATGCCCTCTATATGCACCCTGCAGCCTGGGGAGGCCTGCTGAAGAGATTAGGAGTGTGTGTGTGTGTGTGTGTGTGTGTGTGTGTGTGTGTGTGTGTTTTTTGGGACCCCTCACAGAAGATCTTCCCACTCTTTGAGTCGCCCCCTTTTCTCTCTTTTCCCCCCATTCTAATTCTTAAACCTCTTAATCCTCCCTCCTCTCCCTCCCTCTGTGCCCTCGCTCCTGACTTCCTTCCTCTTCCGTCCATCTGGTGTCAAGGGGCCAACAAACACCTGGTGTCGGCCTCAGATCAAAACAAGGTTGAAGAATTTCAGAAATGTCAGAAAGAATCAAAGTGAAGCGAGATGCGACTTCCATAAAGTCTTTGCGTACCGATAGAGTGGTGCAGGAACGAGTCCTAAAACCTGGAGATGGGTTAGCCTTTGACCACTTCCTGGTTCCTTGTCTGGAGGTCTTTATTAGTTGTTGGTTGGATACCTGAAATAAGATATGTGCTCAACAAAAGCAGAGGAGATTGTCATAAATATTCCAATGGTGAATGCGGAAGTTGCTCTGCGTCATAAAAAGTGGCCGAGTGAGGCTACTAAATGTCATCGTGCTGGACATTAGCCACCTGCAGCTTGGCGGTGTCCATGCGCAGCCATGTGACCGTGATGTACGGTACTTATATCCTAACATTAGCTTTACACTTCTGGTGATTGCACTTATATGCTACGTGAGTCATAAAGTGGGTTTAACTATTTGAAAATGAGCCACATGTCTTATTTCTGGAATATTCCGATGGAAAAATCCCATTGCTTTTTCTGAGGAAGGAACTTGCGATGCTGACTATAAAAAGATATAGGGTAACCAGACCATACTGAAGATTACAGGAAAACAATATTGAGAGTCTGAAAATAGAAAACAATTCATATTTGACACTAAATCTATAGCAACATGTTGCCAAAGATCTTATTTTCTGCAATATTCCAAATCCAAGAGGAGAATCCCATTGCCTTTGGAGCAGGCAGCTCTCGGGGAGATGCTCACTTCCGGGTCGGCCTACAAAAACACGTCGTCACTGCAGCACTCCATAGCGTGCACACGCCTCAACAGCAACACACCAGGTGCCTCCATTAACCCGTCACTCCAGCACGTCTGAAATGTCTACGACCTCTCCGCCGAGCACATCAATATTTTACACATTGTTTCTATATTTACATTTTGGAGACCTCAAAAGGACCCAGGGGCTGATGGGAGCTTCTGATTCAAGAGAACATGTGTCCTGCTGTGCTGTAAGAGTTGTCTACGTCACGGCATGGCAGAGGGTGGTCACTGCTGCAGTCAGCACTTCACTCACTCCCCTCTGCATGACGAGCATCCTCTGGATTAGGAACTCAATGGAGGTTTATCAAGTCAATGGAGGCAGTCTCTGAAGTCTGTGGTGTGTGAGAGGTGGACAAAGTGTTCGTTAGCACTTTGAATCAGTGAGTCCAGCTGCTGAATTCTCACAGCGACTGATTGGCCCAGAACCTGGCGCCCTGGCTCCGGGACACGTTGGTCTCTGCCAGGCTGGAGGGGGTGAACTCGTGGCAGATAACAGCCAGTATCAGTTTAACCTTATCCCTGCCAGCTGCTCCGGTATCAGGCAGCCGACCGGGGGAGAGACCTGCCGTCAGCATGTTCATCGTCCACTGTTCATAACCACTCAAACGGGTTCTGAGTTACGCTGAAAGGGCGCTTTGAAATATATTGCTTACAAGAAACTCAGAGAAATAATTAAGACGATGTATCAGGTTTAAACGAATTGAATTGTACACAGTATTTGTGACCTATCTGGAATGTAGCCTGATAATTAGACTGACTGTCTTACGATGTATTTATCAAATGTTTCTGTTGCACTATATTTGAATGCTTTCTTTGTTTTACTCTCTGTAAAGCACATTGTAAAAGCGTGTTGAAACGTGCTTTATGAATGCACTTGCCTTGCCTTGATATGGCTGGATCAGATATCGGTGACAGTGGATTTATATGGCATCCAATCTTTTAATAAAAAACAACTAGTTTTAGTGGCCATTGTTCTGTCACTATTTTTTCAAGCAGCACCTCTTTTCACCCTCTGTCTGAAACCAGAGCCGAGGGTTGGCCAATAGAAGCGCACTAGTGACGTCGCTGTAGCGCAGATGTAAATAAAGGACTACAATGGTGGCGTTTCAGACGGGGGGGGGAGAAACTCAAACAGTAGTAGGGCCCCTTTAATCTCACAACTACAACAAAAAGCAGACCCATTGGAGTCTGTGGGCGATCCAGTTCAGTCTGAGAGTCACATGTGGGATCTAAATGGAGCTTTGTCAACTAGGATCAACGATGACGGCATAAACCAACTAGAAGGAAAGTCAGAGAGCGCAGACCGTGGCTAAAATGCTAAATGTAGGGATCTTCCTTTGCTGTTAGTCTCTCCGTAACCCCACTGTCTACAAAAGAATCACATGATGGTGGAATCTCACATCTACTAACTATCACAAGAATGAGTAAATGGTTTTCCTATCGTGCTTCTATGAAGCCCTCGATGTACATTTCAAGATATGAATGCTCTCTCAACACACCTGTTGCAAACTATATAGATGCCATCATTAAATACAACAACACCCATTTCACAGCTTTTTCAAAAGACTATTTTCCTTTGCTTTTGAATGAACTGAAACATTAGTATACGATCCATTAACTATATCTATCTACTCTACACATATAGCATGTATGCTAACGCTAACTAATGGATGCCATGATCCATCACTCGCTGTATGGAACATATGTGTGATGGTTGCCCAGCATGTTGCTATTTATGAGACAGTGCTGTGAAATAATTCATGTCAAGCTGATGTGAGAGTCTATGAATTCTGGGTCTCCACATTCTGGATGTCTTATCGGCCTGTTATTGAGTGCATTCGATGTTTAGCAGAGGTGTGACCAGATGTGTGACTGTTGATCTTTGTTAAATGCATCGCCACGGGAACGTGAAGGTATGATGAAAGAAAATGTCTGTCTCGTCAATCCTTTGTCCTTCACTCTGCATACTGTAAAACACTACTGCTTCGCTCGTGCTCACTTTCTGTAAAACCCAAGTCCTTCTTTGTCCAGAGTGTGCTGCATGCACGGTGAGCCAGATGACGAGGCCATTATCTGCTGAACCTGTGCCTCACAGAACATTAAACACATCACTTCCTCTCCAGATGCAGCTCCCCTTTAGGAGGCAGCAGTCAGGAAGTGAAAACAAGTGGCCATTAGGAAGGAAGCAGGCCATGAGTGCTATGTGGGATGCTGCTGCACGCCTGCTTCGGCACCACCCTTCCTTAAGGAGCCCGAGACCGGCCTCACATGTCCCACGGCAGGTGGGGGGGGCAGCTCGGTGTCTGCTCTGGGGCTTTTGGGGCCATTTGCTTGTGGTGGAAACCCCAGAGGCATCCAACTGCAATGTAGCTTTGCGTGAGGCAGCTGGAGCACACCGAGTCCTCCTCACCACCAGACGCTGTTACAGAAAGTGCCTCCTGTTTTAGAATGCTCCCAGCCTGAAACCCTATTCCCACAAAGCTAAGACTATTAGTGTTTGGCGGATGGATCGCCATTTGATCACCGTACAGAGGCTTTTAAAAGGTGCTACGGTACATCCGGTCTCGTCTCCTCATATCTTCCATTCCCCACCACACCCCATCTTCTCCTCTCCGCCGAGGGCAGCACACACCGCCTCGCCGGCGTCCATGTGTCGGCTCTATCTAACTGTTAGTGTCGCTGCAGCCCACGAGCTACAATGTCCTTGTTTTTCCCATTATTGTCAAAGTGATGTCCCTCCCTTTACACACACACACACACACACACACACACACACACACACACACACACACACACACGCACACACACCACACGCACGCACACACATTCATAGTGACAAAGCCACTCCAGCCTGCGTGTGTGCGTAAAAAGAAGTGAGGGATGGGGTGCAGTCCCCATTGATGAAAACGAGTGGGTGAAGGATGGATAGTGCTATGATTCATCCCCACGCCCCTCACCACCGCCGCCCCCACCGTCACACCCCGTCCGCACGGCCCTGTCTACACCTGAACACGTTTGACCCTGTTTCAACTCCACTGACAGTGATTGTATATTGTTTTAACGTATTGATTCTAGCAGCATCCACCCCTCAGAAGGCTGCCCCCCCCCCTGCCTCTGCTGGTGCTCACTTCTCTTAGCACAGCACCACCTCGGGTGCTGGATGTGAGGGGCAGGAGGCGCTGACCACTACCACATACGCTGGGTTCTAATGGGCAGCTCCATTTGACGAACTGGGATTAGAATGCGTTATAAGTTCCACAGAAAGGGAAGAAAAGGTTCCTCTTACTTTAGCATGGCTTGTTCTTTATCCTCTTCCTCCTTTTGCCGAGCCATCACTGCCATGATGATCTTCCTCTCCTCCTCGGTCAGGTGGCTGAGGTCCGGCAGGTCCGGCATGTTTGGCGTCGCGGTGGGTGGGCGAGGGCCACCCTGGGGCCCCACCGAGGCGGACATCTTTTCCACCACCACCACCACCCCACCTCCTCCTCCTCCTCCTGCTGCTCCTCCTCGGCGAGTCGTTTCGGCTGAAAGGTTTCCCGGAGCGTTTCCGAGCCACACCTCACGACATAGTCCGCGGGCGGAGCGGCAGCGGCAGCCGCGGACAGTGCACGCCGCTCATGGTCGCAGGCACCCTCGCTTGTGCTTTTGTTTGTCCTCTCTGGGTGTTTCTCCCGCCACGCTCTCGTCGTCGTTCCCCCCCACCTCCCGGCTGCCCGCCTCTGCCCTCCACCGCCCAGATTCACCGGGAGCCCATGTCCGTTTTTCTCACGCCGGGAGTTGAGTCGAGCTGAGGGGGGGGGCCTGCTGAATCTCTCGCCTGGGCTGTGGTGCCGTCGTCGGGCTGGAGCTGGATGTTGAGGCGGTATAGGCGGAGTCCGTGGAGCCTCTCTCTCTCTCTCCCCTCTCTCTCGCTCTGTCTCTCAGTCAATGGGATGCAGCCCTCCTCCTCTCTCCCTTTATTTTTGGCGGAGGAGCATGCAAGCACAGCCTCTACTGTGGCTTCACACACACACACACACACACACACACACACACACACACACACACACACACACACACACGGCTCACAAAGTTTAACAGTCATTACCGTGACGGCGGCGTGTGGTGCAGTGGGTTGTGCGTTGGTGTTGGGATCACGGGGTCACAGGTTCAAACCCCACTGCAGTCAGCATGTCGTTGTGTCCCTGAGACACTTCACCCCAAAGTGCTCCCGTGGGAGATTGCCCACAGTCTTGAATATGGAAGTCGCTTTGGATAAAAGCATCTAACAAGCGACATGTAATGTAATAACCAGCCATTCTCGCGATACTTTCTGGTATTTTGTAAATTCATATAAATCAACTGTGCTATTTAAAGCGTGTTACATGAAGTCCATTATCAACATGCCCTGAGCCCTCGTTGATGCATTTCAGCACCATGGACAGCAGCTCGTCTGAACAGCAGTGTCTCCTCCAAAGTTTCTCTAACTGATCTTACACTTTGTTTGTCTCATCCAATGTAATGCAAATAGGACATCCCAGTGTGGAATTTAAATTACTTTTGAATTGGTATACAGAAGGAAGAGTTCACATTATGAGAAAAATAAAAACAAAGAAGAAAAAAACATATAAGAGAAAGCTCAATGTGTAGTTACCCTGCAGACAATTGAAACAAGTAAGCATTAAGAGAATATAACATTACATTAAAGATATTAGAAGGGACTGGTCAAAAGATAAGAACTTAATAAAGTTAGAATGAAATGGAAACAATAACTACTCACCCACCCCCGAATCCGTGAACACATCACCCCCGTCCTCATCAAGCTCCACTGGCGCCCCATCCCCAGAGAACAGTACACAATCCTCCTGATGACGTACACAGCCCTCCATAACCTGGCCCCATCCTGACTGACCTCCTCCACAGACACAACCCCACTCTGCTGCTTCCAATTCATAACAAATTGCAAAACAATTATTTTACTTTTATCACTTTTATTTGTGTCCCTTTTATTTGAACCATGAGTATAATGAAAATAAAGGGCATTCTATTCTATGACATACGAAGTTTACATGTTGGGTATGGCCCAAAAGCATAGCTTGAACCAAGATAAAGTCTGTCTTGCAGCAGGTGAAACATAGGACACACAAACATAGATACATACAATAGAGTTATATAGACCGACACAAAACAAATGCAAAAATAACAATATATGAAGTGACTTGAGCAACATAAAAAAGCCTAAGAATAATAATAAAAACGCAATAATAAAATGGAGAAGTGGAGGAGAAGTCTGTAGCAGCTTGTCCTCAGTCTCGTTCCTCTCTGCTCGTTGTGCTTTCACCTCTCCCAGGCTATGCCGGCCGGAGCTGCCACAGTGACGTCACGCCCGCTCAGTGTCCCGGTCCCTCCAGCAGATGGCATCACCCCGGCCGCTGCTGCAATCCAGCCTCCGTGACATGACGTCACACAGGAGGTGACTGTACCGCGGTGACGTCAGCTTCTCGTGGTGCAGAATAGTGTCATCATTTTGGTCGTGACTAGTGACACAGTGGTGCTACAGCGAAGCAGATCTGTGCTGCAGACCTGAGACTAAAAATAGACCCGGAGGAGGATCGGTACTTTCACTGCCTGCACGTATTCCTCCGCTCACCATGGAAACATAGTCAATACAACAGGATGAGTTCAAACCAACTTCTTAATGGGGTAACATACTGAAATGGCTAAATGTTTTGTAGCCTACTAAGTAACATAATCCATTGGGCTCCACAACATTTAATATCACATAACCAGGATACACTCAAAGTAACGGTATACCCTTGCAGTTACATTTAAATAAATAATTAATAATAATTAATAATTTGTTTGTTTAAATAAAAACAAACAAATCAGATTGTGTTTAATGTGGATTGCAAGCAGGATTACAATGTTACAACACATGTTAAAATAAATATTGATATATTACATGCCCACACATTTGATTTGTGCTTTGTAAACTGTATATGCATTCATGTACCTTGATATGGGCTACAGTTACACAGACACATTTTTGATAGAAAATATCTTGGTTTCTTGCATGGCATTTGATATTAAGGCAATCAAAAAGTTACACAAGTAATCAGGTTACATTTCTGTTATACTTTGATATTCAGATAAGGTCACTGATTACATTTTTTTTTACAGGTAAATAGTAATATTGTCATTTTAGTCTTTTTGTTACTCTGAATTTCTTTGAGGTAATTTTCAGTTTGTACTGTATGTGTTTCTTGAGTTGTGGTCAAACCAAGGTGGGCGCTGACACGTTGGGGCCCTGACACGTTGGGGCCCTGGGACTGCTCTTAAGGCCGGTTCTGAAATGTCTCCATGAGCTGAAGGGGTTGGAACAAAATGAACATGCTACAAATGTTTCTAAAATCCAATTTTCATAAGATGTCATGTGGTTGTTCAATTTAAAATAGAAAGTGACCTGAGTGTAACGTTCAACAGTAAGTGCCATGTCAATATACAGTAAGTGATATCATTCAAAACAACATGGAAATGCACCATTTGTCATCGAAACTATAATTTTCAGTAATTATAGAACACTTATTTTTACATTCTGACCAAGAAGTATATACAATGCCATTGTCTACTCGACATAACACCTAAATAAAGTGAACATACCGACATCTAGTGGACAGATAGAAACACTGCATATGCAGGGAGAGAGTTTCCTATTATGTTTTAAATCAGCTTAAGCCAAACTGTGACTTTGTTAAACGGAATGTAGTGGGTAACGAAGGAATACTGCAGATTACTGAGTGGAAAAGTCACAACGTGGGCCAACTTGTCCAGTATGCCTAGTTATATCTGTCACATTGCAATATCTAGCTAAGGTTTGCTAACACTAGCTAACAATTAGCAACCAGAAGCTTTTGGTTATATCTGACAGAGGAAGAGACCTTTACGAAAATGATTTGGATGGGAAAGGTGACTGCACTTTCGGTTTGAAGAAAGACCATCCCCTTAGTCTCAAAAAACAATTGAGATTGAAAAAATGGATAATTATACAGGGACATCTTTGTGGGTAAATATTCTCTCTCACCATGTGTGAAGGCTGTAACTACAGTTGCTTTTGTTTAAAATCATTCATACGCAGATACATGAAATAAAATGTAGTCAAATGTAATGAAACGTACTTTTTAAATATCGGCCATGAGGGTAGGTCTCCATTGTCAGTATGTGCGTCTGTGTATTGTGTTTGTTCAAACGGTGTATGGCTGATGATATGTGTATGTCTCTTAATGTCCACTATGTCTGTATATGTACATGTATGCAGAACTGCAGGACGGAGTCCAGAACAAGTGTCCTTACGGGGACAATAAAGTATATGGTATCAGCTACCCAGTGAGGATGTGTGTTCCCGAGCCAATACAGCGCACACGGTGCTGGGAGTTTGGTCACAGCTCATTGTACACCACGTGGAAGACCTGTGAGAATGAGCCCGAGTGTAGTCAGTTTGGTGAATCAAGAAGAGGTCAGACTAAACAATACATTACAAAGAAGAAGCAAAGGAAGTGAAAAGTCTATACCACAGGGAGTGTGCAGCAGCAGGTAGGAGTCATGAGGATGACTGGTGGTGTCCTCACATTGAGTCCTTCCTGTTGTTGGACAGGGTGATGAACGGTGCTGCTGAGGTGCAGAGACAAGCAGAGAGAAGAGCTGATGATACCGCGAGAACGTTCTGAACATATTGGAGAGGAAGTGCAGTGGCTGCTGGGAGAGGCTTCTCTGCCCTTCGTGTACAACATGAACCTTCTTCCATCTTAACTGATTGGGTGACCCATCCTAAACACTGTATGCTGGCTGATCCCTATGTGTTCAACCTTAACCTGCTCTGCACCCCTCCTTCACACGTGGCCGTTTAGAAACGCTCTACAGAGCATGGAGGTGAACTGATAGTGACTTTTAGGACATATGGATTTTTCTTTCTTTCTTTAAAAGAAGATAAAATAGATTCAACATACAAACTAGTGGAAGAAAGATGTTTATTCGGAAATTGAAAATATCCCTTTCATAATAGATTTTACACAAGATTTATGGGACGATTGGTCCTAATTAAGAACATTCTTAACATCTCGGAGATTGGCAAACCCTTGGTTAACGGTCTAATTTAATTTTTGTGATTGCATGTGATTGATTCATTTTGAAATGATATTTGACAGAATATTAAATGCACAAGTATTTTTTTATTGATCTTTTCCATTGCGTAGACACTGACAAAAACATAGCAGTTTCTATAAGTCTTCAGCCGGGAGAGACATCAGATGTGTTGATCATGTTTCACTGGGCTTGTTCTGTGCGTGACACCACTTTTCCATCAACAATCTGCTCAACCACCACAATCTTCCTCTGGACGATGCGTGGTTTCACTGCAAAGAGAATCAAAACAAACTTTAATACGTAGCATATTACATTTTTACAAGCAAAGAGCAAAAAGTGACGTCAGTGATGTAAACCTACCAACGACTTCCTGTTGGACAACTTCTTTGACTGTCACAGTTCCACATCTGGGAATTCCTCTGGAAAATATTCAAAAGTTACAATTAAAACCATGACATAAAACAATATTAGGCACTTTCACACCGCAGTACTTTTCCCACAAAGGTTCATCAGAACTTAGTTCATCAAATCAAGTTTTATTTATATAGCACATTTATAAACGATGTTTGGTGGAGCCAAAGTGCTGTACATATGATACAAATAGCCTACAGTCGAGACACTTTACAGCAAATACAACAGCACAGATTGTTCAGAATATCAGGATGAGAAAAACAACACCCTCTGTCCTTAGACCCTCTGTCCTTAGACACTCTGTCCTTAGACCCTCACATCGTACAAGGAAAAACTTCCAGAGAAAACACACAGTTTAAAGGGAACATGGGAGAAACCTCAGGGAGAGCAGCAGAGGAGGGATCCCTCTCCCAGGAGTTCGAACTACAGATCGCGTTCACACCGGAATATGTTCCCTGATGGAGGATTAGGCAAATGAGCCGCTGACGTCACTTCGTCTTCTTCTGCTTTGGGTTTACTGGCAGGCCGCAAACAACTTCACGGCGTATACTGCCACCCGGAGTCCCCGACTGGAAGTCCCCGGAGTTGGGGACTGGCTTCAGTAGAAGCTGCTGGGACTCCCAGCTACTATTTTTTTGGTGTGAACGCAACATTTCGGAACTATATCGGAACTAAAATGGGAAAAGTACTGCGGTGTGAACGCGCCTATTAGTATGAAAGAATAGTCCAACATTTTGGGAAATAGTTTTTAGTCCCTGTTTGAGTCTTGAATGAGAGAACTGATACCACTCGTGCTAAATATCAAGTTACAGCCAGTTAGTTAGCTTGTGGAAAGAATGTAAAGAAAAGTCTACCAGCATCTCTAAAGCTCCCTCGTTAACATATTATACCTGTTTTTACGAGGTTTCAATTAGAGAATTTAAAATGTGCTATAAGGCGGATTGTGTGGTCTTTAGATAAACCAGGCTAGCTTTTATTCATGCTATGCTATGCTGGGCTAGGCTAACTGTCTCTTATATGTAGCTTCACAATTACTATACAACTTGTAGGGAATATTTATTTAGAGTATTGGATAGTTAATTTAGGATGGCATCCTCCCTAAAATAAAAACGGTCAAAATCATCCCCCTTCTAAAACTGCCTTTCCCCCTTTCCATCCCTTATGTAATTTTATCAATGAACGTGGCACTGGTATTACTGCTATTTCAACATTAATTTTGCGCATTTTGAGTAAAATACTGTGGGCGAGGGAGCACGCACACACGCAATGACATCTTTACCAAGTCACTGACGCTATACTATGCGAGTGCCCTAGAGGGCGCCAGAGCGCCGTGATGCGCCTGTTTGATCGATGCCAGAAGCGCAGGTAACGGTCATCACAATGGCCACGCGACCAGGAGGACAACGCGATCTCAGGGACTTCATATTTAAAAATACTAAAATAACATTTCAGGTAAGTCAAGAGTCAGTAATCGTAGTCATTACTCACTACTTTAGTCACCAAAGGTGGAATCTATGGACATAAGCAGCAATAACAACTTAGTTTGGAGTTATACGTGTTTCTCTCGTGTTAGCTTGCTGGTAAGACTCACAACTGTTGATGAAATGATACCACCAGCACCAGAAGAGCTGAAGCCCCTCCTTCAAGCAGTGAACGCTCTGTCATCTCCACAGCTGAGTGTGAATGTGGGTTTAGTCAGATGAACATTTTAACCAACTAGAAGCTACCTAGAGGTCAGCCTTGCTTTTCATCAAATGTGTTGGCCCTCTAGTTCAGACCAGAGGTATATGTCAAGACTTGGCTTCAAAGCCATTGCTTAGCTAACAATCCGAAAGCAAGAGCCAGAAAAATTGAGACCAAAAAACATGATTATGAAAATCTTTGGAAACTACTATGAGATGGGGGAGAGTGGAGTAGGCAGCCATTGACAACATTGGTCCTGTTTTGTATTATCTGTATAATCTTTTAATATATTTTCATATTTTGTAAACAATTTCAATTTGCACTTAATGCCCTGTTAAAAGAGTAACATTGGGAATGTTAACATAAAATATTTGTATTTGAACTGCAATAAAATGATGACGGATCAATATTTTTCAAAGATTTTTCCTCAAATTTTTCCTGAAGAATTTACATAATGATTTAATTAATTACGATACAACTGTAACCCTTTAGATACCAGTTTTGATCGTATACCAGTAACTGCTTTTTTGAAAAAATACACTAAAATTCAATATTCTAAAAACTATGTTGACTTTATTATTAGTATAATCAGCTGATCCATCTGAATAATAAATGAGGGACTGTTAACCTACAAGATTTGTACCATATACTTCCATTATAACCACATGTTTGTATCCCCTCCCCCCCTTTAAATTAAAGTGAAAAAAAGATGTTGCACCAATTGTCCTCTGCATTTGACCCTACATGTTAGTGGTGCCATGGCAGCCCGCGGACCGACTAATTCTGAGGTGCCTTGGTCAAGAGCAAGGAAAGAGCATCTGAACATCCATAACACGCATGTTGTTTTAGGAGTATAATGATTATCTTTATGCCGGTTGGTCTCCGACCCTCGGCGGGCTATCAGCACACATGATATATGATAAAATCCACCATCCCCCCTGATTTGTTTTACAACTTGAGTACTGCCTACCCGCCGTCCAACAGCCTCCTGTACTCGGCGATCTCCAACTCCAGCCTGGTCTTGATGTCAAGCAGGATCCGGTATTCATTGGACTGCCTCTCAATGTCCTTCCTCATCTCCTGGAGCTGGTTCTCCAGGGAGTAGACCGTGTTCTGGAGTTGGCTCAGCTGCTGGCTGTACTGGATCTGCGTCTCTGAAAGCTGGCCCTCCAAGGCACATTTCTTCACGGGAGCAGAACAACAGGACGAGATATAAGTGGAAGTGCTAATATCTTGTCCTTTATCTACCCAAGTCACTTACAAAACGACGCCTTGAAGTAAAGAAGCCATACAAACAGTGACTGGCAGGTTTACTGACTGACTGAGTATGTATAGTGTGGGTATATTGCAAAGGCTACGAAGTTTATATTGTGGTTGAATAAGAATATCTGTATATCTGATTTACCAGGCTGTGCTGGGACTGCAGCTCGATCTGCAGGGCCTGCAGGGTCCTCTTCAGGTCGCTTATCTCAGTGTGGGAGGTCTGCAGGGTCACTGTGCTGGCTGCAACCTGCTGGTTGAGTTCGTCAAACTAGAAAAGAAGAAATGAGACATGAACGTGTGGGTAACACCTGGATACTGACGACGCTTCTTGATGAAATAAGATGCAGACATGAAGTGCATCATCGCTCCCCTCACCTTGGCCTTGTACCAGGCCTCCATTTCCCGGCGGTTCTTCTCAGCGATGCCCTCATACTGACATCTGAGCTGATCCAGGACCTTGGACATATCCTGCTGACACCCGGCGTCCACCTCCACATTCACAGAGCTAACCTGGCCACTCATTGCCGCCATCTCCTACAGGCAGGACAACAAAGGTCAGGTCAGGTTAAAGATAACGCCATTATGAAACTTGGACATGTCAGCAAGCGTCATCTGGTTTCTGATAGATGCATATTGTGTTGTTGCAGTTGCTGTGTGAGTTTACTTTTTATTTTATTTAAAATGATAGCGTTTAGAACATGGAGTGTTACGCAAAAGTTACATTAGCTTTCTTTATTTGTACAGTGCCGTGTTCACATGAGCAACAACAACCACTGCTGGTCCCTCCATGTCTGCTACGTAGCTGAAATAGCGACTGCGTAGGGTGCTAAGCATCCAGCGCTCCACATTCACATGTTTAACAGTACATTCCAGGTACTCATATCGTGCCTATCATACTTGAAGACACAGCAATGCACCCAACAACTGATCACCTAAAGATGAACGAGACTGGAGTGTTCTTAGTGTGCACTTTGGAACATCGGTCTGCTGAGCTCACGGTAAGGATGTGATGCGACTCCTAACTGGACTACTCTCACCTCCACATGGTTCTTCCTCAGGTAGAGCAGTTCCTCCTTCAGGCCCTCCACCCGCATCTCCAGGTCCGACCGTGCCATGGTGAGGTCATCGAGAACCTTGCGCAGTCCCATGATGTCGGCCTCCACGGACATACGCACTGCCAGCTCATTCTCATACCTGTGAAGAAAGAGGCAAAGAGGATCATGTTGCTGCTCCCGTTCAGTTCGAGTTACCAGCACGACTACAAAGAAAAGGGGAAGCTCCACGGAAACCAGTTACACCAGTTGAATGTGTTGACCATTACACCCTTGTGACAATAAGCCCACGTGGCCAGTAAGTATACCGAACAAGCATCATTGCATCTGCAACGTTCCAGACATTTGTCATTATGAACTATGGTTGATAACTTCTTATCTGACTTATTTCCACTCACTTGATTTTGAAATCCTCTGCTGCCAGTCTGGCGTTGTCAATCTGCAGCATCAGCCTGGCGTTGTCGAGTGACGCACAATGAATCTAAAAGGAAGACAAGTCAAGTCAGAAGTTTATTATCCACATATAATATACAAAGGTGTTTAAGTGGTTCGGTATTTGGAATGTGGGCCGGTCAGCCGGACAGCGGAGTGTTTTTTAAGTCTGACTTGCATCACTTTTTTTCACCATGCAAAACATCCCTCTGGGCGGCTCGTTGGCGGTAAACAAACAAAGTAAAAGTAGTATCAAATCCAAACTAACCCGTTCTCTATGACATTAACTCTATATGTGATATTTTATAATAACTGATGTGAGAGCACTGTATACTAAATAGTGTGTCTGCATACAAGAGGACTCAACATGGTGGACAATGTAAAATATGATATGTCTATAGATTATCTATGATGGGTTGTATTATAATCTTTGGCGTTTTTACAATACTAGTGTACACATTGGAAAAGTATTTGTTTTGCTTTTTAGAAATACTAAATGATTTGGTTATTATTTAAGATTACCATGAGCATAATGTCATATTACATAAAACAATGGCTTGAGGCAGTTACAAGATGGGAAAGGCACTAAATAACATGTATTGTAGGTTGTCGTTTTGTTCTTCTAGTTGAGGAGATCTTACCTTTATGCGCAGGTCCTCGACGATTTGCTCAAACTTGCTGTAGTCCCTGACACAGGGGGCCTGCTTAGCCATCCATTCCCGGATTTGACGCTCGAGCTGCGCATTAGCGGACTCCAGAGCGCGCACCTTCTGCAGGTAGCTGCCCAGGCGGTCGTTGAGGTTCTGCATGGTTTGCTTCTCGCTGCCACAGATGCCCACACTGCTGCCGCCCCCGAGGGCACATCCCAAGTCAAAACCAGCGCCGAGCCCGTTGGAGGCGTAGGACACGCGGACACTTCTACCATCTGCGCCGCCGTACACGCTCCTAGACCCCTTGCTGGAGCAGGTCTTCGTGAAGGACACGGGAGAGCTGGTAAACCCACTGCAAAAGCTGGTCATGATGACTTCTGTTCTGACTCAGGTGCAACGTTCACTTGGACTTGTCTAACCCGGGAGGAGATGCTGCTGAGGCGGCAGGAGGATGCACTTTATAGCCTCCTTCCTGGAGGTGGGAGCGGCCGAACAGGTGGGTGGGAAGATGTGGCTCCATCATGACAGGTGTGACCGCACAGGGCGTGGAGGCTCTGGCATTCAGGTTTGATGTCCGATATGACGGCTGGCAGGCAGGGCATAGGCGTGTGAGGCAGGTAGGTTATTGTTTGTTCCGAATCTCAACTTTAATTAATCCAGTCTGATACTCTTAATCTCAGGAAGAAAAATAAGATGTATTCTTTTCCTGGCAGTCTGTAGATTGTTTACAACAACTTTTAACAGCAAGCACGTCTCACATATTTATAGCCTACCTGACCCAGAATTTAAAGAAACAATATGCAGAGGTTGAAGAAATACTCTATACTAAATAGATTATTAATGTAAGTAAAAGCAGCAATACTAAAGTAGGCCTATAAACATACTCTGTTAATACTGCCTTCAAATGTGTACTTAAAAGAAAAAAGTACAAGCATCAAAATACTTTAAGTACCAATAGTGAAAGTAATCGTTATGCAGAAAGTTAGAATTAAACACAAAGCATGTTTTTAAATGATCGGTGCACTTATGTGTCCATCACTTCAGTGGAGTGGCCTATGGTGAAGGTGGGGTTTATTTGGATTACTTTGTACACTACTAGGTTAGGTAGCTTAGCCTATATTCATGAATGTATCGATTTATATGTTTGCATGAACCTAAATCTGTGAAGTAACTAGAAACTAAATATTTAAAATAGTGCAGTAAAAGTATAAAGTAGTTTAATTTGAAAATACTCAAGTAAATTACAAGTAGGCTACCTCGATTTTAGACGCAGAAGTTGGAGTTTACTGCTGACCTTATACTCTCTGAACCATTTTAGAAATATAACCCCCTCAAAATCGAGACAGAGGAAATGGATTTCCAAGCTTTCCGCTAGCAACAGTTACCTCCGTTACACCCTACTCCGGCGTCATAGCAATAATAATAATAATAATGGGTTCCATTTATAAAGCACTTCATATTTGAATTCAAATCCCGAAGTGCTACAAGTAGTGAGCATGAACAGTATAAATAAACATTGTTGTGTTGTTGTGTAATAAACATTACACAAGAAGGTAACTATGGATGGCATTCATTTGGCCTCCAGTGAGACTGTAAGGAATCTTGGTGTTATATTTGATCAGGATTTATCCTTTAACGCCCACATAAAATCAATTTCAAGGACCGCCTACTTCCATCTACGTAACATTGCAAAAATCAGGCATATTTTGCCTCAAAGCGATGCAGAGAAACTAGTCCATGCATTTGTTACTTCTAGGCTGGATTATTGTAACTCTTTACTATCAGGGAGTACCAAAAAGTCAATCAAGTCGCTTCAGCTGATTCAAAATGCTGCGGCTCGTGTACTAACCAGAGTTAGGAAAAGGGACCACATTACTCCTGTTCTGGCTGCCTTACACTGGCTCCCTATAGAACACATTTGGACTACCTATGTTGCAAATGTATTATCTTCTCAATTTACACACAGCATCTATTGCACGTCTGTCCGTCCTGGGAGAGGATCCCTCCTCTGTTGCTCTCCCTGAGGTTTCTCCCAGGTTCCCTTTAAACTGGGTTTTCTCCGGAAGTTTTTCCTTGTACGATGTGAGGGTCTAAGGACAGAGGGTCTAAGGACAGAGGGTCTAAGGACAGAGGATGTCGTATTGTCTTACTGATATTCTATACACACTGTGAAGACCACTGAGACAAATGTAACATTTGTGATATTGGGCTATATAAATAAACATTGATTGATTGATTGATTGATTGATTGAAGGTATAATTAATAAAAAAAGCAATACATAAATAAAAAATAAATAAAAGCATGATAAAAATGTCTAGGCAAAGGCTCTTTTGAAGAGATGGGTTTTGAGGCCTTTTTTAAAAGCCTCCACGGTCTGTGGTGCCTGCCGGGCGCGTTTCAGAAGCGGAGCGTCTTGCCTGCCGGCTCGCAGTTTTTGTTGATTTGGGCATATTTCATGGACAGGCTACTTTGTACAGACAAAGTTAATAATAATTATAATATCCCAGTTATAAACGACATGTAGGTTATCAAAGATGTGTTGCTGTATTTTAGTGGTAAAAAATGCATTCATCATCATAATTATTCTATATATATAATTGACAGTGCCTGTAAACCGGAGGAGAGCGCTGGCATTTCTCCTCCTACTTGAAAGACTATACGGAGGGATAGGGTCTGCAAAATTAGTTTATTTTGGGGATGGGCCGGATGCTCTGACTGGTCCACTTCCTGTTCGGCGCCTCTGCAGCCTCTGTCACTACTGTCACTGCTACTGCTACGGCAACCCAAGTAGGACACTTGACACAGTGGCTTTTAGCAAAGCTCAAAAAGAAAACTCGAACAACTAACAACTCTTTTTATTGGGTTCTTTTATTTGGGGTTCAGTACATTGTCAGAATAAGTGAGAAATGAATTGATGAGCTATCATACTGACTCAATATTTACTGTGAATGTATGCAAACATGTATGGCATATGGCTGTCTAACAGAAGTTAAATCCATTTCTCACTTATTCTGACAATGTACTTAACCCCAAATAAAAGAAGCCCATAAAACGAGTGGTTAAATAATCGTGAAGTCACGTTGTAACAACAATAACTCATCTCTCTCTCCCTCGTTTTCTTTTTGAGCTTTGCTAAAAGCCACTGTGTCAAGTGTCCTTCTTGGGTTGCCGTCCGGAGTTGTCCAATATGGCGGACCATCTCGTACATGTGCAGTACCGATCGGGCAGAGATCGGGTAGTGACAACTACTCGATCTGCAGTGCGCATGTGCGAGATGGTCCGCCATATTGGACAACTCCGTAGGGATTAAAATGTGAAGTCAGTTTGTGGAATATAAGGATTCAGGCAGAGCTCGGTCAGTGTTTTTCTTTCTTTTTTACAGGTCTAAAAGTAAAACAAAGTGTTGAATGTAATGAGTTGAGTAAATCTGTGAGTCCTTGATGACAGGCCTTAATCAATGGTATTTCCTAGTTGTGCCTAGTCAAGCTTTTATGACATCATATCACTCATTTTCTAATAAAACTCAAGTTTAAATATCATATATAATTTGTCATGTGGGGAAATCATCTGTACATTATGGCTTAGGTCTCTGTGTCATGCACCTCTGATGTCCCAGAATGCTTTGTTCAGGCTGTTCTGACAGGGTCATTTGGGTTCTTCATGTTGTCACGCTATGCACATTGGCTGGTTAGATGACTCAAAGAAGAGCCTCATCTCACTTTCAATAATCAGCTCTAACTAACCCACACCCCTGCACCAGCCTCTGCTGACCACACTCATCACAGGGCCGATATTAAAAACAAGTTCCAAACTTGCATATTTGCCCATCCTTGTTCTACAGTACGTATACAGTAACACCAAATGACAGCTGTCTGGCACACCTATTTGCTTTGTGAAAAGAAAGTATGATGTGTAGCCCTGAGGTGCTTTGCAAAAGGTCAAACCTTTTATGACAAGGATAATAGTTTACCAGGACCTGTCACAGAACTTCTTTTCCTTTGCAAATATGTAATGATAATGACTTTGATGTCATTGTTTTGAAGCTGCCTCAGGTTCTTAACCCTCACTTTTTGTTTACACAAATGATGTTTAACATTAGATTAATTCAACTTGTACAGCCTTTGTGGGAATACACTTGCTGTGGCTCAATATTGTTTGAGAACAGGTGTGGGAATGGCACAAGCAGTATTCGTGATCACTCTTAATGATGACACATTCTTATCTTATTATTTCTGTTGTCTGTGGTGTGTAATTAACAACCAACTTTCCATAGGTCATGAGGAAACACCCTGGTTTCTCAGAAGAAGTGAGCCATTCCCTTCTTTGAACTGTCTGCCAAGGTGTTTTGATTCATTTCTAACTAACTCCGAAATGTATGGAATGATGTGTGTTGAAGCGTCGATTGAAAGGGTAACCACGACTGGCATGAAAGTCTGCGATGGTCTGCAATTAAAAGCGTATGAGAACATTCTTGGCAGAAAGTGTGGACGTTCTGGTTCTGATGCTACCTGAACAATTAAGGATGGGCCTGTTGATTCTCGGGGTGAGTTCTTAGATAAGATTGGTGCTCCTTTCAGATCAAGGGAACATTGTACAGCACAGGCCACAGGGTTTTACAAAGAAAGGCAACATTAGTCGTGTAATACAAAACAAAAGCAAAACAGGAGAAAAACTGTAAAAACACAAAATCGCTTTGTTTCTTCAAACAACGACACTCTCCTTTGAGTGTGCTGTCAGATTGATTAAAGAGGACATATTCTGCTCACTTCCAGGTTTCATATTCTCATGTTATGAATGCAAATTAGAATTGAGAGTTATGTCTCCATGCTGTAATGTTCAAAGAGCGCTTTATTTTTCTCATCCTGCCTGTGCTGCAGCACCTCTTTTCACCCTCTGTCTGAAACCAGAGCCCAGTCTGCTCTAATTGGTTAGCTTGCCGACTGTTGTGATCGATCAACTGTTAAGAGTTGTTTCAGAAATGTCCCACCCCTTAGCCTATCATGTACAATGTGTTGGTGCGCTGGCTAATAGAAGCTCTAGTGTTACATAGTGATGTCACTATGGTGCTGTTTACATGAGAACGCAAACGGTTGTATCCGCTACTTTTCTCTTTCGTATAGCCCTTTTGTTCACACAAGGCCGTAACGGAAACGCGGAAACGGACCCTGCAAACGATAACGGGGTCCCAAGGTGTGTAGATCTGCAAACGGAAGGCTCTGGGGGCCAAACGGCTCCGTGTGTACGCCCTATACGATCATTTCCTGATAACGATGAAGCCATAGCCCCGCCTCTCCCCACCTCTGCTGCTCACTGCTGTAGCATGGTCAGTAGCTACTGACCATGACCATGATCCTGACATGATACTGACCATGTTAGTGCAACATCTACAGCTCCTCTACCACATCAGCGTGGACATGGAGAATTACATGAACTACATGTTGCTAAATCCACCAGAAGGACAACCATGGCAACCATGCTCGGGGGTCTTCTTCACTGCTTTTGGTGTATTTTGTGGTAGAAGTACAGCGCCACTTACAGGCCCGGCATATGTACTACAGCGTGTCCAGCGCTCCCGAGCGGTGAACGGAATACTTTTTTGATATCGTATTCGGTTTGTTTGTGTTTCGTATGCGTTTGCATGTAAATGGAGTCTATGTTACTGAAGTCAACAAAGGAGTCCAATGGAGGCATTTCAGGCAGGGGGGGAGTGTTTGGGAGAGAAACTCACTGTGGAGGGAACAAAGGGATGTTAGCCTTTGCTGACTATTTGTATGCACTAAAACCTATAGAACACACTACAGGAAAGGAAGACTCAAAAAAGCACAAAAGGGCCTCTTTAAACAAACCCTTAATCAAACAATTGGAGATGAGTGAAACATTGACTTTGCTTCAGCAAATGACTGATGCTCTTGTGGAACACGGCCCTCAAGTGCAACAGCCCGATCCAGATGCCACATAAATAAATGATAATGATGTCCCAAATATGCAAAGTATCTAATGAAATAGCTACTTTTCATTGAAGATGGTTGTCAATACTGAGCTAGTCACTAACTTTGCCTGTCTGCTGTTTGATGCTGGGCAGACAGCAGACAGTGGGCTCTATTGTTCTCAATACATTAGGCGCATTCACACTGCGGTACTTTTCCCACAAAGGCGAACTTAGTTCATGATCGCGTTCACACCAAAAAGAGCCGGTACTAAAATTAGTTCAAGCGAACCTTTTTGAGAAAAGAGCTATATTCCTGATTGGCTGGGCGGATTGCAAACCACGCCCCGTAAAACTCCCAAAAAGTTTTGTGAAGCCGCCATTAGCATTATTAGCATTAGCATTAGCCCAGCGCAGAAACGCAGAGAGACTAACTTATGGCAACACAAAATAAAACATGGGAGCGGTGGAGATGAGGAGGTGTCGGCGTTCTGGCGATTTACTCGGAAGGCTTCAGTAGAAGCTGCTGGGACTCCCAGCAGCTTCTACTGAAGCCTTCCCCAACTCCGGGGACTTCCGGCCGGGGACTTTGGGCGGCAGTATACGCCGTGAAGTGGTTTGCGGCCTGCCAGTAAACCCAAAGCAGAAGAAGAAGAAGTGACGTCAGCGGCTTCATTTGCCTAATCCACCCCCAGGGATTTATTCCGATGTGAACGCGATCTGTACTTAGTTCGCATGAACCTTTGTGGGAAAAGTACCGCAGTGTGAATGCGCCTAATCAGGCTGATGAGAGCTGTGAGACTCAACCAAACCAGAACAAATAAATGTAAGAAAAACAAAGCAGATTGGAAAGATGCTCAAACTCTCCACTGAGCTTAAATAAACAGTAGAGCTGGCGGAATTCCTGTGGATTTGCAATAACAAGGTTTGTACAATGACACTAATGGTTATTTGCAGTAGAAGCTCATATGATGGATGCTTGGATTAGCACTTGACAAACACAAATAAGTCATGCTTGTCACAGGATGAGGGATTTGACATTTCAAGACCCATTGTTATTGCGGTTTCTGTTTCTTACAATACCTTTAAACTGCAAGTAAAAGCACATGACAATGCTTTGGCTGAACATTGCCCCGACAGCAAAGTCTGGTAAAGAGTTTATGTGAGGATAATCCTTTTTGTAGTTTGAAACAACAATACCTTGCAATTTAGTACAAGGCGTGCGTAATGACATCGTGTACAGGCAAAAGGCTTCTGGCATGGAGTTTGTTTTACAACAGTTGGAGAATGGATCAAAGTGTTGTATGCTATTATAAGGGGTGTTTTTTCTTTTCCTTCTTTTGGCAGTCAAACACTTAAAAGGATCCTTGTTTAGAAAATGTGGGATCACAAAAGGCACGATAAAAGGCGCCCACCCTCACGGAGAACAGTCAGAGGAATGTCGAGTCGCAGGGGTCAGGATCAGTGCAACCTCTAATCTCAGGACGTTTAGTTTGTATCCACTTGTAGGCAGTATCTTACTCTGAAACCTGCACCTTGAATTTGCCTAACAAGTCACTACCTGCGTGTCACTGTAGCCTGCAGTTCCGTGATTCCCTCCGCCTAACCCCAAATGTCATGGGACAGAGAGCAGGAGACGTCTTGGATCTTTGTGGGAGCAACAAGACAGCTTAAAAAACAGGCTCGGTGGCATTCCCTGCGGTCGCAGCTTAAATCATTAGTCCCAGGCACTGAGTTTCCTGCTGCGCCCTGAAAGGTGCTGCTTTTCCGGGATTTTACCTGACAGCGTTATTAATCATTTTACTCTTGCCAACAGGAAGCCACCTTGTGACGACGGTAAGTGTCCTAGCTGATAGCCAGCATGTGTGTTTCAACACATTTCGACACATTTTTTCACTGTGCTTTAACTTTCTATCCATTAATTTGGGATTCAAAGCCGAACCCTGGCAAACTGTCAGCAAAACCACATGAGAAACTAAGCTCCTCCTCTTTCTCTATTATCTGCGTAGAGAATAAAAGTCTAGACAGAGAATATATTTGTACAATGGTTGTAGCAGATATAAGAACTGACTCCGCTCTGTGTTAATAATCCTCACATCCGAAAGTCTAAAGTCAACGATGAATCTCGATTGGGCCAAATTTGACCCTGAGTGACCCACAACAATTATGCTGGGTCTCCCCACTTTTTTTTTAGAGACCTTCAGACTTGGCTAATATTGTCAAAATCAGTTTTGTAGTGTTTATATACAGTAGCTGTTGTGGAGGATATCATGAAGCCTTGTTCCGATACAAACAACTAGAGCATATTTATTATATCATTGTAACTTGAAACGGGTCACAGGAGACCCGAACACAACAATATGTTCTGTGCAGTTTTGATATATGCCTGTACAAGTTATCTATGAGAATATTCAAATCATACAGAGGCTGTGAGCAAGTAGATATTGAATGGTACATTTTATTATTGAGAAGAAGAAACCTTTGGCCCCGACAGAAACAAACACTCAGCCAAGACTGTTATTGAGCAAGACGTAACCCTGCACAAAGTGTGTGTTACTTGTGTGTAGCGACAGAGATTTCACATTAATTATAGTACATGCAACCTCTTATTAAAGTACCACTCTAACGCACACATACACTCACACAGGTCCTGTCATTGTGTCTCCCTGAACATTCCCTCCACAGCTGGTGGTGCTGCCTGTTTGAAAGCGGCATAGTAATCCTGGATCAGAGAGAACAAAGGGCCCAGAGTGCTGGTGATGTAAGCACTGTGTCCACTGCTTGCCCCCACACAACTGCTTTCCCCTCTCCCACATGCTGCCTGCCCAGGGGACGAGGTGAGACAGGGAGGAAGGTCCCTGTCGTGGAGGATCCTGAAGAGGCAACCGGTGTTAGCGGCAGGCTAACGGCAGTCTGTGTGCTGTCTCAGGGCCGCTGCTGATGCCCTGGGACCCAGTCGGAGAGGAGAGCGTGTTGACCGAATCGCTGTATTGGAATGTGGCTAAGCTGCGTCGGCTCAGTGCGACCCGCAGGATAGACCAAGGGACTTTTACTGCCTCTTTACTACACTTTCCTTGGAAGGCCACGATGCAAAAAGTGAGTATCACTGGGTAAACATTTACCTAGTCAACGCCTTGTGTGATCTGAAAATGGGTGGTGAGCTATTTGCTTTTATATCTTTGTATGTGCAAGAAGTCTTTAGCGGGCAGTGTGTTTTGGCACCACAGGCACTACAAGCCGTGTCATTTGACTATATGGAAATGTGAGCGCCTGCTTGTGTCTGTGCACATTCAGGTTCTCTAAGTTCCCCAATGGACTCGATGCAGGACTCAAGTCGCACCATGGGGGGTCTGAATGCCCGTCTGAAGGGCTTCTTGGAGCAGGTGAACAGGCTGCAGGAGGCCAACCAGCGGCTGGAGGCTCAGATCGCAGACTGGGGGGCCAGGAGCCCGCCACGCTCCCAGGACTGGGCCCAGCAGGAACAGACTGTCAGCGAGCTCCGTGCCCAGGTCAACATCTATTTGTTTGTGGTTTTTTATCAGATAGTTATATGAAAATGATTTGGACTTTTTAAAAGTGTTACAAATGTCCCTCCTCTTTGCAGCACCACGATATGACAGTGTTGCTGCAGTGCTCTCTCCACTCCAGGTACATCAGCCATATTGGTTGGCAGACAACAGGAGCAGGTGTGTGCAGTCACGCAGCAAAGACTGCAGTCACAACAGAGACACAGCAGATTACCAGTCATGCATGCAGCATCATGTAAATGGCCATGTTCACTTAAAGAGTGGAGAAAGTGGCTTAAGGGCTGAGGCCCAGCCGTCACAGGGCTGGAGCTCTCACTTTTCAACACTTTCCTTTAGTTAGAACCACCATGTAACCTTTGGGGGTGAGAATGGAAAACATGTTTTTCATTTTTGCATGAATGCCTTCCATGATCCTGGCAATGGCTGACATTCTTTATGAATTTTTCTATTGTGTGCTGATTATTTTGATCTTGATAGAAAAGTAGGTCAACACAGGTAATTAACATTTCAGTCTGAATACAGTGCGGATGAAAAGATAGAGATAGTAGAGATAGATGTTTCTTTTATCAAAGTAAAATACTGCTAAGCCTGCCTGCATGGCTAATCTTACTTAAACATAGGGTTGGGGTTAGGGTTAGGGTTAGGGTTAGGGTTAGGGTTAGGGTTAGGGTTACGGATGTGACTGCTGCAGCAGTTTTGTTAAAACCAAAGACATATTTTTGGGTAACATTGGTGACGTATTGTTGCACTGTATAGGGGCCATGCTGGCTTCCTCTCTTCCTTGACTTCTTGTTCATGTTTCTTGTTGCAACGGCGTACCCGCAATTAGATGTCATTGTTTTGCAATGTGCAACTGTCTGATTCCGATCCCTGATAACAACTCTTAAAACTCATTAAGTTGGTGCTGAAATGTGATACAAGGGCAAGTGTATACAAGTTAAATGGGGTAAACGTGGCCTGGCGTCTATGAAAGGTGCACAGTAAATGGCTGTTGACTATTAGGGAGTTGTATTTACTGTATTGACTTCAGTTGGTTCGGAGGATTTAGCAAATCTTTTTTGATATATTAAACCTTTTTCAAAACTGGATACTGAAAGAAAATGTATTTGTTCTGCGAAATTGTCTTTGTTTTCACAAGACTGTTTCCGTTCAAGTAATCCATAAGCAACCACAATGTAAGTGCTAAAAGTTGTACGCTATTAGTCCATAAGGTGAAAGGTAACTCCACATCAAACAAAGCAGACCTGCCTGTCATGATAATGGACCAGAGCCAGAAACCTTTGATAACTTTGAAGACCATTCCACTTAGTATACCATTAACTCCAACAGTTATGGCGTTCTCACCTTATCTGACTAACTGCTCTCTGGGTTTAACATCACTTTCTGCTCGAGTAAATGTCGCTGACAGACGTTGTAATGACTTGTTTCATACTGCGTCACCCACCTCGTCTTCAACGTGTGGCTGCTGTTCCTATGACTGTGACAGACACCAGAGCAAATAGATAGTTTTATTGTTCCCCTGAAAAATGCTTTCAAACTAACATCCAGGATTACCTTGCTAATTATCCTCTAAAGAACTCCATTGTGCCATCTAATTTAGAGCTCAAAGTTTAAACCAGGAAGACTTAAAGGTGGGGTAGGTAAGTTTCAGAAACCGGCTCGAGACACACCTTTTGTTATATTCCATGGAATGCTCTTAACATCCCGATAGCGATGAATATCTGAAGTGCTTTGACAAAGAATCCATAAAAAAATGTCATCTGTAGAAGCCGTAGTACTGTAAAAAGTACAACCAATTGGATGGCCTACCTGCCTGTCAGCCTTCCATCAGGGCACAAACTTATCTCGTGCCCTCATTGGTCATGTGCGCGTTCGTGTGTGTTGGAGGCGGGGCTCTGTGAGGAAGTGGCATATTTTCTCCGGTTGTGTATTTTCAAATTCTTGCGATCTCGAGCCGGTTTCTCAAACTTACCTACCTCACCTTTAAGTGCTGATCCTGACTCACAAATAATGTTATCTTTGGCTGCTGTTGGACCTGGGTGCGTCTTCTTCTGAGATCGTTGCACTCTTAAGAAAAGAAAGGCAAGTTTATTCATACAGCACCTTTCAACACAAGGCAATTCAAAGTGCTTTACAAAAAATGAAAGACATGAAGAAAATGGCATTTAAAATCAGTCGTTAAAAAGAAAAGATAATATAATAAACATTAAAAGAAAAAATACATGAATAAAAGTTACAGTGCAGTCTAAGATAGAATAGTTCAATTAAAAGCAGCTACAAAAATGGAGGCGTGTGGCGCAGTGGATAGAGCCTTGATGTTGGGATCAGGCGGTCACAGGTTCAAACCCCACAGCAGTCAGCATGTCATTGTGTCCCTGAGCAAGATACTTCACCCCAAAGTGCTCCTGTGTATTGTATTGAGTATGTACGTCGCTTTGGATAAAAGCGTCTAACAAGTAACATGTAATGTAAAAAAAGAAAAGTCTTCAGCTGGATTTGAAAGTAGTCAGAGTTGCAGCGGACCTGCAGGTTTCTGGGAGTTTGTTCCAGATGTTTGGAGCATAATGACTGAACGCTGCTTCTCCATGTTTAGTTCTGACTCTGGGGACAGAAAGCTGACCAGTCCCTGAAGACCTGAGAGATCTGGATGGTTCATAATTTAGCAGGAGGTCAGAAATGTATTTTGGGACTAAACCATTCAGTGCTTTATGAACCAGCAGCAGTATTTTGAAATCTATTCTTTGACACACAGGAAGCCAGTGTAAAGACTTCAGAACAGAGTGATGTGATCCACTATCTTAGTGTCAGTGAGGACTCGAGCAGCGGCGTTCTGAATCAGCTGCAGCTTTCTAATAGATGTGTTAGTGAGACCTGTGAAGACACCATTGCAGTAGTCCAGTCTACTGAAGATAAAGGCATGGACACGTGTCTCCAAATCCTGCTGTGACATTAGTCTTTTAATCCTAGATATGTTCTTTGGGTGATAGTAGGCTGATTTAGTAACTGTTTTAATGTGACTGTTGAAACTCAGGTCAGAGTCCATGACTACACCTAGATTTCTGGCTTTATCTGTTGGTTTGAACATTGCAGGCTGAAGCTCAGCGCTAACTTTTATACGTTCTTCCTTGGCTCCAAAAACCTTTGGACCGCTCTTTTTTAAGAGCAGTTTAATGACGGCAGATTTTCAGGGCGAGTGAAGAGACTTGTTTACAAAGCGAATAAACGTGTGTAAGGATGTTTGTGTGTGTGTTATAAAAGTCAAGGACCTACCTTTTTCTACTTGGATTATGTACTTGGAATTAAGAATACTTATGTCAAGCCTTAACAGAGAGAATCAAATTCAATTGGAAATAGTTGTACATGTTACTTACTTACTCACGTTTCTGTACAACTTTCAGTGTCAGGTTGTTCACACAGGAAGATTATTCTTACCATGAATGTTCCTCGTTACACTTTAGTTTCCTGATCATTAAAACAAATATATATTTATTTTTAACCGTTTATATATCTTGAATCTGATTATTATTTATTTTTTAAAACAGGTTAATAATTTAAAAGTATCAAATATGTTGTATTCAGGATATACCAGTTTTGGGGATTATCGTAATACTATAATGGTATTACATATTCAGGATGAAAAAAAGGTTGCTCTACAAATATTACTAGCAGGATTACAATCTTACTAAAGGGCCAATATGTAGAAATACATATTGTGTTTGCACTTTCCCTAATCTAATCTTGCCGTTTCTTTTCTCCATTTTTGTCAGGTTGGTAACCTGCTGATGGAGAATGCCCAGCTGGCATTACAGTCTGAAAGCATGAAATCCAGAGCTGCTGCCATCCAGGCCAGGTCAGCTGGATTTCACTCTAATGCACCTCTCCTCATTCACTACAGCCTGGGCTCATTGATTAGCCTATCAAGCACGCTCACTACCCCTTAAACGTATTAAAGAGGACATATTCTGCTACCATTTTCAGGTTTCATATTGGTATTCTGTGCCTCTACTGTGACATGTCTCCACACTTCAATGTTGAAAAAAGCTCATTCTTTTTCTTATTCTGCCTTTTCACCCTCTGTCTGAAACCAGAGCCCAGTCTGCTCTGATAGTGATGTCGCTATGTTACAGAAGTAAACAAGGGAGTCCAACCTTGGAGTTTCAGGCACAATAAGCGAAGCAAAGGTGTAGAATAACGACATATCGCTTTTCCAGTTATATCTGTTAGTCTTCCCGAGAAGTGACTGGAGATGAGAACCCGCTATGCAAGCACTAAAACTGAGACAGTGGTGAAGTGTAAAAAAAGGCTTCATTTTGTCCACAACACTGGCAAGGAGTTCACACTGGCAGATCCTCACAATATCTCACACAGGCTCCGCCCTCTACTGGACTCTATGGCGATACTCTCTACCATGCTATGCTAGCATTCTCATACTGAGTTGCATAAACGTAGCTTACCTGAATGCGCGCGCAGGCCCACAGTATATAAGGCGGCTACGCCTCCTGACTGTCATCGTTTTTCTCTTCAGCGAGCAGGACAAACAACTGAAAAGCTAAACGTGAGAAGAGGAAAGAATAAGAAAAGTAATGGATTCACCACTCCTTGAGCCCCGGCCTTGCCCTACATGTCCTGGTTGAATTGCGGGCGCTGATCCCCACCGCCTTTGTTTCGAGCATTTTGGGCCTGACCACGCTGTGGATGGCGTAAAACATTCCCCGTCCTGAAATGCCTGCCGTTCGCTCACGCGGCTCAGACACCAGCATCGTCAGGAGCACTTCCAGGCACACTATGTCTCGCCGGACGAGGTGCAGGACCAGGAGGAACTCGATGCGGTTGAGATGGAGGACCAGGAGGTGGCCGGGGTGTGTCTGTCTGTTTGCGGTGTGGCCGTGGGTTAATGCCACAGCATGCCAGTTGAAACAGTGAACGATCGCTAGTGTGTACTTGTACGCTTAGGGTGTAATGGTATTATACAAACATATTGTAGGAGCACATAAACAGTGTTCAAATTCTGCTTTTACAAACTTATTTTGGTTGTGCTTACCTTGCAAAGTAATGTTATAAGTGTCAAAGGAATGTTTTAATGTAAATATTAATAATAACAAGTCATACTCAGTGCGGGGATCTCGCAAAGGTTTTGAGTGCACCTGCCCATTGCCTAGAAAAGTTAGATGCTGCGTATCACAGTGCTCTGAGATTAGTTACTAACTGTAAAGCACTTACTCATCACTGTACCCTGTATGCCAGGGCAGGTCTGCCTTCACTAACTGTACGGAGGCTCAGTCATTAGCCGCGTTCACACTGCGGTACTTTTCCCACAAAGGTTCATGCGAACTTAGTTCATGATCGCGTTCACATCAAAAAGAGCCGGTACTAAAAGTAGTTCATGCGAACCTTTTAATCCCCTCGAAAGTCCCCGCTAGAGAGCAGGGACTTTCGAGCGGCTCTTTTGTGAGAAAAGAGCTATATTCCTGATTGGCTGGACGGATTGCAAACCACGCCCCGTAAAACTCCCAAAAAGTTTTGTGAAGCCGCCATTTTATTATCCTCGCATTAGCATTATTAGCATTAGCATTAGCCCAGCGCAGAAACACAGAGAGACTAACTTATGGCAACACAAAATAAAACATGGGAGCGGTGGAGATGAGGAGGTGTCGGCGTTCTGGCGATTTACTCGGAAGGCTTCAGTAGAAGCTGCTGGGACTCCCAGCAGCTTCTACTGGAGCCAGTCCCCAACTCCGGGGACTTCCGGCTGGGGACTTTGGGCGGCAGTATACGCCGTGAAGTGGTTTGCGGCCTGCCAGTAAACCCAAAGCAGAAGAAGAAGAAGTGACGTCAGCGACTTAATTTGCCTAATCCACCCCTAGGGACTTTTTCTGGTGTGAACGCGATCTGTACTTAGTTCATGCGAACTAAAGAGTTCTCATGAACTAAGTTCGCATGAACTAATTTCGCATGAACCTTTGTGGGAAAAGTACCGCAGTGTGAACGCGGCTATTGGTACATGTTCATTTATAAAGCTATGTTGGGTAAACTACCTTCTTATATCTGCTCTCTGATCTCTGGACGAATTGAAAGTACGTATTGCCTGAGATCTCATGATGTGGTTTTATTAAATGTGCCAAGTGCTAGGACTGTCTTAGGGAAGAAAGCTTTTAGTTGTGCAGCTCCACTAACATGGAACAGTCTGCAAACCTGTTTAAACCTGAGCACTTTGGTTCCCCTGCATCACTTTGAAACTCGGCTGGGTGACATGCTGTTTGATACTCATGGTACCTGTCACTGTAAATAGAGTTTGTAAACTGTACCCTGTACATTATGTTGTGTGTCATCCTTATTGTTGTTCTGTTGTTTTTATGATGTAACATGTGTAACCAATGTCCTGCAGGTCACCCTTGAAAAAGAGATCTTTTGATCTCAAGGGGCTTTCACCTGGTTAAATAAAGGCTACAAACAAACGGTTATGTAATGCACTGTTGTTGGGGGGAGAGACCGCCCCTTCCATATGAGTGTGTGTGTACGGCGGGCATGAGGCGTGCATGACGGGACGAGTTGTGTTCATATGTGGAAAAGTCATACTCAGTGCGGGGAGCGCTGGCTTTATTGCTACTGTATCCGTAGCACCCCACGCAATAGTTGGGACTGTGTACTGATCTATGGATACCTCTCTCAGCACCCAGATGAAGCAGAACTGTAAACAGATTTTCTTTTTCTTTATGGATATTTTACAAATCACTCCCCTTTTAAACTCTATTTTTGTTTTACTGCCATATAGTATTTCATACCTGTTTTTCATGTATTCTTTTATTGTTTGTATAACTATAATGATTGGTGTGCCGCGGAAATAATCTTTGAATAATTTGTGACAATACCGTTCTAAACACTCCTTTAGTCCTTCAGCTCACCTGAGCCCCTCAGTCTGACAGGGGAGGACTCTCCTCCAGCCTGTTGTGGAAACAGCTCCTTATGTCCGTTAGTGCAGCTAGCTAACCAGATGATAACATCACGGTCCCCGCTAGCACCGGTCCCTCTCTCCCTCTCTCTCTCCCTCTCCCTCTCTCTCTATCACACTAAATGCGCTATTGCCACACACACACAGAGCCGTGCTTGAATGACACAAGTACACGTGTATTTCCATGCAACTCTCTGATTGTTCTGGTGACTTGCCTCTGTTGCATTCACCGAACATGGGAAATTGCATTCCTGCCGTCCTCTCTTGTGTCATGATGAGGTTCACGTAAAGCACGGTTAATGTATTATATTATTGAGCTGTCTCAAATATACGTCAATCAAGTGGCACCTGCTAACGGGGTGGTGGATTTTCGTTGGATTTCGCTCTTGAGGAAGTGTTATTGAAAATGCTGTATTCTCCGTAGAGAGCTTCACCTCAGCCACTTAGAATGTGACGCGCTCAGCCGCAGATTGATGCGCTGCAGAAGTTATGATGACAGAAGTTACCGCATTATGATTATGCGCGGTCCCGCGGGGGAGAGGTCTGAGGATTTAAACATTCAACTAAATTATTATTATTTTTAATATATTTACTATGCAACACCCACGACCCAACCCGCATCATCTTTGTTTTACCCAGAACCGAACCCGGAAAAAAGCGTTTGAAAAGATACCACCCGCGAATCACTTTTTTTGCGGGTCACCCCCAGGCCTGGATGGTTCCTCAGGTCTGGGGGGCGTTGTCTCTGGAAGCAGGTGCAATAGGGGCGTTACCCAGACCCGGCGTCATGGGCGGGCCCCATGGGGCCGGGCCCGCCCATCCAGGATTTGGGCCCGCTGTTTTAATCAGGGCTGAATACAACATTTTAATTGTTTTATTATTATGTTCAGTGGCATCGCCAGGGTATACTGGGGTAGATTACAGCCATACCAAGAAATGGCTTAGCCCCACCATGAAAAATGATTTTAAAGCAAGCTAAATAAAGTCCGCCAACTCGCGCGGAGTAAATTGCACAGACAGCAGTTAGTCAGATTGATTTCAGTAGTCGCTTGTCTGGAAATACCGAAGACTAGAAACGGTTTGAAAACTTTTGTCACGTAGTGATCGTCTTCTCAATAGAACATCTTTGATAAATGTCTTCTGGCCAATCAGAATCAAGATAACGGCGTGGTGTTGTTGCAAGAAGTCCCGACGGAGAATATGTTTGCTGTAGTACATCTATACATCGATACAACATTGTAATGAAATAAGACCCCACGGTTTGATGATTGACAGGTGTGTGGGCCGTCTTTCATTTTGACACACAGAACAATGGGGGCTATCTACCCTTATCCACAATGTAAAGTCATTCACAGCCTCTTCCCTCTTCTCTCTGTGAGGAGCAGCAGGTTCAGCTTTCAGAACAAAGTAACACAAAACTGAAATGGCATTCATTTTTTTAAATATGTCATGGAGTAATAGATGTATTTATTTTTCTTCTCAATAGAGGACCAGAATGTATGTTATGTTAGTATTTCAAAAAATCTCCTGGGGGAGAATCTCCCCAGACCCCCCTGCAGGGGTTAGGTTTTCAGCATGTCAACTCTTTCACAATTCAGTTTTCCCGGGAAATGTAAGTTTCGGGTACATCAAATGCCCGCCCAGAGACGTATGTCTGCCGCCGGGTCTGGCGTTACCCACTCTGGGCCAACCTCTCCAGGATTGGCTCCTGAGAGGGACGGGCTGAGACGGGAGGGACTGTCTGACAAAGTTATTCAGACTATCCAGCAGGAGCAGGATCCACCACAGCCTGTTACAGGCCAAAGTGGGCGGGATTCCAGTGGTGGTGTGAAGAAAGGAGTCTAGAGCCTCTATTGTGTACGCTGGGCTCTATTCTGTCCTACTTACAGATACTGGTGGACAGGGGGCTTGCTCATTCCACAATTAAGGTGTATGCAGCAGCCATTTCGTCCTGTCATGAGGGATTTGGCGGCAGGTCAGCCTTCAGTCAGCCTCTCATGATGCGGTTTTTGCAGGAGGTCAGGAGACAGCGCCCAGTGGTGCACGCCTCCGCCCCGCAGTGGGACCTGCCGTTGGTGCTCGAGGCTCTGGTCACAGAACCATTTGAGCCCCTGGAGCTCTCCTCCCTAAAGGCACTGTCATGGAAGACAGCGTTGCTGCTTGCCTTGACTTCGCCCAAGAGAGTGTCCGAGCTGACCACTCTGTCGGTGCACCCGAGTTGCCTTTTGATCCGGGGTGACTGTAGCGGGGCGACACTCAGACCGAACCCCTCCTTTGTTCCCAAGAACCTAAGGAGTTTGTTCAGGTCTTTATGTATGGGTTTAGTACAGTAGGTATCTGACCCCCCTCTGGGACATAGTGTACTTATGTTTTTCCCATGCTCCTTAGGGATTCGAGGAACATGGTGCGCAGTAAACTCCATACAGAGCCTTCCTCACTATTTTCCATGCACACTCTACACGAGGTAAGCGTGTGTGAGCGTGCTCTATCCAAGCTGCGGCCCCGCCTTCTCCACGGTCACAACCGGATGAGAGGAAGTGGGGGTGCGGTGGCTGTTAACCAAAGGCCGGTCAGGGGCAGTGTGATGGGTCGATGTTGTTGGACGACAGGGCGTCTATCCATCAGGGCTCCACCCACTGTACCCATAGAGTCCAGTAGAGGGTGGAGCCTGTGTGAGATATAATGGGGGGTTACGTATTGTAACCCTATTTTATAAGCACAGACAGAGCCCTCTACCTGGGGGCCCTGTCTTTCCTATGCCGCTCGCTGAAGAGGGTGTAAGGTGACAGTCGGGAGGCGTAGCCGCCTTATATACTGTGGGCCTGTGTGCGCATTCAGGTAGGCTCGCTCCGATTGGCCGGCTACGTTTATGCAACTCAGTATGTGAATGCTCGCATAGCATGGTAGAGAGTGGTACCCATAGAGTCCTGTAGAGGGCTCGCCTGTGCATATATACTAGGGTTACAATACGTAACCGTGTCACCTAACACAGGCAGTTCTCGCCCTGTGGGCCAACCTGCATACACATCCAGGACGGGCTTTGTGTCGGCACTTTTCCTTATGTATTGATGCAGAGTGACACCGCAATTTTTTGTTTCTCTTTCTAGTTGTTTTGCGTCTCTTTAGGATTGTATATCTTTTTGTAGTCATTTTGAATCCCTTCGTAGTTGTTTTGAGTCTCTTTTGAGTAATTCTATGTTTTTTTGTTGTTGTTGTGAGTCTTTAGGCGCATTTCCACTATAGCGCAGAGCTCGCTTTAAGCGTGCCGAGCCGTGCGGGGCCCGTTTTTGGTTGCGTTTCCACTTAGCGTAGTACCGACTAGCGGGTATTATTTCACAGTTTTTCTGGCCCCATAAAATCGAGGTTCTTTCCGGGCCAACAACCAGGTTGAGTCGGGCTGAGTATGTTAAACTAGAGAGAGAATCGCTGGCTAGGGGGCTACAACTACAACAAGATGAACATATTTTACCGTGATTTAATTGTAATACACGTTTCTAAATGATGCCGAAGTAACAACATACTGATACCGGTTAGTAAAAACCATGAATTAATGCTTTGACAAGTCTGCAGACAGACGGCAGGCGAAACACCTTTTAAAATGCGTGTTGTCTGAATGGAGATTGGCTAAGCTAACGCAGTGTATGCTCCGACCGTCCACACTCACAACAACGGCCTATACAGACATAAACAAACCAGCGACTGTATTCGCCATGACACAGACAGTCTGTGCTTTGTACTTGTTTAACTTTTGTCTAGTTTCTGAGGAGCTGTGAGGAGCTGTTAGCTTGAGTGCTAACAGCTAACTGCTGATGTTGTTTTTCTCATTGAAGATGACGTCACGGCTCCGCCTACACTGCGTTACTATAGATACTACCCTAGTTCCTAAACTGTAATGGAAATGCGCCATAAAGTGAGCCAGTCCTAACAAGGCCTAACGAGGCCTAGCCATACCGAGCGAGCGAGGCCGAGTGAGGCCGTGTAGTGGAAATGCGCAATTTGTGTCTCTATAAACCTGTTGTGTTCTCTTTGTAGTCTGTTTGAGTCTCTTCCTGGTCCCTATTAGGAAACATGTTGTAGGTGAAGGCCAACAGGGGGCTATGGTTGGCCAGTTGAGTAATCCATCCAAGAAGATTGTCAAACACCAATATGACATCTTTCAGTTTAAACTACAATATTCCACCACTTAATGCACCATATTTAAAAAATCATATTTTCTCTTTCCTTCCTGTGTTCAAACTAGGATTTTTTTTGTATTTTCTGCAGTACATCATTTTTCAATTAAACAAAGAAGGTGGCTTACTGTTTGTCTGTTGGAATCCTAGGTGTGAGACGGAGGAGATTACCACCCTGCGTCTGGAGCAGCAGGTGGCTGTGCTCAGGGAGTCCAAGAGGACGGCAGACCAGAGCAGCACCATCCTGCAGGCAGACCTCCGTCACTCCATGACGGATCTGCAGGAGATGCACCTGGAGTTTGAGGTCACTAAATGTGCTGACATCTTTTTTACTCCTCTTCTCTTTTCTTCCAAATCACCTCTCTCTCTTTCTTTCTGATGGTGTTATGGCATATGTGTGCAGTGTCACACAGGCCTTCTCTGGAGAGTTCTAAAACCTGGAAATAACTTAGCATTTTACCATTTCTGGTCCCCTTGTTTCGAAGTCAACATTTTTGAAATGTTGTTGTGGTTAGAAGCCTGAAATAAGGTGTGTTGTTAAAATAAGCTTTCAAAAGTTTGACTTTCTCTTCTTTTAGACATAATACAGTGAATACTCCACTCTTGGATGTCCAAATCATCTATGTGTCATACAAACGGTGGTTGCTAACAAGTAAACTAATACATGTCATCAAGCATTAGCCGCCTTTAACTTGGCTTTACGTTAGCTTTTTACTTCTGGTGATTGCATTTGTTTCATCAATCACAAAGTGGAGTTAATATACGGAGATTATCCTGTTGAACACAAATCATAAACGCGTGCTAGCAAGCTCTTGATCCCACTGAGTTGAATAACTATCGTCCTATCTCAAATCTTTCTGTGTTATCAAAGATTCTTGAGCCTAGTTTCTACTCAGATACAACTTTTTTTAAATTCACACAACATCCTTAACCCTGTGACTGCCAGTCTGAAAGTCTTAGACGATATTAAGGCTGCTTTGGATAAAAGAATCTGTTTGTGTTGCATTGTTTATCGACCTAGCCAAAGCATTGGACACTGTAGATCACCACATTGTGTCTAATGTTATAGGACAGTAACCACAAATATCCTTTAAAACTGGAAAGATAAAAAAAAATGCATAAATAAATAAATAAATGTTAAGGTAAAATAAGATATGAATGAAAAACACAAATAAAATAAGTTATTGGCTATGGTAGGTTATTGGTTATGTTCACATACTTATTTGATTACATCCACTTGTCTAAGATGACAACAGAGACTTTCGACCCAAACCCAGCTGTTGACTTGTGGATGCAAGCAGCTCATCGCAGACTCAACCAGAGAGAAAGAAGTAGGCCCACATCATCAGCTAGCATGTCTGACAGAGAGGAAGACATGAGGAGAACAGTGAGGAAGACAGAGAGGAGACAGTGAGGAAGACAGAGGAAGACAGTGAGGAGAACAGAGAGGAAGACAGTGAGGAGAACAGAGAAGCAGAGAGACAGTGAGGAGAACAGTCAGGAGGTAGTGATGACAGCTGGTAGGATTACTGGTCGTGCTAATGTTGTCTTGTGTTCACCTCTGCATGTGTGTCCTGTGTTCACCTCTGCATGTGTGTCCTGTGTTCACCTCTGCATGTGTGTTCTGTGTTCACCTCTGCATGTGTGTCCTGTGTTCACCTCTGCATGTGTGTCCTGTGTTCACCTCTGCATGTGTGTCCTGTGTTCACCTCTGCACGTGTGTTCTGTGTTCACCTCTGCATGTGTGTTCTGTGTTCACCTCTGCATGTGTGTCCTGTGTTCACCTCTGCATGTGTGTTCTGTGTTCACCTCTGCATGTGTGTCCTGTGTTCACCTCTGCATGTGTGTCCTGTGTTCACCTCTGCATGTGTGTCCTGTGTTCACCTCTGCATGTGTGTTCTGTGTTCACCTCTGCATGTGTGTCCTGTGTTCACCTCTGCATGTGTGTCCTGTGTTCACCTCTGCATGTGTGTTCTGTGTCCACCTCTGCATGTGTGTTCTGTGTTCACCTCTGTGTGTTCAGTGCCGTGTGTCTGGCACATAAAGTTAAGACCCCCTCAAAAGATGTCTCGTTGATGTCATAACACCATTTGCTGGTTTCAAGTTATCTAACCGACCGTGCTCAATGCGTCAGGTTGGGTAGTACTGTCTCTGACCCTGTCACCATGGAGAAGGGAGTTCCACAGGGCTCTATTGACCGTCTACTCTTGCTCTTTTTTCTCTCTCACATCCACCTATCCATTCGCAAACAACTTTCATCCCCCTCTTTGTCTTGTTTCCCTCTTCTCACTCTTCACATCATTCAGTCATCCCTTTTCTGTCTCCCCCCCCTCTCTTTCCCTCTCCCTCCCCCCGCTGTGTGCAGGCAGCCCAGGCTCTGCAGCTGCAGCGGGCCGGCTCCTGCGATCTTCTGTTAGCAGCAGCAGCAGCAGGAGGGGAGGTGGAGGATGGCACAGCGATGGAGCTCACACAGCTCCTCGACCGAATCAGAGCGCAGTGCGACCGGGGAAGGAGTCCCAGCCTGGGGGCCGGGACCAATCCGCTCCCTGGCTTCGCTGGGCCCAGCCACTCTGGGGACGCAGCATCCAGGACACACGGAGGAGTTTTCAGTTATGTAAGAAGCCCGTCCTGCATCCTATGCTTCGTTTTAAGCTTTGTTTATGTTGCCCTGGCCCACCGCCAGCCGGACACACCCTCAGAGGCAGCTCCAGGCTCTCGGAGGCTGAGGCATGCTTCTTACATGTTAGCCTTGTTTTTGTGTGTGTGTGTGTGTGTGTGTGTGTGTGTGTGTGTGTGTGTGTGTGTGTGTGTGTGTGTGTGTGTGTGTGTGTGTGTGTGTGTGTGTGTGTGTGTGAGTTACCATCTTGCAGATTTTTGTTCTTGATTGTCTCGTGACTGAATGTTTTACTATAACACATATTTACAATATTGTGTTCTGATCAGTTACTGGGTAAATGATCCCTGATCTTCATTAAATATTCACGAGGCAATTTACAAGCTGAGCTTTACAGTATCATGCAGAATTGTCATCTAGTGATAGCATTTCATTTTAAAGTAGGAACTGTTAAAAAAAGAAAAAGGGGCAGTCTTTTATTTTCCCAGTGTGCACCAGCACAATGACTTTGGTCTAACATCGACAGTAGAGTGCCGTGGCTAACTGCTGCAAGCTAGCACAGTGCTGGAATGCAGCAGGTTTCATAAAATGATGTGCATGATGCCGTGTCATCTGCTCCGTATTATATAATGATAGTAAACAGATTTTGCTTTGTGGGAAGATTTTGATTGAAGATGCCAAAATGTGCATTCAAGCTATAGTGAAACCTCTGACTTAGACAACAAAAGTACTTTAAATCTTCATTATTTTTAAGAGACCCTGTTTGAGTAAATGATACCCTGGGGAGTTATTGTTACAGTAACAAAGCGTACGAAGGGATCGCTGGTGTTCTCTAATTCTTCCTCATGAAACATTTGGCAAGACATGTTGCATTCTTTACGTTGCTTTGCTATTTAGTTTCGTGAGAGACGTTTTCTTTGTTTTACACAATGTGTTTCTAAGGGTGTTTGTTTGGTGATCATGTTTGTATAACTATTAAGTTATAGTATGTTCCTTCTACCTCGCCTCCTTGGGGCTTGGTTTTAAATTGTACAATATCAACTTCAGCAGAATAATGAGCTTTTGAAGCTTGAATGCATTCCCCAGAGGTCAAAAGGTCATTCTGGGCTAAGCTACATCACGGTCACATGGCTGCACGTCACCAGCGCCGAGCTAAAGGCGGGTAATGTTCTGAGTGATGATGTGTAGCAGTGTCATGTAGTCAACTGCAGTTTGTCTGCAACATACAAGCTTCTGACATTTACGTGTGGGGTATTTACTGACATGTTTTATGTCGTAAAACAAAAGGTGAAAAGCATAGATCGTATTTCAGGCTTCTAATAACAAACACATTCAAAAAACTGTCGACTTTGAGACAAGGGAACCGAAAGTAGTAACATGTCAACTCATTTCCGGGTTTAGGACTCGTTTCTGCGCCGCTATATATCCAGGAGAGGCTGCTTCGCACTTCTACTTCCTTACATTTCAGGGCGACATATTGTTTTTACATTACATTATTGCTACTTTAAGTAGTTTCAGTAAGTACCTGATTAAATGCTTTGCTTGTTTGAGTTATCAATAAGGAGGAGATAGGATCCTAGTGGCCTAGTTGTGGTTGTCATTTTACTTTGAACTAAAACATGCTTGATGCATTGAAACAGAACCTGAGCATCATTGGATTAATACAGTAAACAGAGATAACTTATTTAACTTCTTTTTCTTTCGTTTTTACTGTCACAATATTGTCATAACTGCGCTGAGGCAGCTTCTCCGCTTCACTGCGTTTGAACGGGATTAGAGGAGCTCCAAACAGCTGTACAGAGTACACACAGCTGTGTTTGCACACGGCCTGGTGTCTGTTATCACTTGAGGTTGAACATTACCGTAGGGTGTCACCATTTTACTAATCTATACAAACAGATTCTTCACATTTTAGGCAACAGGACAAGATCCTGGTAAAACAAATGTTCTCGGTTAGTTTAGTATTAGTAGCAAGTTATGGTTGGATGCACATGAACTGCCTATCGGAGATACAATTAGGTGTTATACATTGTCCAGAAGGCAATGTGGGAACCCATTGGTTATTATATCTGACGTTGATTTAGCATTCCATTCAGATGTGGCCTTTTAAAGAGGCCATATTATGATTGTTTCCTTTCCTGTAGTGTGTGTTCGGCAACAGCAATGGTATCTCCACATTTCTAGCTGCATTGGAGTGTGTTTCTGATATGTAGGCAGGGGTGGAACAAATATTTAGAGAATCCCTTTTGACCTTGTGTGGGACCCGCTAATATTGGGCCTGGTAGTGGACATGAAACTGTATTGTATTGCAAATACACTTTATTTATATGTTGTTTTATTTTTTTGTATTTAGTAAATCTGTAGTTTTCTGATGTATTCATATGCAATGCCAATTTGTATATTTAGTCGGTGAAGTTACAGTTAATGGGATTAAAGCTCACAGGCACAGAGGGCAGCTCAGGGGTCCTTCAGGTGAAACGCAGTAGACATCACTCATCACACAGTGCAGAGTGTATGCAGCCTCGCGCAGTGATGTGCTTGTTACACGTTAGATAAGCACTGTGCTGATGAGAAGTTGTATACAAGTATTGACACAAGTGTATATTGTTTATGAAACTAACGGTAATACTTATAATATATTTATTTATATGTTGTTTTATCGTAGTTTTGCCTGTTTAATATCAAACGTGTAATGTGATACATGCTACCTGCTAGATGAATTGGAGTGTAACCACCTTTAACAGTATCGTGAGTTGTGCATACAGTATGTGCTCGATGGTGTCAGTTGTGTGTAGCGGGTTAACTTTTAATATTTGATGTGTTATGTAAGTTGAGAATGTAAACGAATACAGCCTCGTGCAGTAATGTGCTTGTGCTTTTGTATGCTACAGAATGAACGACCAAAGTAAAGGATTTGGTTTTAAACGTATTCACGCCTGGCTCCTTCGCATCGCGTCGAAAGAAGCCAGTTGAGGTGGTTCGGGCCACCTAGTTAGGATGCCACCTGGGCGCCTCCCTAGGGAGGTGTTCCAGGCACGTCCAGCTGGGAAGAGACCGAGGGGTAGACCTAGGACCAGGTGGAGGGGTTATATCTCTTCGCTGGCCTGGGAGCGCCTTGGGACACCCCCAGTCAGAGCTGGTTGATGTGGCCAGGGAAAAGAAAGTTTGGGGCTCTCTGCTGGAACTGCTACCCCCGCGACCCGACCACGGGTAAGCGGGAGAAGATGGATGGATGGATGCCTGGAAGTACCTTTCATTTCCAACTGTGCAGCAGGCTGTGTGTGTGTTTTTGGGTGAGATGTTAGTGGTGGTGTTAGGGTTTGTGTTCCTCATTTAATGTTTGTCTCCTCACCCAGGAAGAGGCAGCATGGGCGCAGGTGAGCCTCGGCGGCGCCGCCCTGCGGGAGGCCCGGGCCGAGCTGGCCGAGGCCCGGAAGCAGTGGCACTCCCTGCAGGTGGAGATTGAGACCCTGCATGCCTTGGTAAGAATACTCACATCGTCACTTGTCACCACGGCCCAGTCCCAACTATCACACTGATAACACTTCTTCCATTGGAGGTGGTGACAAATAATAATAAAAAAATCCTATTCATATAATTATACTTACACCTCTGTTTGTTAATTTATATATACTTATCATTATGCTTGTTTGGTACATTCTTATTAACATTTATTGGCAATGACTGTCTTTATATTACTTTACTTTATATATAAAAAAAAATTAAATAATGTATTTCTTATTTTTAACTTTCACTTTAATGTGAAGAGTTTCATTGTCTTATTACAACTCTTTCTTTTTCTATATGTATGTATTGAGCTAAGTTCAATGGAACATAAGACCTAAGGTGTGCGTATACGGTGTTGTTGAGTATTAGACTAAAGAACCGTGCAGTCTTAATGCGGTCTCACTTGCCCCTTTCACACCAACGCAGCTCCCGTTATAGCTCCGTGCTTGCGCTCTTCTGGTTCGGAACCGGTTTTTCTTTTCAGCGTCCGTTTTGCTGCTCGTCCACCAGAGTTTATTCTCCCGTTAACTCACGGCAGCGGCCGCTGTAAAGTCTTCACTGTCTGACTGTCACACAAGCCGTGGCGGCTCCAGGGTATGGCTGGGGTAGGCTACAGCCATACCAATAAATAGCTTAGCCCCACCTTAGCCCCACCATGAAAAATGATAGGGTTAGGGTTTAGGGTTATATTCTATATTTCTATCATTGACCTTCTACTTCCCCCCTATGTATGTACTCTTAATATTTTTTTCATCAAATATAACGTATTCAATAACGTACTTTAACCACTAGGTGGTGCACACAAGGTACACACAGCATACAATGCCATAATAACTATGTATTATTAGTGTAGGACACTTATGTATGTATAACATCTGAAGATGTGTAGCTTTATTCATGTTTTCACATAATTTTACAGGATATTGCTATATTATTTCTCATGTTTTACTACTACACATTAATATCTGATTTGTAAAACATCACAGACAGACAGGTATATCAGTCATTTAATGGTAAGCTATTACAATTCTGAATCCATAGATGTGTCTGCCATCACCCAAATCCCCTGACTATTCTCTCAACTCAGTATTTACATTCTGATATTCAAAGAAAATCAGTAATATCTTTAAAAACTACAAGTCCTTTTATATCAGCTGGGCACCGTTATGGGGTAAATATAACTACCAATTGGAAAAAGTCAGCCGAATTAATATTGATACTGCAAGGAGTCGTGTTGTGTGAAGAGAAATTGAAGATGTTGTTTAATTGCTGATACATTTATGATCCACGTCACGTGTTCAGTTTCGGTGGCAGTTTGTCCAGAAGTCTTCTAATCAGGGCTCTATAAATAAAGAACTACGGCAGATGTGTAATATTTAATGCAGCCAAACCGTGTATTACAATGCCGTTATGTGATGACTTCCAAAGAGAAAAGCAAGCATACTGTACTCGGATTAAAGTATTATTTTCAGCCCAGGAAACTGACCCAGTCCGGCCACATGAAATATCAAATGTTAGAAATCCGCTGTTTATTATTTAAAGTTTTACGTCCGATTCACTCCTTTTTTTCTCTCTGTACACAGCTCCAGTTTGGGCATTGGCCTGTCATCAGATTTCATTTTTAGTTGCTGCTGCCTGTAGCAGAAGTTTGGTAAAATTATTTTTGATGAAATACTCCAAATCTCCTCCCTCCATAATTGCACTTGCTTCAGTTGCTTGCTACTTTCTAAGGGCAGTGATGACATTTACAGTACGAACTGAAGTTGATGCGATTTGATTGGATTGTGAGGCATGACGTGAGCCTCATCTGATTGGTCAATCCCTCGATTTTTTTTCACCAAGGGAAGCCAATTTCGGCTAGCCTCCTCTCGCAACAGAGTGCAATCTACTGTTTCACCATAACATGTCGAGGGGCGCTGTAAAATACTCAATGAGAATGGGGGAGAGATGGGCCGGCAGAATAATTACCGAAACTAAACGAAGTGTTTTTATTTATTTATTTAAATTATAACTACAATCCAAAAAATCAGGGGAAGCCTCCTTGGCCTCCAGGAGAAAACTTCACTGAGTTCAAGAGATAATTCTCACCCACCTCTTGCTCTTGCCCTGCACTTGTATGTGTCAGTTGAGCTGGTTCTTCCACCAGCTCAACTCTGTCCCTCATCATGAACGCAGGACTTCAACTATCTGAACTTGCGCCCTCATCATTCTCTTCATCATCTTGCACTTGTTCTTCTAAGCTGCTGCTGATAGTGCTTGTAGCAGCGCTGCTGCCAAAAAGGTCTGTCAATTTTTCTTTTCGTTTTCTTTGATTTGTATCCATGTTTTTTCATTCTCCCTGTATGCCGCGCGTCTAATCCCTTTTCTTCATGTGGCCGGTCTTTTTTCTTCTTCGTGTGTGATTATTTGACAGATAAGAACCACACAACTGCATTAGCGGCCGCTGTCGCCCTCTGTCGGCCGTCAGCGCAACTTAAATGATGACGTTAAACAATTTTTTTTAAAGGGCCGGCCGTCAACGGCCCTTGACGACCGGCAGTTCTGTGGTGCTAACGGGATAGCAAGATAAGCTAACATGGATCATCGAGGGACAAGCAGGTTTCCTCGACTGATGTTCGACGGAGATGAAACTAAGTATGAACTGTGGGAGACAAAAGTGTTAGGACACGATTCTAAGAGAACCAAATAGTGAAGCCGAGATAGCGGGCAGACGGCAGACGGCAAGAAAAATGCAGACGCGTATGCTGAGATAACAGAATCAGGGTTGATCGTACACGTCAACAGGCAGAAAGGTTAAATATCTTAGGAGTAAGACAGAATTATGCTCTGACAGAGTCTCTCTTTTTATTATTTATGTTAAAACATTAGTCTATTAATAATTTGGTCAATACTTAAATCAATAGGCGTCTTCAGATTTGAGTGTGGTCTTACACAACATCAATTACATCACAAAGTAGAATAAGATCGAAACATTCAACCACAATGATTGATACAGACAATCATAATAGAAAACTCATCTCTCTTCAATGTTTGGATCATCTTTTGTCAAAAGCACAATAATGAACACACATAAAACACAGATGCATAATAGCAAAAACATCTATTTTAAAATAATATGTTTTAACAATTAGCCATTAGTAAATCTCCTTTATCAAACTATAAAATCCAAACCAGCTTGCAGTTTAAAGATTTACTTTAAGGCAATCACTAGTCAAAAGCATTTTAAACTCAGGACCATAAGAGATCCAGCTAAGGTATCACAGTTGTGATTTGATCAATCTGTAATCTGCAAAATTGCAGTGTCTTCAATTCTAGGATTACTTTACGTTTACTTCATTACATATTCAATCAAAAGACTATGGCATGATAACATAATTACATTACTTAAACTATCAATCAGTATGTCATTTCAAAATCTGAAGGGAAAAATCAAACAATTCTCAAAATGTTTAACAATCTGAAAAGGAAAAGTTAGTTAAGACTTTTGTAAAAACCTGGAAACGAAGGATTAAACATTCTCAAAACTTGAAACATAATTGTAGGTCTGTCTGTGCATGGGTAATACATTGAAGAGTAGTGTTGTTAAGCCTGACTGCTGGACAATTAAGGATATTAACATTATCTGTTATAATATCTTATTTATTCAATACCTTATAATCTGAAAATATCAATTTATTTTCTTTAGTGTGAAAGTGTAATCTGATCTGACAAAATATATTTATCACCACTATTTAACACATGTCTGGTCATTGGAAATATAAAAACAATCATTAATTGTACATCTGTAAACATCTGGTCATTCAATTCAAATGTTATCTTTGTACGAGTGCTGGAAGAACATGATGCTCATGTTATGTCACTCAGGTTGTAGTTTTGTATGTCTGGTTATGGGTGTTTTCCTCCTGGTATATTGTCTGGTCCTTTTCCCTGGTGTGTCTCGTTGTCTGATTGTGTTCACCTGTGGCCCTTGTGTTTCTCCTCCCCTGCCCGGCTGTGTCTCGTCTTGTGATTACCCCTCCCTGTATTTAGTCTCGTCTCTTCCTGTGTTCAGTGTTGGTTCGTCTTTTGTTTGTGACTGAGTTCACCGTGGACTGTTCTGTTTTGTCCAAGTTATTTTTCAATATCCTTGAAATAAAGGTTAATCTGAGTTATTGTATTTGGGTCCTGCTTCCTTCACTCAACCATAACAGTACGAACCAACCAAGAATGGACTCGGCAGACTCAGATTATTTTGCTCTACAGGCGGAATGTCTTGGGTACTCTCTGGAGTACATTTTTTATACTTGGAAGGGCGCCTCATCTAGACGGGTTTAGAGAGGCTGCGTTGAAGGAGGCACGTCAGGAGGTTGCTCGCAAGCCCTGGATCAGGAGCATGTTGCCTGAGTGGCTACAACTTTTCACAAGTTGTCCGAGACTTGTCCGAAGCCTCTAACCCTTTCCTGGGGTATGACGAGGCCTTGGGAGGCCCACGGATCCTCCAAAGAATCTCTAGGAGACGCAAGACCAAGATTCCAGCCTGTGCTCCAGTGGTTCCGGTTCCAGTGCCGGCCCACACAGCCATGTTTCCGACCCCAGTTCCGGCCCCAGCAGCCATGGTTCCGGCTTCAGTACCGACCCCAGTAGCCATGGTCCCTACTCCGGCTTACCGGCCGACGCCAGCTCCCCGAGTCCTGTCGGTGTACCGGCCAACGCCAGCTCCCCGAGGCCTGTCGGTGTACCGGCCGACTCCAGCACCTCGTCTCCTGTTGGCTCTCCAGCCGACGCCAGCTCCCTGTGTCCTTTCGGCGTACCAACCGACACAAGTCCCCTCTCAAATCCCCTCTCAAGTCCCCTCTCAGGTCACCTCTTGAGTCTCTTATCGAGTCCCCTCTCAAGTCCTCTCTGAAGTTCCTTTTCAAGTTCACTCTCAAGCCTCCTATCGAGTTCCCTCTCAGTTCCCATCTCGAGTTTCTTCTCAAGTCCCCTCTCAAGTCCCCTCTCGAGTTTCCTCTGGAGTCTCCTGTGGAGTCTCCTCTCGAGTTCCCTCTCGAGTTCACTCTCGAGTCACCTCTCGAGTTCTGATAAATGCACCACACCTAATCGCTGGCCATTCAGCCACAGAGCTCCCTCTATACAAATCAAACTGTAGACGGTGTGAAAGCACCTATTGTTTTAAATAATGGTCGGAATGTGACCTGTGAGCCTTCTGAATTACCGTGGGACAGCACATTCTAAACTAAAATGTTCAATCAATAAAGTAACATCTTATCTTCGGCAATTCAAAGTGCTTTACAAAAAATGAAAGACATTAAGAAAATGGCATTTAAAATCAGTCATTAAAAAGATAATAAAATAGACATTAAAAGAAAAAGTACATGGATAAAAGTTACAGTGCAGTCTAAGATGTGAATAGTTCAATTAAAAGCAGCGACAAAAAGAAAAGTCTTCAGCTGGATTTGAAAGTAGTCAGAGTTGCAGCGGACCTGCAGGTTTCTGGGAGTTTGTTCCAGATGCTTGGAGCATAATAACTGAACGCTGCTTCTCCATGTTTAGTTCTGACTCTGGGGACAGAAAGCGGACCAGTCCCTGAAGACCTGAGAGATCTGGATGGTTCATAATTTAGCAGGAGGTCAGAAATGTATTTTGGGCCTAAACCATTCAGTGCTTTATGAACCAGCAGCAGTATTTAGAAATCTATTCTTTGACACACAGGAAGCCAGTGTAAAGACTCAGAGTGATGTGATCCCTTTCTTTGTTTAGGAACAGTGTAGCTCAGGAGTGATGTGATCCACTTTCTTAGTGTCAGTGAGGACTCGAGCAGCGGCGTTCTGAATCAGCTGCAGCTTCCTAATAGATGTGTTAGTGAGACCTGTGAAGACACCATTGCAGTAGTCCAGTCTACTGAAGATAAAAGCTTAAAATCAGACCTGTTTTTTAAATTAAATCTGACGGCAGGCAGTTAGCTCTAATTACCTCATGATAAATGTGCCACACCTAATCGCCGGAAAATCAGCCGAAGCTCCCTCTATACAAATCAAACTGTAGACGGTGGGAAAGCACCTACAGTATTGTTTTAAATAATGGTCGGAATGTGACCTGTGAGCCTTCTGAATTACCGTGGGACAGCACATTCTAAACTAAAATGTTCAATCAATAAAGTAACATCTTATCTTAATAATATCTTCATATTAATAAAAATAATAAATCATCCAGTATGTGTCCGAAAAGGAGCAGGAGGAAGTAAACACAAAAATATACAAAAAAGATACTGCATATTAAAGCAAACGGTTGTAAAGGTAAAAGTATGAGCATAAAAAATAAAGAAGTGTAATGTAAACATTTACATTATTATTATGATTATTTAATATATAAAGACTATATATTATTGAATTACAAGATTAGATATACTTTATTTGATCTAAAATGTGTGTTCAAATGCTCTTCAAAACACAACTGAAAGTGCTGAAAGTTGTCTTTCTGTATTTGTGAATGAAGCGCCATCTCCTGGTTAAAACCTGAAATTGAAAATCTGGCAACGCCCTCTTGGAAAATAGTGGGAGGGCTTAACATTCCTCGATACTGGTCTTAGGCAGGCCGTAGGCAGGAGCTGTAAGCTGGAGTCTGAAAAGAGGTGCTACATCTGTAGTTTCAAAAGTCTAGTTTGTTTGTTGAAGATGAAGTCCATGCTATCCTTCTGGACAACAATCGCTATTATCTGTTTGTAAAAGTCCTCCTTATCTTCCTCTAGCTTCAAAAGTCTAGTTTGTTGTTTGCGTCTACCGTATCTGCGTAGAATAACAGTAGCAACAATAACCTGTGGGCTCACGTGCGCCCCCTTCAGTGCGGCAGAAGTTATGGCTGCCTCCCCTGGTGCTTTTTTCATTGCCGTTGTATGATGAGACCAGTGAGCCTAAATATCATATACGTGAAATAAGTTATTTAGAGACTATGGATGGCGAGGATAAATGTAATAAAGAGATCTACAAACATTACATTGGTGGCATACAGTGAGATGGTGCAGGCATGCGCTTAGGGCCCGCTTTCCAGACAGTTTCTGTGGGGTGACGCATTCTGAGGTGAGGCAGAGCTCATCTGTGCCTCACCTCACCCCACAGTAACTGGCTGGAGAGCGCTCACGAAATAAGTGCCCGCGCTCAGCCCGCTCCAGCCAGTTACTGTGGGCTTACGAGAGGCAGAGCTCGTCCCTGCCTCACTTCTCATCGCTACCCGTAGTTGTAGCGGAGCTCGGCAAATTTGCTGATTTTGACTATATAAAAAGTGATTGGAATCAAACAAATCACATTTACAAAACAGATCAGGGGGCGGTGGTGGCGAAGTCCATAGGGACTTGGCTTGTCAACTGGAAGGTCACCAGTTCCAAGTCCCGGCAAGTGATACCGAGGTGTCCCTGAGCAAGGCACCGTTCCCCACACCGCTCCCCGGGCGCCGTTCAAAATGGCAGCACACTGCTAGGATGGGTCAAATGCAGAGAAACAATTTCCCCACGAGAGATTAATAAAAGTCCATCTTAATTTTAAGATCAGTGGAGACATTTTTATTATTACTATTTCGTTTTTCTTTAGTTGTTTTAATATCTGTTTGTGTTTCCTATTTTATAATTGATATTAATGTGTTCACCTCTCGTGTTGTGTCTGTTTTTACTTCCTGTCTCTGTATTGTCCCACCTGTTTGATTACCTGATTGTGTTTATTTGATGCCTCTGTGTTTTAGACCAGCTGTGTCTTGTCCTTGTGATTAGTCATACATGTTTTTTAATTTCTGGTTTTCTGTCAGGTGATGTGGGATTCTTGATGTTTGATGTTATTGTTTGCCTTGCCCAGCTCTTTTATTTCCTGGACAGCTTGCAATAAAGGTTTCTTCATAGAGTTACTTTGGCGCCCTGCACTTGGGTCCTCTCTGCTCTGCTCTCCAGCCGTGACACACACTGCTTTGACATCACACCCATTAGTTTCTGCAAGCTTCTTTACATTTAAAGAGAGTGTACCATGTAGTCCTTCTCCTGACAGCTCCCTGCCTCTTGCTTTGCAGGAGAAAGGCCTGGAGAGCTCTCTGCAGAACACCCAGCGGCTGTACTCCAGCCAGCTGCAGGACCTCTCCCAGGTGATCGCTGGGCTGGAGAGTGAGCTGGAGCAGGTGAGGAGCGGCCTCGCCACCCAGCGTCAGCGCCACAGCCAGCTCCTCGACACCAAGATGAGGCTGGAGCGAGAGATCTCCACTTACAGACGTCTGCTGGAGCGGGAGGAGGGCAGGTGAGGGCAGAGAGGAAGAACAAGGAATGTTGTTCTGAGATGTTTTGAGAATGTGTCTCTCTCTCTCTCTCTCTCTCTCTCCTCTCCTCCTCTCTCTCTCTCCTCTCTCTCTCTCTCTCTCTCTCTCTCTCTCCGTGAGACAGCGGGGTGCAGCAGCCTGTCACTGAAGTAGCTGCACAGTTACCTCATTCACACCAATGGTGTTTCAGGGCCGGGTCGGTGCTGGAGCTTGAAAAGCACCGGGTTTTCCTGTTCACACCGAAGCGGAGCAGTCTCTTAGCTCCGGAATCCGGTTCGTTTCAAGCACCAAACATTTTTCCGGCTAGAGCAAAAGCACCGCATATGTCACGCTTACGTCGAGGCGGGGGCGGGGGCAGGGGCGGGATCAACTCCTCAACAACAACAAAAAGCTGGCGTTTTATCCAGCTTGTACACAACGATGGAGAAACTTAAGAAGCAGCAGTGGTCCACTGAATAGACCAGCTACCTACTGGGAATCTGGTCTTCCGAAGAGGTACAGAGGAAGCTGGAGCACAATCGGCCATTGTTGTTGTTGTTGTCGGTGTGCAACACGTTCTATTTTGTATATGGCTTCGCCCTCTAAGGCTATCGCTATTGGGTAATCGCCCTGCGCCCCCGCGCAGCACTGAAAACTGAATCAGCCCATCCACAAGGTGGGCCCCACCCTCGGGGCCTCCTTCCGGTATAAATAGGAAGGAGGCCCGACAATCTGCTCCCTCTTTTCTTCAGCAAACCAGCACAGTTACTGAAGCAATTGAGAATCATCATGAGCAACAACTGCGTCCGCGATTGTCCCTCATGTGGCTCTGGGTTCATAATGAGTTATGACCAGCAGAGATAAAAGCAGTATGCGAATCCTGCCTGGGGTCAGAGCACGCGTACGCGGCTCTAAACCAGCAGGTAGCATGCACACACTGCGCCCGTCTCCCCTCGGGCGACAGGAAGTGGAGAGCGGACGCTCTTGCTGCTGCGGCCGAGGAGGACGATTGGCCCGTCCAGGCTTACGAGCCCGTGGACGGGGCTGGCTCTCATTCTGTTTCACTCTGCAGTTTATAAACCAATCAGGTAAGTTGACATAACATGTTATAATCGCACATCCGGTTAGCAATGAGCCCTTTCCTAATCGGGTTGGACTCTGTGTCACACAGGCAGGTGGCAGTGTAGCATCAGGGATAGATACCCATCCCTCGTTCAGATGTGCTATGTTTTCAGGTGTGTTTGGTTGTTTTTACTCTGTAGTCTGTCCTCCTGCCTGCAGGCACATGGGCCAAAATGGGCAGCCAATGGGTCTGCGTCCCTGGAGGTTTTCCATGGAGGAACCTAAGGAGAACGGGCTAGAGAATGGCTTCAGTGACCTGGCTGTTACTCCCGACGAACCCAAGTCCGAGCCCCTGCCTGAAATACCTTCACTCCTCCCTGCAGAGAGTGGACACAAGAAAAGCATACTGCGAAGACAGCAAAGCCTTTTGGTGTTTACAGGTAACACACAAACACACCATCTTATTATTTATTTAATTTGTCATTAAAGGGGCCCTATTGTACTTTTTGAGGTTGTCCTTTCCTGTAGTGTGTTTTTGGTGCATGAGTGCGTAAATGGTCAGCAAAGGCTAAAATCCCTGTGTTCCCCCAGAGGGAGTTTCTCTCCCACACTCTCCATTGGTCTACTTTAGTTTACTTCAGTAACATAGTGACAGCACTATATAACACTCTACACTAAGGGCAGGACATTTCCAACACAGCTCTAATGCCCCTTTCACATCAACGTGGTTCCAGGGCCGGTTCGGAGCGAGAGCCTGATAAGCTCTAGCTCCTGTTCACACCGCAGCGGAATCGGCTCTTTTCCCCCGAAAACCAAGCTTGAACTAATGTTCGGTCTAGAAGCAAGAACCGCTTACGTCACGCTTACGTCGGAGGTGGGAGCAGGGGCGGGATCAACCTGAGCAATACGAAGGTTAGCCCCGGACAATTCTCCCTCAATAATATAATACATTAACTGTGCTTTCCGTGAACCTCATCATGACACAAGAGAGGACGGCAGGACTGTAATTTCCCGTGTTCAGTGAATGCAACAGAGGCAAGACACCAGACCAAACAGAGAGCAGCACTGCAGCGGTCGGTACATGCCGCTGAAACACATTAATAAACAATGAACCACGGCACTCTGGAGAAAAGTGTACGTTTGGAGAAGTCGTTATTTAATTTAATCTGGCTTCGTGTGATTAAAAGCAACACGATCATCGACCCGACGCTGTCCACCATTGTTGTTGTTGTGAGCGCTGTTGGGGAGGAAATCAGCGACGTAACCGTGACGTCATGACGCAGCCGCGGCAGCACCAGTCGAGGTCTGGGCGGTGTGAACAAAACGGGGGCTGAAAAAAAAACGGTTCCGAACCAGAAAAGCACTAGCAGAGAACCTCTTTCGTGTGATAAGCGGTTGACCAATCACAATAGAGGTGGCCAGCTAACCAATCAGAGCAGACTGGGCACTGGTTTCTTACTTTTAAATGTTAACTGTAATTTGGCAGTGTTCAGTGTTTATCTGACAGATATTCTACAGATTTATATCTTTCACGGTCAACTTGTATATATTTAACTTTTTAGTTTAGTTTCTGTTTTATTTTCTATTTTGAGATGTTAATATTTTATGTTTGTTTATTTGCTACTCTTTTTATTTTTCAAATGATAACATGCTGCTTTGACGAAAACATTTCTCAATTTGCGATCAGTAAAGCATATCTTATCTTAAGAGCTGCTGCTGCAGGGAGTATGAGAAACAAAGAGCTTTTTGAACATTAAAGCATGGAGACAGGTCCCAATAGAGACACAACATGAACATACTAATATGAACCTAAACATGTGTCCTCTTTAATGTCTTCTCACAGACCCAGAGCAAGATAAAGACTTGCCAATCTCCACTGTGAAGACTCAGGAGATTCTTCAGGGCAATGTGGTGCGGGAGAGTGCGGAGGGACACGGCACCATCGAGTGAGTATTGATCTTTTTGGCCAACATTGACGTGCAGTCAGCACCTTTTGTTCATTTGGACAGGTGGGTATTTTCACTTAACAAGCTCGAACAGCAATCACCCAGATAAATACCTTCCTCACACGTCACAAAATGGTGTCTTGCTTGCTTAATCTCCCGAAGCCTTCTAACCTCAGGTTTTGACTCAGCAAGTAAAAACCTGAGAGGTGAGCAGGTGTCCTCCCCACCCAGGTGACGTCTGGCCCAGCAGACAAGATATTCAAGCTCTGAAAATAATCGTGTGAGTGATTCATCATAGCACTGCATGGGAATTTTTAATGGCTTGCGTTTCATGTGGAGATACTGGCCTGGTGTGGAGTCTTCAGGGCGTGGCACCTGATGTTGTTTAGTCATACTTCAGATGACACCAAATAAAAGCTACACACAGGCAAATCTCTCAGCTGGAATACTTGGCTGTATCAACACATTCACAGTCACTCTGTCACTTGATTGACATTCAAATCATTCTTAATCCTATACTTGTTCTTAATGTCCTCATGTTTTGTGAATGCCGACCTAAAGCTGCTTTCACATGATTTGCAAATTGCTTACCGGCAGTATGAGACAAATAGAGACCTTTTGGGACATTAAAGTATGTTAACATGTCACAGCACACAATACAAATATGAAACCGGAAAATTAGCATAATAGGGCCCTTTTTAAAGTTATAAGACAAATGAGACAAATGTAAAAACACCAAGATCTATCCATCTCATACCAGGGGTTGTTTTATTAATGAAATTCAGTGTTGATTAAAACATGCATTGAATGAACACTCGTATTTTAGTAACCAGAATGTCATACGTATACTATATATCTTACACAATGAAACACACACGTACATTTTTTTTAATATATGTTGGCATAATTGCAAATCTAATTATATTTTGCGGGTGAACCTGAGATCCAGGAGAAAACCGTAAATGAGAAATGGGGAAGGGAGAGGGGGGGTGTTAGGTAGGAAGAAGGAGGTGAGAGACATGGAGAGGAGAGTTGAGGGTGGAGAGAGGGGGAAGAAGGAGGTGAGGTAAATGGAGGCTGGAGGAAGGAGCTGAGGTAAATGGAGGAGTTAGTTAATGGTGACAATCCATTATGAATATGGATTGCGGGAAAACCTGAAATCCAGGAAGAAACCCTACATGAGGTAAAGGGGAGGGGAGGGGAAGGGGGGAGGTAGAGGGAACTACTGTTGTCCAGCCTGAGCTGAAGCACCAGCAGCTTCTTCCCCGCCTCAGCTCACTCCCTCTTTGCCTTCTCTCTCACCTGCTTCTCTTGCCTCGTGCTTTGCATCCTCTGCAAGTCCACGTCCTTCTCTGTCTCCCTCCTACGAGACAAGAAACCTCTCCCCTGGTAATCCATGTTCAGAGAGAGGTCCTCCAGAAGTTCCTCTTCATCCTCCATCTTGTCGTCCTTCGCCTCCCAGCTCAGCTGTTTCTGAGCCGGGTCTGTGGAGAACCTTTCCTCTGTCTCCCTCCTCTCGTCTTTCAGCTCTTGGACTTCTGTCTCCGAGGTTTGGTTTGTCCTGGCCTGGTGATTCTTCTTGTTCGTCACCCGTTTCAATTTGATCTCCACCTTTTTTAGCTCAGTCTCGCAGCTGAGGTTTTTCTGGGCCAGGTCATCTTTCTCCTTCTCCACCTCTTTGAATCGAGTCTCCATCTGTTGTTTTTCACTCTCCCAGATGCGGGTTCTTTCGGCCAGGTCTTCTGAGAACTTTTCACCCTCCTTTTTCAACTGGTCCTCCAAATGTTTGACTTCACTCTCCAAGGTTTTGTTTTTACGGGCCTGGTAATTGTTTGTGCTTTGTCACACCTTTCAATTTAATCTCCGTCTTCTGTTTTGCCGTCTCCAAGATGTGGTTCCTTCCGGCCTGGTCCTTTTTCTCGTCCACCACTCCGTTCAACATCGTCTTCATCTGTTGTCTTTCAATCTCCCAGCTCTGTTGTTTCTCCGCCAGGTTGTTGGTGAACATTTCCTGGCACTGAAGGAGTTCTTCCTCTCTTCTCTGCAGCAGGTTTGAGGTCACCAGGTTGGCCTCGGTGTTCTGGTCTGAGAGCTTCTGCTGCTGTGCCTCATACCCTGCCACCACCTCGTCCAGCTGCTGCTTGTGTTTGCGCTCTGCAGCTTCCATGTCCTCCTCCAGAGCGCTGTACTTGTCCTCCCAGGCTGTCACGCACTGAAAGAGTTCATCTCCTTTTTCAATCAGCAGTTTTATGCTCTCTGCTTCAAACTGCAGGAGGTTATCGATGTTCATGCTGTCAGATGTCACCTGGTTGCTCTGGTCTGAGAGTTTCCCTTGGTCTCTCTCATTCCCACCCTCAATCTCGTCCAGCTCCTTCTTCTGTCCAGCTTCCATCTCCTCTCTCAGACTGGTTGGCCTGGGGTTTCCCATGTTGTTTTGGCACTTTCTTCTATCCATGGCACACTCTGTAGACAGTGAAAAATAATCGTGTTCTATCTAGAAGACTGTAAAATGTGTCTGAACCGACTGAATAAGTATACACACCGCTCAGGACTCAAGACTCAACTCACTTATTAGAGTCTGCTATGCCCTAAATTCCAAAGACCAAGATTAAAGCCAAACTGGGATGTCATGTGATGATTAGGGCTGTGCATCTTCACTGGTCTCACGATTCGATTCGATTACGATTATCCTGTCACATTCGATTCGGTTCGATATCCCGGTGCATCACGGTGCATCACGATTCATACCAATGCGTTGCATCCTCAATTTTCTATATTACTGCACATGGCTTATTTTTCATCAATGCATACATGCAGTAAATACATATGAACTCTCTTTTTATTATTTAGAAAGTGCTTCAGAAATCAATAACATAAATGTCTTGACATTAATTTATAAACCCAAAATAAATTAATTGTGTAGCTCTAGCCTCCGTGTGTGAAGTTGTTCTATCCTCAAAAATAAAAAACTATGCTTCTGCAGTCTAGCTGCAGCTTCTAGCCACGGCCTTCTGTTAAGAAAAGGACACTGAATGTCCTGAATGTGGCATCACACACAGGACTTGAGTCTGAACACAGCAGACAACAGGAGGATTTACAATAGCATATACAAACTAAAATACTGCATGTGGGTGCACACTTACAGTCTCTGTCTTACTGTTACATAAATCCCATGAATGTATGAGATTAAATTCGCTTCATTATATCTCAGTGATTAAGTGAATAACAAAGTTTCTATCGGGTCACTGTCAGCCTGTCACTCATTATTTCCAGGGAGGGGGCGGGGCTTGGAGGAACGGAGAGGAGACGGTGATCGCGGAAGCTTTTTTCCTCCTGCCTTCACAAACTTTACACACGTATATATCGTCTGAAAATTGCTAGAGGACATTCATACTCTGCAATCCAAGACTTAATTAAATCCACCAAAAACCTGACATGATTGTAACGTGATTATTTTTGAAAAACATAAATCCCTGTCTGTGTCTCTGACCGCAGCGACACGGAGTGATTCGGAGTGGGTCCTTCTGCTGCTGGTTCTGGACTGGTGGTGTTGTGTTGGTGGATAAAGCAGACTGCTCCGTGTTCGGTGTTGCTGTGCCGCTGTCACGTCTGCTCCCTGATCTCTGCGTCACCGACCGATTTGATATTAAAGTGACAGAAAAAACGTTATCGTAAAGCCGCGGCCGGAAAATCAGGAAGCAACGGTACTAATCTATAACCGATTATCTTCCGTCACTGCATCGAGACCGAATCGTCCACGTCCGCATCGCAATGCATCGTAAAAACGATTATTTTCAACACCCCTAGTGATGATGTCATAACATCTGAGACATTTTGCTTTTCATCTCCTGGGGATGTCATCCCAATCTGAGAGACAATATATTGTACAGATGATGTCATAGTGACATCCTATTCTTACACAAATTAAGCTCCGTCTAGGATTTGGAAGCTTAGAATGTGTTGTCATAGTGACATCAGATAACCAGGTATTCTTAAAGGGATATTCCACTGAAAAATAAACGATGTGGACAAAGACAAACTAAATGAATTATACTTGAATTTTACAAAACACACAAAAACTAGGTTGTTCATCGATAAAGTTTTGTTTATATATTTTAATATTCCCACTAAGCAGTGGTTCCAAAACTTATTTTGCACGACCCCCCTTTTGAAGATAAGAATATTTGTGAGCCCGACTTATAATAATTAGGTCTAACTGTGTAATAATATGTATCTTTTACTGTGTAACAACATTTCTGCTTTCAACATATTTTCAAACTTAACCAGCTCCCTAAGCTCCCTGTTTGTATGGAGGCCCCAGCAGAAAAACAAAGGTAGGATGTGGCAAAAGGAAGGAGTGTGGCCGTGGCTCTCCTACCTAGCAGTGGGTAATCCTTCTCCACTCCAGTCCAAAACGCAACCAGTGTGTTATAAAGTAGGGGCATGCAGAGTAAGGTTGCCAATCCTTTTAAGAGAGAGAGGGGGAATACATGTGTGGCGGTTACATGTGTGGCGGTTACATGTGTGGCGGTTACATGTGCGGCGGTTACATGTGTGGCGGTTGCATGTGTAGAGCGATTGAGAGTGAGCGAGCGTAGTACGTGTCAGTAAGTGAACGGGAGTAGCAGCAGTGATAAGTCTGTCTATAAAGTTAGCTGTAGAAGAATACAGAAGAGCTTGCCTGTCTGCCTCATTTAAGAGTGGGTTATTGAACATTGTGTGAAGATTCATCCTCTGATTTGAGTTTAGCTGGGAGCCATGCACTCACAAATGTGTCCATGTTATGCTAGCAGTGCTCAATGCATCTCATTTGGGGGTGCGCCTTGCTAGTGTAACTACATATAAAGTATGTAGTGCCTTGCTCAGGCACACCTCGGTAGCATTTGGTCTTTTGGAGACTTGGAGACTTGGTTCCCAAGCCAATTACCTATGGCCCCCAATGATGTCATTTCCTTTGTGTCACTAACAGTTTTTTCACATCCTCTGCCGAGCTTTGGGCAACAGGGTTGTGCCCATGCCGTGGGACACACTTTAAGTATGAAAGTACCCTGTTTTCAAATATGTTTTTGATTTAACCAAATTGATTGTTCATTACAAGAGACGTATGTCACAAAAAAATAGCAAAACAAGTAAATGAAAAGCCGGTTTCTTAATGTTATATTTGACATACAGTTGGTCTCCAGGAATGAAGGACCAGAGAAAAATGCCATTCTAGGGGGGGCTCGAGAGCTGTTTGATATTATAAAGTATATTTTCGAAACTACTTTTTCTACAACTTTATTTACATTGTGTCTAAGGACAAATACATTAAGTCCAGTTTTGGCATTTTCGGCATGGATTCATTGGAAATGTCATAGCTGGGACAGATAATGTCCTCCAATTCTTAAAAAACTTAGACATCTGAAGATGCAAATATTAGCGAGTGTTTGCTAACAAGCTCCTCACAGTTGCTGCTATTTTCGGTTTCTCACACCAGGTCCTATCCAAGTGTTCTCTCTTGCTGCCCTCTGGTGTTCCTGCACAGCCCCATGGATCATTCCTGATTTCCTGGATGTCATAGTGACATTCAATATGGAATTACATCACACAAAATAATAGCATAAATTAATAAAGTTTACATCCACACACAAAAATATGTTTAAACACATTTATATAGACATATACGTTATAAAAGTTTTTTGAAGTGGATAAATGTAACAAGGTGCATTGCTAAACTACTGCATTCTATTTTGAGTTGATTTTACTTAACCTGGGTTTTTCAGAATTCTGCTTTTTACTCACTTATTTATTTGTCAGGCTTATTTACTAATTAGTTTACAAATTCATATTATAAGCTTATACAAAATATATATTAACTAATAAATAAACATTAACATGTAACCATAGGTTAAGATATCTATCAGAAGTATTTACTAAATAATTTAAATTAGATCCACCTTTACCAACTACGATAAACATCAATAATCATAATCCAGTCATTTATTATATATGATTCCGTATTTGGCCAAAAACGCATTATGAGTACTTTTACTTTTGGAGTATGTTTACTATTTAGTATTGATCTTATGTATGACACATGAACACGATAGAGATCCAACAAATCAAAAACACTTTTTCTAACTTGGTATTCTTAGTGTCCGTGCATTGGGCGAATACATTGATAATGTTGCGTTCCATGTATCATGTTTTTTTTCATTCCTAATAATGTCTTTCCTACCAGGACAGAGAAGATTGACAAAGTGATAAAGCAGTGGGAGGGCTCTTTCTTCAGAGGGAATCCCAAGCTGCGCAGGAAGTCCGTGTCGCTGCGCTTCGACCTGCACATGGCCGCGGCCAACGAAGGCTGCGCGCAGACCAAACAGGACAGCCTGCCCGACGTGGAGGTGTGTCTGATCATGAAGAGGTCTCGCAGCATCGCCACCATCACACAGTGACCGCTCTGCCACATCAACACTGCGATGTTGTACCACGGGTTATGTTGACGTTACAGACATTACAGTGACACCTGGGATAAAACCTCCCATCGCCATGCTTAATATATATTTCAAAAGACAACATTCATTGATTTTCACATCAATACTGACTCAGATTTCTCGAATCAAATGTTGCAGGATTAGCATTATGCATCAGGCTTTTGTGCTGGCTCATGTTTAGAGTGTCAGTACACTAAATTAAAAACCTTGGACCTTAATTCACTCCCTTACAGATTATAGCAATTTAATATATGAATCAGATATATTTGTTATCATTCTAGTTGACAAAAAAGCCTCATACTGTCATTGCTCAGAATGAGGTGACTCACTGTACAAAATAGATTATATATCATATGACTGCTTTACTACTGCATTTCATTCTACATGTGTGAAGTCACAGACCTGCTGTGACGTAAAGGTAGATTTATTTATTTTTATTTTAGGGACTGGATGAACATTTCTGTGAAAATATTAGTGGAGGGTATTTTTTAGCAATTGATTATAAATGTTTCACTATCCAATAGCAAGTCCCACTTTCACTTGAATCTAAATCTCCATGGAAAGCATATAAATATACGGTAATGTGCCATATAAAGTCATAGTGAATATGAATGTGATGTCATCAACGGCAATTCGGCCATCTTTGAAGGATACCAGCGAAAGTACACAATGGATTTAACCTGTACGGCGAGCGGAGTAGAGCATAACTCTTTCTCTTCAAACCTTTTAAACATGGTCTTGAGGCACTGTTACGTCATTGGCTGTAAATAAACAACTCTCATGACAAACCATGGGATTACATTTTATACTTTTATAGCTAAATTAAAAAGAGGATGAGCGAACATCAGCAAGGAACGCTGAATGTGTTGAATGGGAGCCATCTGCTGACTGTTTGAGAATTGCTCTAATACAGTAACACAAACCACTCCACCGGGGATACGATTTTAATCATAAATGCTGCAGTTTACAAAAATATACTGGTATTTTAACATGCGTGATTAGCCAACGTTTTATCAGCACTCAAGTTAGCCTAGCATTAGCTCTCTTACCTCTGTCCAGATGATTTTATAGTTGTCATTAAAACTGTAGATTTGAAGATCTTGTATCCACCTATTTAACTTGACTTATATTAAATATGTTTAAATTGCAGATGGCACTAGTAACAGTGATCAGTCCATTCTTCTCTTCATAAGTATACAGATGTCAATAATTAACCACATTTATTTTATGATTAGCGCTCCTCTGTTTCTGCCGAAAGCTCTCATTTGTAAGGGCATTTGTATTTTGCGCATACTTTATTCAAAACAGCTGAAAGCTATTGACGGCTTGCTAAAGTTGCTCTAGATGTTATCCTCCTAAGATGGCCGCGAATGCACCGCGGTTCCCAATCCCTACAGAGACAGTTTTAGGTTTGAGATAAATAATGGTTCGAATATTCAAAAAACAGAAGACAATATTGTGTTATGTGTTAATTAATTGTAATTATATTACTTTGATATATTTTGGGGAGGGTGTTGCAAATTTCTCCTTGTCAAAAATATCAAAAATGCTGAAGAAGGCATTATGTTTCCACCCAGATCATTTCCCAGCAGTCCCTAAATGCTTGCACAGCAGACACATGCAGCACTAAAAGAACACATCCAGATTGTGTACACTTTGAGGGTCTTTGGTCATTGCAGTTATTTTTCTTTGTGGCGGGAAACACCTGTACAGCTTAAACTGATACATCGTCGCAAACAAAGAACACTGCTCACTGAGCGCGCCGTGTCTCAGATCACTGAGATTCCCTGTCCTAACCAGAGGGGGGCAGTATTTGTAAATAGTTAACACTGCAGTGTGTCAGCAAAGCTTAACACGGGTTGTGTGGCACATGCTATCTGTTAAACTTTACCGATTGTATGCTACATTTTGAGTTGGCATCAAAGATATACATATATAAGTCCCATGGTGCATTGCATTTTTGTGCCTCAGAATATATTGAGACTGTTTAAAGATATTATCTATGCAGTTCTGTGCTCGATTTTGCTTTGCTTCATGCATAACACTTCATTTGAGGACCTCTACCTTCAGAATGGAGTATTGTGCTTTCATCTAACAATTCATCATTTAAAATAAAGAATAATATATTAACTCTGTGTTTCCTGTCAAATGTTTACCATCTTTGTCTAAAATACTAGAAGACACAGCTGTTAACTACAAGGTATCCCTTTGTGTTTAGTGAGAGGCTGTAATGAAGGGGTAAAGGAAAAGATAAGGGTGTGTTGTTCACACTTTGACACACTGCCTCTCACTGACATCTGTAAGAACACACATGCGCATGTGCAACAGTTCCACGTGTTTATTTTCATCATAACAAATACATGAATATACAGAGAAGATATTGTTTACAGTGCAGTTTAATAAATACATTCTCAACTTTAAACTTTAAAGTTGCTTTGAAATGAAAGGACATGACGATATGTTTAGCCTAGTCTATTAACAGAATCTTCAAAATCATTACTACATTTAATGGGTACTGCAAATGTATACCTCAGTTACCATGGAAATAATTGTAAATTAATAATTAAAATCTACTGCTTTACCATGACCTAATGTCTTATCTTTTTGTAAAACAACATTGAAATTATTTTGCAGAGCTTCCTTTATACAAAAGTACAGTAAAGTACCATTTATTTTAACATTTACAAACTGGATTATTTGAACGGTAGCAGCTTGCAATCTACAATCACATGTTGCTGGTTCCTTGTCTGGTTTGTTGTTTGAAGGCAAATCAGTCTTGCATATCTTCATGTATGCTACTCTTTTGACTTGAATATGTGACCATGCTTTTCAGATGTTGTATTGTAATCTAGTAGATACAGTAATGGACGGTTTCTAACAAAATACAGTTTGAGTGTAGATAGTGCTTTAAGATCCAGGTTGTCATGTTGCCTCAGTCTTTGTGAGTCTGTGGCTAGGCTATGGAAGCCCGAATAACTTCAATGACAGTGTTGCAAGGCTGCAGGGGGTCATATTCTGCAAACACGTGGCACACATTCTCCATGCCGGCCTCAATACCTTTCGCCACAAAGCCAAACGTTCTGTCGGGACACAGAAAGGTTAGATTAAGTTAGATTTAGTAAGTACAACATTTAAATTCAAGATGAGCCAGAAACCTGGGTGGCTTTATCATATGGGTCGTCGCATGAGAACACATGTATAATTTGTAGTTAAACAGAAAATATCACAGTTAAAGTTAAGAATTACCTTGCACCGAAACTGGATCCTTTCACCCAACTGTAAGAGTAAACAAGACAAGGTTTAATATTTAAAGATTGTGTCTACTGTAATAAAGGGTCCTGTTTGTGCATGCGTGTGTGTTTATTTCTGATGTGTCTATGTCTAATAAAATCAGAGTGAAAAAGTAAAAGTTCAAGTTAACTCTGGCGTTATAGAAGGAAGAGCTCCTTTGAAATGAATAACTTTAGATTTGAAGGCAAGTTCCGGCACATTGTTCTTAATACTAGAATTACAGTTTTGTGGTTGTACGCCTACGCCAACAATTCAATATGCGGTTTACGTCTAAAATGTCGTAATTTTAACAAATTACACATTTGCTCCACATTGTCATAATTAGTCATTATCTATTCTCTTGTTATGACCATCAACATAATAGATGTATATAATATAATACAAAAATAGATATATATATATATATGAGATATTCATGAAAATGTACAAATTGCCAGACACCCTCCGGCGTGGAACCATTAAGAATCACTTTGATTTCAGAGCTTGTTTTGTATACTCACAGTCGATTGTCTGGATCTCCCCCGCCGTAGCTCAGGAGGTGAGCAGGGTAATGGCGCCTGAAGAACAGCCTAAAAAAGAGATTATTGTTAGCAAAGATCATTTGCAGCAAAATGTTACACACAAAAACAGCACTGTGGTTTTATTGTGTACATTGTGTGTAAGTCAAATCTCAGCAGCACGAAGACTGTATGTTGTTAGTCTTACTTCCTGTTGACATCTGTCAGTGTAACACCCTTCAAAGACACCTTCAAGTTCACTATGGTTGGTATGAAGGAACCCTGAGGCCTTCTCAAGTGTCGAAGACACCGCCTTCTGCACTGCACAGGGGCCCGTCAGCGTTTCAGTAGGGACAGCATTCAGGTAGACAAAATTGCAAGCAACTGTGGAAAAGAAAAACATTGTGATAGTTTGATTAGTAATACAGGTTGAGTACACATAATTAAACATGGAGGGTGGTAAATGTAATTAAGTGAAACTCCCCACTGGATTGTTCTGGGTCATTGGTCTTTTTACCATTCTCTTGGGCAAAACAGACATAGATAGGGACTTTCAAAAAGGATTTGCTCCAAATGTACTTACAGGAAACACGGAGTAACTTTCAACCAAAGCTGTCTTTCCTTATTGTTGTTCCATTGTACAGGTCTATTCTGTATAATTTGTACTTGGTGGTACAGTTGAAAATATATAGAAATAATATAAATGCATGACTTGGTTGGCTGGCAGTGGTGTAATAAAGTAATTGTTACTGTACCTAAAACAATGTGAAGTTATTTGCACTGTAGTGTACTTGAGTATTTCCCGTGTAAGGTCTTTTATACTTACAATCCTCCATGCTTCAGATGTAAATATAATTTAGTTTTACTCCAGAACATTAAATATATTATTTTCTATTTGGAAATCTAGCTGCATTTATTCATTTATCTGCCATTTTGTCAAAAAACAAGATAGAATGTGGTTATAAAGTTCAAAAATAAGTAGTAGAAACAAAGAAGACTACATCACCCCTAATGTAGCTACTATTGCTCCTTTAAATGTTATATCATGTGTAAATCTGTGACTCCGCCACTGACAGCCGACACACACACACACACACACACACACCACACACACCAAATATTTCCTGCTCTCTTCCGTCAAATGAACCATGCAATTTCTTATTTATTTTACTTTTGTTAATTTTGGGGAATGATTATGTTAAGAGGTGGTTAACCTGTTTATGTTTGGGTCGGATTTTTATGTTGAAATGTGGTTTTGAGTGGATTGTGTCACCTGTTGACGGTGAGCCTGTGGTTCAAACGGGACGGTGTTGGTTACGTTAGCTAACCTGGATTGCAGCACGGTTAAATGTACAGCACTATACACAGTAATAATTGTGCTACGTCAGTTTTTTCTCATTTTGTTAGCTGCATGCTACAATTAACTTTTAATACTAACATTTAGTTATTATTTATTGAGGTGTTTCTGAAACGATTTAGATCAGTCCTAAAGAAGAAACGTTACCTTAAAGTTAGCTGTTAGCTAATTTAACCTAAATTAGCAAATGTATAGGGACAAGCAACTGTTAGCCTTTTCTACATATCTGCCAAACACTGTGACTACAAGAGAAGAAAAGGTAAAAACACTGGTTTATTTAATGAAGTTACATTTGTGTGACTTAATGTAAGGCCTTGTTAATGTTCGTTTTAACCCCAATTGTTGTCTACTTCCCGCATTTTGTTTGTGTTTGCTGCGCCTTATTTTCTTCTAACCTAACTGGCACTTGGTACGTTAGGCTACTAATAACTTTCTCATAACGTGAAAATAAGTGTTAGTTAACTTACATGTTCATAAACAAATTAGGTTTATATTCTTCTTTACTGTACTATCTACTACTCCCTTTATATTGTTAATTTGACCCACCTGTTTTTCTCTTGTCCTGCGATGCTTGTTTGTCTTGAGCCCTCTCATCTGCTGCATCTGTGCAGACAAATAAGCAGTGGTGTAAAAATAACTAAGCGCACACACACACACACACACACACACACACACACACACACACACACACACACACACACACACACACACACACGGTAAATAAGTATGTAATAGCTTACCTTGGCAGTGGAGCACTAATTTGCAGGGTAAAGCGTAAGCAGAGATTGTGTGCTGGTAGACCAGAGCAGAGAGACTACCTGTAGAGATAACACAAATCAAATCATTGTTTTGAACATTCGATCTAGTCCACTATTAGAAAAGTGTGAATATTTTTGACATGATATAAAAAAACGTTTAGCTGAAATGAAATGGTGAGAGGATGATAGCCTGTATCTGGTTCAATATACTTTATTTTTGGTTTTGTTCTTGTGTTGGAATTTTACAAAGCCACCACAGCTGTATTTATTGAAGATAGAATTCTGTGGAAGCGGATAACAAAGAAAGCAGGCCTGCACAATAAACCCTGATAATGGCTCTGTGGACGTGAGAACACTCCCTGTGAACTCATTCAATCAAATTAGGAACTGCCCACTCACATCTTAAGAGGCCAGACATGGCTGACTCAGTGCTGGTGTGGCACACATCATCAGACAGTCAATCCAGGATGTGTACGTGTTGCGTAGGCGGGTGAGTTTTCAGTTAGTTATCAATGACTTCTACATGTGCAACACTGTGGTCGTGTTGTTAACATGTACCTACCAAAGTATGGTTCCTGAGAAGAGCCTTTGATGCGTACACCCTTAGCTGATGATTCAATGAGGAATTGTCTGAAAAGATGTTCACTGCCCTCTCCTGCTTTGATAAAAGTCACACAAAACAATGGAGTTAATGTAGAATGTATGGTGTTGGCATTAGTGTCCTGCTACATGATGCCCAGCCCATGTAGAGCTGTAAGACTAGTACACATCGACCAACACCATTTTAATAAACGTCTAATCAGAATGTACAGATCCACACATGAAAAACAATATTTCAGAAAATACAGGATAGCAAAATAAAAAAGACATTTTCATGATATTGATATGTTATATTTCATGATAACATTATGAGTTTGTACATTGTAAAACACATGGAATATAATAATGTGAAAACAACAAACCTTTAACATTATGATGCAATACTGTTTTTCTCTTATTGCCCTTGCAGTAAAACCCTGACATCAATGTCGTTTTTTCCCCCTCAAATTGACATTGATGTCAGAAAGAAAAATATTTAGAATAATTTACTGGGTAATTAAGCAGAGGAATATTGTACAAGACATTGTCATCACTGCACACTGGAATGGTCTAAAGTTTACAAATCTGCAAATGAAGGAAGCCTCAGAATTGTTTCGTGAGTGAGGTCCATTTCTCCTCTGTGATTGCTTACACATCCATAAACAGCTGGGTTACTTTTGTGTTTACACAGTGTATACTGCGGGTGGAAAACAAAACAGCGCTGTCTCCTGCCTGGCCGCAGATGGCTGGATGTCATCAGACATGCCCGTTCACATCAGCAGAGTTGGGTAAGTGAATCTGGGCCTCTCGGCTTTCTGGGATAGACAAATGACGACACCGTGCTGCACAGTGTTCACGTTGTTTGTCTGTTTTTGTGGCTTTCGTCATCGCTCGTTTTCCTGTACCGAACCAAACACTGCTACGACTTTTATAAAAGCACGATGAAAGGATCCATAGTTTACCTGGGTTGTCGGCCGTTTGGTCCACCTTCATAGCCAGCCCGAAGCTGCCTCTGAAGGAGGTGCTGTCTCTCACCAGAAAGGCTCCTGCTTCCTTGTCCTTCAACAGTGCTTCGGCTACAACGAATGATACATCAAATGAATTTCTGAGAGACATTTGCACGTGTGTTCACCCCCGAATCCTCTGCCCTGAGACGAAACACTCAAACCCGCCAGGCCAACACGTTTCAAAGCATGGCTAAATATATCTATCTTTTTTTGTTGAAATGCTTACCCTCTGCTCTGCTGAAATGTGGACGGAACCAAAACTTTGAAGTGTCCATGACAAACTTCATTGAGGGCTTGCTGCCATTCAAACAGGCTTGGAAGCCTACAAAAAAGTGAGCACACATATTAAACGTTTAAAATCAAATATTTACACATTTCTCGTATACATAATACTGTTAGTTAGAAAGTATGATAGGAGGTGTGACTCACTGTGTGGAGACAATGGCTTTGAGTTGGCCTGAATTAAGTCAATCTCTGGTCCAGGAGACTTTTGTTGGAACGTGTCCAGCTGTGGTTCACCGTTCACCAGCAGTAGAGGAATATCGCCCCAGGACCCAGAGAGTGAAGCAGGACTGCTGTGTGCTCCTTTGTCATGAAGCACCTGTAGATGTCCTCGCTGTAACAGCGGGGGCTTATCTGGGCTGTGGCTGTTATCTGGGGTCCTGGTTTTGAACCCTTCACTGAAGGAGCCGCACGTGCGAGTATAGATGGACTCTGGAGGAGAGTCAGCGTCTTCACTGGCCAGGGACAGGTTGCTATGCAGAGAAGACAGTGATGTGAAGTCAGGACATTTACTCAAGTACTGTACTTAAGTACAATTTTGTCGGACCTGTAGTTTTGTAATGTTTGCTACTCTGTACCTTTACTCCACTATTCTGGGACTTCTACTTTTACTTAAGTACAAGATCGGAGTACTTCTCCCACCTCTGGAAGAAGAGGATATATTTCCAAGGTTCAAATCAATACGCAGTCACATAAAGAGGAACCTCAACATCACAGGAAGGGAGAAGGGTCAACAGCCATTCATTTCAATATTAGGATTTGAAGAACCCTTCTCTGTAAAACCATCTGATCTGAAAACACACACTTTGAGAAATGGCCTTTAAAGATGTGCACTATAACATTTGATAAATGGTGCACTTTGTTATATTATATAATGCTATCTTTTTAGTGAAATTGGGAACAATCTACAGATGCAAAAAGACAAGAAATAATAAAATAGTCCCCTAATTGTGTATTCTTAAGGCTTTCTTTCCACTCGTCTCCAAAAGAAAAGAAAAGTGACCAAAACAAACATACATTTCTTGCCTGTCGTGTCTTGTCTGTAACATTATAATGAAATGAGAAAATGGCTCCAACTCGTTTCTGGTACTGCGGTAACATGTTCCAGTTTGGGGCTGCTATTGCTGCCCTTAAACTACAAACACGTATCAGTCGCCTGACCCTGGGTCAGCCTCACAGACATAGAGTTAATGTTTTGCAGCATTTTAAGACACTATTTTAGCCACACACCAGTCATGGCATGGATGGATATTGTAAACTTGTTCTTGGCTTTTAGTGTGAGTTTTACCTGCCGAGTATGTAGCTAGTGTCCGAGCATGTTGACATGGAGAGGAGGGAGGCGGCACTGTTTCTGTTCGAGTATGACAAGCGCAGGTTGGTGTCTTGTCTTGAAGAGCGATTTCGTCGGGGTGCACTCCCAAACGGCAGCGGGGGCAGGGAGGCTGTCGGGGAGCTGGAGAACACCAGTGTGCCGTGGGGGCTGCAGCACACGCCGCCGGGTGTGGGGATGGCTATACTGGGGGACACGGATGGGAACTGAGTGGGCAGGGAGCAGGGAGGACATCCTCTGGGGACCAGCACGCAATGAGAGTCCTCTTCGTCTGAGTCGTCTGAGAAAGAATGAGAGGAATGTGTTAAAAAACATGCTTCGTCCATCATTTCTCTTATTTCATGCTTTGTTTTCTGTCAGCAGAAAGGGATGGGCCTCTGTACGGACACGCGCTCCGGATAGAGACGTGTGTGTGCAGGTACTTGCTTGCACAGCTCAGGATAATCGTTCCACACTAAATTCTTTGAATTGTGCATTTCTGCGGTGACGATCCCAAACACTCGGATCAGTCTCAACTCGTTGTTGTGAAGTCGAGGTTCTGTTTTTCCTCTGCTGTATTGCTGGGCGCTGACTGGGTTTACTCCCAGAAGAAAACACTAGCCTGTGGTTACTGCATGATGGGTGGCGTCTGAAACCAAAGTTACATAATAATGACTAATGTTGGACCAGAAAGAGCTACATGTGTCGGAGACGAGAAGGTGCCGTGGTGAGTGCTGCTTTGAGGGGGATGCTGTATTTTGCAACAATAGGAAAGAAGTACTCGTCAACACCGAGCATGAACATGAACTCATGTAACGGTTGACCTTTCATTGTTTGATTCTCATCGCTGTTACTTGATTTCTTTCAAACCCGTTCTTCACAAAGTCTCATAAACACCTCACTAAACGTTTCTCAAAAAAAGATATGCAACACGAAATCCATATTTATGCATTGGTGACTCTTGAGCACACTTTCTGATCAGAGCAGGTCTACGTGAAGCACCACCCTCGTCTGCATCTTCTCCGGTGACTGTCGTCCTGCATGTTCAGGGTGTAGTACTGGTCTGGGCAGTAATCCAAGAGAATCTAAGGTGATGTAATTACACCCTTAATACAAACATAAAGCTTTCTCAAAGGGATGGTACATTTCCAAAGCCCCAGGCCATGTATACGGTTTCTTTCATCATGGTGACTATGGTTTGTCTTGGCTCTGTGTCACACCTCTGCAGGCTGGAGGCTGTAGATGGTTTGACTTTGTTGATGTGTATGAGTTATCATCGGCTACACCGACGATGTACAGGTCTATCTGCCTCTCAAAGCAAATGTCAAACACTCACTACAGCAGCTTCATAGAGATAACATCCTGGCTGAGCAAAAACGTCCTCAACCTCAACGAGAGCAAGACCGAGGTCATCTTTTGTAGACCCCGACCTCCAGCCTCTCCGGTTGATATTCTGGGCTCTGAAAACATCCTCCCCTCTGTCATGAACCTTGGAGTGACCTTCACTAGCACTTTTACATTTGATAAGCAGGTCAGCACCGTAGTCAAGACCTGCTTTTTTAAAATACGACTATTGGCTAAGACCAAGTCATTTTTGTATCTTTTAAAGACCTAGAAAGGGTTATTAACGCCTTTGTTCCCTCGAGACTGGACTATTCCAACGCTCTGTGTGTGGGTATGGACCAGGCCTCAATTAGACGCCTGCAGCTAGTGCAGAACGCAGCTGCACGTCTTCTGACTGGCCACAAAAAACGTGACCACATCACCCCAACTCTGACCTCACTGCACTGGCTTCCAGTTCGGTTCAGAATTGATTTTAAAATCCTTGTATTTGTTTTCAAAGCCCTAAATGGGCTGGCTCCGGCCTTTATAGCCGAACTCCTCCATCGCTACACCCCAGGCAGAGCTTTAAGGTCCGCTGACCAGCTGCTGCTGGTGGTGCCCAAGACCAGGCTCAAAACCCGAGGGCACCGAGCCTTCGCCGCAGCGGGCCCCAGGCTCTGGAACACTCTGCCCCTCCATGTGAGGTTGGCCCAGACCCTAGGGGTTTAAATCCTCACTAAAGACTCACGTCTTCTCCCTGGCCTTCTAGCCAGAGCGGAGCACGACTCCTGACTTTTCCCCGTGTTTTTTTATTAATTCTGTTGTAAATGATTGTCTTTTATTGTGATTGTAGTAAAGTGTTTTTATTACATGTCCAGCACTTTGGCTCGACCAAAGATCGCTTTTAAATGTGCTATATAAATAAAACTCCATTTGATTTGATAGCAGAGTAATAACAGTTTGAACTGTGTAGAAACTAAGGAAAGAAGCTTAGAAGTGCACTTTACCTGGAGGAGGGCTGAAGCACTGCGGACTTTTGTTGATCCCAATGGGTTCAAATGTCGGATCCAGTTCCATGATGAGCTGGTTGAGATTATCCAGGGAAATATCAAGATCATCGTCGCCATGGTTACTGCTGGGCTGCGGAACAATGGGATGTTGATTGGCCCTCTCCTGCCCTGCGTCAAGGCGGATAGTTTGACCCACTCTCAGAACGTGATGGGGTATCATTTGGGAAATGCCTTTAGCTGTAGGCATCATGATAGGAGAGCTCACTGTCTTCTGGGACTCCTACAGACAGAGACACAATGGAGAGGGATCAGTTCACCTGTATTCACTGCAGTCATTCCAAACCCACGGGCATGTCACGCAATATCTCTCCCAATATCTCTCCCCCTCTCCTGTCCAGTGTCCACCCATTAACAGCGAAAAGCCCTGAATAACAATCGTGCGAAGAAAAAAAAGTGCTTTATTTTTCAGACTCCATAAACTAAAATCTTTTGGCTTTTCCAAAGTGGTGGTGTATTGTTGACTTCAAGACACTGACTATGAGCTACGTGCCCCATTCTACCCCACTTCAAAAAAGGTGCATTTGGTCCACAGTTTTGCACGATACACTTATCCCAAGTTGTATTGTTGCCGCGGGTGATTAAAGCAACGTTTGCAAACATCTGCAGTGCTGTGGCAGGACATGTTCTTCAATAGAGGTCATAATTCAAGTATATTTAATTGAAATCGTAAAATCTTATATAAGGTAAGCTCGATGAAAGAGAAACAGCCCCTGTCCTACAGTGCATGAGTCAGTATATATTGCCCAACGCTTCCCACATGTTTCTAAACCCCTCTATTAATAATGACACAGGCTGATATCAGCATGAATAGCTGTTCAGGAAGGGTGTGTCATACGGGGGGGGATATGTGTCTCCCTGTCCGCTTTTCAGACGAGGAGTGGTTCCCAATGAGTCAACCAGGTGACTACTGGTTACCATGACTACTATGATGTTTCCTATACCAGCTAAGACCCAGTAGTCCACAGACAAAACATTTCCTTTTGGAGAGAAAAAAGATAATTCCAAACGTTTGTTAGCTTTTGAAGGGCACCCACTCGCAGAGCCTCACCTTGATTCAATACAACTGGCATATAGACCTGTAGTGCAATGAGTTATTCTGCAGTTTTTTTATCTTAGGAAATGTCAGCATACATGTGGAGAATCCTGCTTTGACCTTTTGCAATAATACAAAATGTATACAAATCGAATAGTGATATTAATAATAATAATAATAATGGAGAGAGAGCCATAATACACATAAGACTGTTTATATATTTGTTTCAAGTAGCTGATTAATGAACAATCCTGTCTACTTTTAATGCGATTCATATCCCAAGTAAAAGTAAAAGAAAGTCGTCTTACCTGATCTCTGTTCAAGATTCAGCGGTGGCAAAGTGGAATTACTCTTACACTGTCCACTGATTCACTTTGACATTTCACGTGTTGCATGCTTTTTATGTAGGAAATCCCAACCCTTTTTCCTGTGAGCCAATCAGCAGTGAGGATCACTAATCCTGCAACTCCAACTCTTGATGTCATGATTTAAGCAGTGTCGAGTTTATAACCTCAGGGGTGTGTTTTTATACACAGGGATAGGCCTTAACTCTTCTGTTGAATAGCGAATCACAAGAGATATATCACAATGTGATATAGTTCCGTATAATTGTAATGCTGTGCATGCATATACTCGTACTCAGCAGTCTAATCTTTGCCATGATAATATATTCACCTGCCAGGTGCAGAAGCTGGGAGTGTTTGAGAGGACAGGCGAAAACAAGCAGGAGATTAACCCTGAGCTCGTGGGTGTTTTCAGTAACTGGTGCTTCGGGTGTTTCTGCCTCTGCACTCTGAAAACAAATGCCTTGGCTCAACAAAGAAAATCAGTTTGCATCGATGTTTATTGAGTTAAGAAAATTTCTAATGAAATTGTCTTAAAGCAACAAAGTTATTTGAGGTAGGGAAGAAGGCTTTTCCTCTACAGTCAGAGGTGTTTTTAATTACCACTTACTTAATAATTGGTAGCATAAACACATGTTTTGAAGTTGATTACTCAAAAGATTAAGTTGTTCCAACTTGTTTTAACACATGATTTAAAAGGAATTTTAAGTTGTATGTACTTAATTACCCTCATTCGGGATACAAGTTTTTAAGTTGATTACTCCAAAAATTAAGTTGTTCTAACTTGTTTTACCATATGATTTAAAAGGAATTTTAAGTTGTATGTACTTAATTACCATCATTGTGAACACACGTTTTTAAGTTGATTACTCAAAAGATTAAGTTGTTCCAACTTGTTTTACCGTATGATTTAAATGTAATTTTAAGTTGTATGTACTTAATTACCATCATTGTGAACACACGTTTTTAAGTTGACAACCATTTATAAATTAAGTTGCTCCAAATATATTGTATTCAATAGTCTTTTTTCTTAGCTTTTTCATGTGTTTGCCTTTAAAGAAAGACTTTAATTGATTCCACAACAAAACTATGTAATTCACTTTTTATTTTGAACTGCAGTTGTTTATTTCAACACCTGATGTTTCAATCAGGAGAGAATTCATTTTCTTTGAACATTTATTGACACATGCCATATGTTAAGGTGCGTGAACACCTGAAATCACAGCTGACTGCAGGAGAGAGGAGAACCATTTTATAGTTTGGCTGCAGCTCGCTGATTGGCTGCTGGAGAATGAGGTGAAATGTAATAGGTTAAAGAGAACGCCTGTGATGAGCTGGTTATATGCAGCGGCAGAGTGAATGTATCACACCCAGTCTTCCTGGAAGAACTTGCGCTGAGCTTCATTTCAATTGAAAAAAAAGATAAATAACACAAACTTAAATTGCCCCACAAATAATAAATAAACACATTAGCCATATTACCGTGGGACATGGGGACACAGCTAATACATGCTGCCATCACAACGAACTTAGAGGCCTTTGCATATTTAAAACTAGCGCCAAATGTGTAACATCAGTAAAGTGTTTGTAGAACTACAGAAACAAACTCTCAATGGCCGCCAATCTGCAGATTACACATCCCTTTGAGAAGAGATGAAACAAAGATGTTTCCACTGCCGACAGTCATTGTTTCAAACAGTATGAACACATTTAACGCAGAATGCTTGCTCATTCATTTGTTTCCCTTGACCACGATGGTTGCCACTGTATGGTCAGATCCTGGGAGGACCGGTCACTGATGAAGGCAATATTCATGTCCTTTTGAAGCACATTAAATCATAGGTTAGCGCATCAGAGATAATGAATTAGGTAATGCATCCTTTTTAAACTGTCACTCTTAGCGAATTCAGAGCCATTATTACCAGCTGCTAAAGCAACCCTGGTATTGTGTTCACCTATTGAGTCTGCATGTGTGTGTCGTCATGGCAATGTGGTCCTGAAGACACACAGGGGTGCTTTTGAGTACTTTGCCTAGTGTTTAAATGCATGTGGACAGATTTAGTAGATACGTTGTTGTGTCCCTTCTCATCTGTTTTTGCAGGTTCCATACAACATGTGAACGGGTTAAGTGGAGAGCAGAAGCCACTTTTCAAATGTTACACAATCCTTTTCCCACGCCATTGCTGTCAACACCTATCCACGCTGAACGTTGCTAAGATACTATTGATTGGGGTGTGGCTAAGAGTGCAATATGCTTCAGAATGTAGCTGACAGAGAGCAGTGTTTTTGTCCTGTGTCCATGGATGTTATGTTATTTCAAGATTTTTAATTACGTCGCTAAACTCCTTGAAAAGGTCCTCTTCCTTTTCTCCAAGGTACACGACAAGGCAGCGGATGCTATAGTTCTCTGCGTACTTCAATTATATTGTGCTACTTTTGAAAAAGGAAAAAAAGAGAAATGACCTAAATGAATATTCTGAATGGGAGACTGCCAACAACTTGCATTTCAATGACAACTCTGAATAACGATCCCACCTCAAGAAGCATCCTTGATCTGCTTCACGAGATTCATTTTGAATAAAAAGCGATATCACAATAGTAACCACAGTATTTGTACTCTCACAGCAGCCTCTATACTTTGTATCCTCTCACAGAACTATTCACTGTTCAAAGGCTGCTAAGTTTGCCATACAGTGCAACTACAAGGCTATCTACTGTATTTGAATGACAAAAGATGACACTCACCTTAAAATGTCCTTTATATTTCTATTTGTCTTAACTGTGGGAACTTGTCCCGGCATGTTAAGTGGGAGTGGACTTGAAATCCTTAACTCAAGGTGTAGAACAATGAAGTTATCAAGCCAATTGCATTACTTACTACAACTTGAATTTAGTTTGAAGTCACTTAACGCAGAAATCAGAGTTCAAATTACACGCAATATTAAGTTGATGTAATTACCAACATTATTACGTCAACACAACTTATAAATTAATGTTTGCAACTTAAAATGTTTATCTAAATCAATTAACTCACATTTTTATCTTGCAACCATGCATTTAATTAAGTGGAGGTGAAAGGTCGTCTGAATTGGTTTTTAGAGTGTGGTAGCTGACAGTCGATGGATCTCTGGATGCATTGTGACATCTGGTGTGAGAAACACTGAGCCTATGGAGAGAGGCGTTCTTAATCCAATCATTGAGGATTATCAAGCTGCCTTTTCCCATTGTTATCATTTTGAAACAAACATACATGTGTTTCTTTTTTAAATTACTCTTTACATCCCTTTATTCCAAAACCGCCACATCGTAACCGTTATTAGTGTAAATCAGTGTTTATTAAGTTTCATCACAAAACGATATATTTATATTCTTCGTACAACAATTCTATATTTGCAGATATCCCAAAGTCTCCCGGAATAGAATTGTGTTTATATTTGATCCACTTCAGCCCGCGTTCGAGATGAGATGATGTCAAACCATTCCCCCACGAGGGTTATTCCATCACGCTTTATTGTGTTCATAGCACATATCAAACAACACGACAAACAGCGGTTTCATGGGCATGATTTGGTGCACTTCCACTGTCCAGTCAAAAGTTAGGGAAAACATGATTTTACATTCACACAATGGATTTCATCAAAATACTGTGCACTGTAGCCCAACAAACAATAAAGCCTTGACAACAAAAACAACAACAACCAAACCCCACATCCATGTCATTCTATGATAAACTTGGCTATTTACATGTCAAATAATAACGTATGTTTTTTTAGACTAATTGTCCAATGTGAGCTGTGCAGGCGTGAGCTGTGCAGGCGTGACCAGGCAGACGTCCATGCTGAAAGAGCTTCAAGGAGAGAACGTGGTGGTGGTCTCAGTCTCCGTGGCCCCTGAACTCCTCCTCCTGCCGTACTTACACCTGACGAACATCGACTGGCTCATGCAACCCAATTCCTTCATTAGCTTCAGGAGGTCGTGACGAAACTTCACACCGATGAAGGCGTAGACAAAGGGGTTCAGGCAGCACCTCAGGAAGGCCACGCACTGGGTCACATCGGTGGCATAGAGGAGATTGTTCTCAAAGTCGCAGTCAACTTGTGAACTTCCTTGTGCTGTGACCACTGTGTTCAAAAATAAAACCAGGTTATAAGGTACCTGGCAGACCAGGAAGACGGCCACCACGGCGAGAATCACCTTGATGGCCCTATTGCGTTCAAAGCTCCGAGCCTTTGAAAGGGTCTGGATAATGCTGCTGTAACAGATGCTCATTATCAGGAGCGGGAGAGCAAAGGCCAACACGATCTGGGTCGACTGGATGCTGATGCGCAGCTTGTCAGAGTTGCTGGAGTAAGGGCTGCAGGTGTTGTTATTGACCGTGGTGTACCTCATTTCTGGTATTGAGAAGATCAGTGCCATCACCCAGATGGCAGCTGATGACACCTTGCTGAGAAACACAGCCTTGGAGCGGTAGCGGTGAGCGGAGACGGCCTTGGCGATGACGAAGTAGCGCTCCACGCTAATGAAAGAGAGAATGAACATGCTGCTGTAGAAGCTGACCTTATAAATGGTGTGCATGGCTTTGCACACCAGCAGGCCCAGAACCCATTCTGCCATGGAGTTGGCTGCCCAAAAAGGGAGTGACAGAGCAAAGAGAAGGTCCGCAAAGGACAGGTTGAGCAGGAACACATCCGTCATGGTCTTGAGACGCTTGAAGTAGAAGAAGGTGAGGATGACCAGGAGGTTCCCTGTCAGCCCCAGGAAGAAGATGATGGAGTAGAAGGTGGACATGAACCAGCGGCGGAACTGGCGGTTGGATTCTTTCACACAGTAGTTATTATTATATTCACTATAATCCATACTGAAGTTTCCAAAGTCCATAGTGAAGTTGTCATCGTCATAGTTCAGAGAGCTGGTCTTTTCTGGATAGCTGGTTGTGTTCTCTTCATGTTGAAACAGGCAACACTGTAATCGAAGACAAATTAACTGATCAGATAAAAGCAGGATATATCAGAAAGTAAATGTGCTTTTCACAAAACGTTTAAGTTTTTGGTACACCTTCTCAACCACTTCCTAAAGCCCCTGTCACACTGTCCCGAAATTGACACCCGATGGACACACGATAAAGGAAATGTTCAAATTCGGCTGTGATCGTAGCAACATCGGGCCATTCGTGAGGGCATCTAAGCCATCGTATGACCACCGGTGGAGTTTCTCAGGCTCCGGCAGCAACTTCATGAGCGGCAACTTCGTAAGGCACTCGTGAGGGCATCTTGTCAAATCGTGTCATCTTCGTGTTATCATCGGTGCATTCGCCCTCACTCTGATCGGGGCGAATGCCCGATGGCACCGATGATAACAAGATGCCCTCACGATGGCCTTACGAAGGGCAAAATGGACACACGAATTCAACACGAAAATGAACCTTCGCAAGGTCCTTCGGCAATTGTTTGGCATGCCAAAGATTTTGCCTCCGCTCACGAAGTTGCTGCCGGAGCCTGAGAAACTCCACCGGCGATCGTGTGTCCATCGGGTTGTTTTATTGCACAACAAAATCATGTAAACATATTATGTAAATAACCCAATTTGTGTTACTGTGAAACTAAAAAGGATATAATATATTATTTTGAAGGACAGTTGACAGGAAATTGTTGTTGTTATGGAAACAACATTACGGAGAAAACGTAATATTTTCTACATATAAAGACGGATAAAGTAAAGAACAAAGTCTGAAGATATCAGTACAGTATCATAGTACTGTAACATAATTGTTTTTGGTACTTTCATTGCAGTTGTATGTGTTAAATGTAATGTAAATGTTGCCTTCGTGTGTGGCCAACTTCGTGCGAAATTCACAATTCCATATTCGTGGGTCCATCGGGTGTCAACTTCGGGACAGTGTGACAGGGGCTTAAAAGGAAATGGTGCTTGTGAGGGGAAGGCTGTGGTTAGTGACCTGCTGCTCTCCCCTATAAGTACGTATCATTTGCTACAAACATATACATATTTGTTTTGTTCATGTTAACAACTGTAATAGCAGGTGCAACACTTTTGATCTTACCTTAAAATGCATGAACCATATCAGCACAGCTGGCAGAAGGTTTGGAAGATCTGAAAAACAAGATGTACATTTTTAGAAGCCAAGTACTATAATAGTATGATGGATAATAGTATGATCATTATGTGTAATAGATATTAATGTGAAGACGTTATTATTTTTTTAGACTGAAAGAAGCTCCTCAACATTGTTATACGTTCTAATACGTTATACAATCTTTTGATAGTGGCTGAGCAGAACCCCTCATCATGTGCCCCTTTAAATGCCACCGTACGGCTCAAATGTTTTAGGTCTGGCTGTGTTTCAGATCACTGGTGACATTGCTTTGCATAGTGCTGGAGATAATAGGGTTCCTCTGCAACCAGTGGTAATGTTGTAGAAGCTCATTGAAAAAACGTAGTTCAGTATTTTTATAAAAGATAAAGTTCCACATAAATGTCACTAACAGTAACTAATGGAAAACAAGACAAGATTTTCAATCATTCACAATTTTCAATCTATCTTTGCAAGTAACTGTTTATTTGATTTGATAATCATAAGCATGAGTTTAGGAGTGACATTGGTTGCCAGGTTGAGGCTTCTTCAAAAATAGTCTTGTCTGAAATGACTTCGTGCGAACAGTTCACCTCGTGCGACATGTCTGTGTTGCTGCACACCACCTTGTGCGGCTTTGTATTAGTCTGCTTTAGAAAGAGAACTAGGACACGCTTAAACGGTTATAGCATTGACACCACTTCCCATCATTAACACATTGCCAGGGTACATTTTGTTGATTGAACATATGTTTTGTAAGACTATAACTAACAATCATTCATTTTATACGAGATTAGCTTTTGACATACTTTAATAACTTGCCTTCACAATGCACTAACCACAACTCATTCAACAACTCTTGAACTATGCAAGTTAAACTTTGATAAGGTACTCACACCTCATGTTGACTGAGAGCCGAGCGCTGGAGGCAGAGCCGCTGAACACAGAGGGCTGAATGTCTCTCTCTTTGATGGTGGTTTCTCTTTGTTGAAATGAAAGACAGAACTTCCTCACTGACGTATTTTTTCTCCTCCGTATCATGTGAGAAAAGCATCGACTTTAAACTTGCAATTATGGGCACTGCAGTGTATTGTTGATTCACATATGTAGATTAGATCAGTTCAAACGGCAATAACATCAATAACTATGATACAACTGTGACATCTTCCCATTTCTTCAGGTTTGGCTTTTCAGGGAACAAGTTACAAATATACTCAATTATATTAATGTATAGCCTACTTACTGCAATATTTTCGTAAAATCATTTTTGTGTGTAATTTGCAAAAATCAAGTGTGTGTATGCAAAAATGCAACGTGAGCAAAATATATTTTGTATTAAAGGAAATGCATAAGAAGGGGCAGCTGAGGTGAAAAGCATGACATGTAGACAGTTCATGTAAATCACTTTCTTTAGAAAAAGATACTGATTGCTCAAAGACACACACTGCAAAGATCATTATCTGGAAGTGCTCAGCAACCATTAACCATGAGCTGCATATTATCTTTACAGCTACATTCACATTTTAATTGGAATATTTTTTAAATAACTTATAAATCACACAAATCAAGGTCTAAAACCCATTGACACACAAGTAAATTGAAGATGAGGCCCTTTTGCCCTTTTACTCGCACGATGCGTACATGCTTCTGCACACCTGTGTCTGCGGTTGTGGTTTCTTGTTTTCACTTGAGGGAACCGCACAATAGAGGGGGGCAAGTTGCAATGCAGGCGGCATCTTTTACATTGAAACTACAGCACTGTCAAATCTGATCTTAACACCATTTTATACGAGGAAAAGCCAAAGATAACACCAAGAAAAGCTTCAATCTCATGGATGGTTTACGTTTGTAAATAGTGCTGGATCACATCACAAGCACGAGGAGATCTGTAGTGAAAACAGGAAATCGGAACCATTCCCTCTCATTTTACCCACTTCCCGTACCTATATGTGCAGGGGACAAATAGCTATATGCAAGCACACTTTGTAGGTGTTTGTTACAGACCTCTGCAACACTGACTGCTTCAAGTAATGTTATCAAAGAAAATAGTTTTAAAATCTACGATTTAAATGTCCCGTGTCATGCTTTTCTGGTTCTCACCCGTCCCCTTGTGTGTTGTGTAGCTTGTTCTGCATGTAAACGGTCTGCAGTCACAAACCCTCAAAGTACACCCTGTAGCGAGTAAAACTCTAACACAGAGAAGACCTGTCTGTGCTGCCCCAGAACGCCTCGTTGGACATTTCTCTTTTTCCAAATGGACCAATCCGCGGAGCTCCTCCCTCACCAGGACCCCTTGGCTGACTAACAGGGAGTCCCATTGACTTGCATAGAGCTCCCTGAACGCTGAACAGACGAGTTGGGATGGCGGAGCAACGCTCTACGCAGACCCATTGACTCACAGCGTTAGAAACCTTTTTCTTTCTCAATATCAAGCCACGGTTATTGGTTTTACTTCGGCTGTGAGTCTGTGTGTGCTCAGGATGAGTTTCGCTTGTTCTCGCTGTATCGCCGACCCGGAAGCCTGTCCGCTCCTCGCAGCAACGAGCCTCGCAACGTCCCGACCAATCGGAGCACACTGGGCTCACAGGGAGGGGGGGGGGCAGGAGCTCCAACAAGCCGTTTAGGACAGAGAGTGAATACACAGAATAAACAGCAGTGGTTCTCAAACTTTTTTCACTCATGTACCCCCTTTGAAAAAAAAATTCAGCCACGTACCCCCTGATCAGCGCAGAAACAATTTATTAAGGAAAAATGCCTATATAAAGAAGAACAGTACGGCGCTGCACCGTCAGTGTCTGATTTATTAAAACAACAACTTTGTAACTGAGTAACACTTAAATGCTACATTTCAAATGTTTACAATCCACCACTAAATTCATGGCAAACCAATTTTAACATCATGCAATAACACAGAGACGACATTAGTTGCATTGAACTGATCTTTTTAATAAGTTGTACTTAATGTAGTGAAACATGGGCTTGAGCTTCACTGAGGATCTTTGTCATCCTGACAGGGAGGCAAACTGCAGTTATTCCACTCTGCGTTTTGAGATATGTGAAACTCTGTTCATATAAAACCCACACTGCTCAAACTTCCTTACTTTTCCCAAAATTGGTATATTTATTTATTTATTTTGGGGCGTGGGGAATGAAGAGAAAAAAATATATGAGCATTTTATGAGCATGACCCCTCATTCCTCATATAAACATATGCATAATGCTGCGCTATACTTTGCGCCCACAAGCCGTTGCCAAGCAACGCTTATTGTTTAGGTGTCTTTGATAAGCAGGCAGTCATATAATTAACTACAGTAGAACTAGCTACATCTGATAGATTTGGACATAGACGCGAGTGAAGTCTAACCGGACGCGAGAGAGAGATCAGATCAGCTGTTGCTGACGGAGAACACGCAGCTCTGCATGATCACAGCTCCGCCGCTGTGACGGACCGTTGAGTGGAGCAAAAATACACTAAGAGTTAGACCTAACACACTTGGCTAGTTTATCTACTCTGGAACTAGCTAAACGAGTTATACATATATTTATTCTTTACTGTCGGGTCACTTTTTTTTTATTATCCAGAATTACTGTAAACCTTTGAATAAAGTAGTTCATCTACTCTTAGTAGTTTGTTTAAATGCATTAATGTTTTTTTTTCATTAACATAAAATAAATCTCACGTACCCCCTGCAGTACTCCAACGTACCCCTAGGGGTCCGTGTACCCCCTGCAGTACTCCAACGTACCCCTAGGGGTCCACGTACCCCCATTTGAGAACCACTGCATACAGAGATGCTGTGAGAAACCAATGTGAGTTTGGAGCATTGCACAATGTAAATCTATTCTAGTAGAGCTCAACGATGGAATTCTGATCAGTAGAGATGGCCGTGACATGGGACCTTTAAAGTATAAATGGTCATCACAATCAATTGAGAGCTTGTTCAGGGTAGAAAAGTTTATTGGTATAAATATGCAAAAAGAAATTCATTTGAAGACTGCATGTTTATGAATGTTCTTCAAGCTGCTTCACAACATGGAAAGTTCAAGCAAACCTCGTTACACGGTGTACACAATTACGGTACATTTAAAAGTTTTTCGGCTGAAAATAGCAAACTTGATCATAACACAGAAATGTTCTAAGCGTACTGCTTTTGATTTGATTGACAGCTAGCAAACTTGAGAACACAGTTGGTCGAGCATTGCACAGCATTGATGATCGTGTTGACAACAGATACACACGTATGATACCAAATGATGACAAAAATACTTATTACTAATGAATACAAACTCCTGAGACAATACTGTCACTGTAATACTGATACAAAGAGTAAACAAATATTCTCCAGCTTCACAAGTATGCTGACTTGATTTTTTTAAATAGCAACATGCAAAAATAACAATAATAGCAACAAGGTCACTCCAATACAAAGGACTAAGTTAAATATAACACTGAACAATGCTTGTTTCATGTGGCAGCTTCTCTTTCTAATAGCCCGCCTGCTCCGGCCAGACCTCGTGCTGGAGATATGTATCATATGTGCTGAAGAGGGCCTGTATGGGTTCTTCCCATGGCCAGAAGCCTGTGGAGGAAAGAGTGCTTTCACTTGGCACACTTACTGTAGCAGCCATTGGTCATTTCTTTTGGACAGGGTCATTGCATTGTCGGCTCCAAGTGCTTCATATTCACCTTCATTTGTATTCAGCGCATGTCTGGGAGCCTTGGTGTTTTCAAACTCGGCTAAAACATCATCTTTGCCTCGAGCTTTTCAAACATGTGGATGTTCTTCATACGCTTTGACAAACTGAGATGACACTGTGTAATATATATACGATCAGAGGGTGAAACAGTTAGGTGTTGGACTGCGCTGCTCTCGCCCTGCTGGGCCCCTCTGATGGCTCACTGGGCTGGGCCTCTTCTGTCTGAGCAGAGGGGGTCTCTGAGCCCGTGTTACTGTCGCTGGACCCCTCCTCCATGGCTCCTTCTGGGACGCTCTCCTTGTCCTCCGATGCGCCCTCCTCGCTGCCTGGATGAGCCTCAACCTCTTCAGAGGATTTTGGCTTCCCTGAGTCAAGGACACAAGAACATTAGGTTACAGGGGACCTCAGCCTTTATTCAACATGCATCATTATTGAGGTCCAGTACTGTCCAGAAGTACAAGCTTCCTTCTCAAATCAAAAGACTAGATTGCTAAATGTCAAATGTGTGATGTCATCTCGTCTGGAATTGCTCAGGAAACAATGAATTGGAGAAGACACACGTTCGGTTTGGGAACTGAAGACACTCCAATAGAATAAAGCTTACTTGCGATGAAAAAGCAAAAGGCAGAATCCGTCTCCAATCAGTGCCTGTAGTGCGCCTCGAAAACTTAAGAGTCTGGTGTCTGGCTTTAAAAGCTCCAATACTGGAATTCTTACTTAAGGTGGATCAACATGACGGCCGGATAGCCCACCTTGTGCCTCTGTGCTGCTGGTCTCTGCTCCCTCGCCCTCGGTGCTGCCCCCTTCGCTCAGAGGGTTTTTGGGCTTGCCGCCGTGCGTGGCACATACGTGTTTATCTTCCTCTGCTAAGACACAGCTGGGGGCCTCCCGTGCACCTCGCTCTCCTGCATCCTTCTCACGGTCGGCCATGCGTTTGCGGGCTGCCTCTTCTGCTGCTGAAATCTCTGTAGAAATCTTCTCCATGTCCACTTCCACCTTCATACGGCACAGCTTTAAAGCACAGCAACCGGGGAGGTCATTACATGTGGAACGGTGAAAGCTTTGCTGCACTCCTGAGCATATATGTGTTCTTTGGAATAATGTGTTTTGATACTTACAAAATGATAGATTAAACATATATGGGCAAGTTTGAAAAACAATAAAACGTACGTATGTAACTAATGAGTTCTATAACCAGAGGTGGGAGAAGTACTCAGATCTTGTACTTAAGCAAAAGTAGAAGTACCAGAGTGTAGAAATACTCTTTTACAGTAAAAGCCCTGCAATAAAAATGTTACTGAAGTAAGAGTACAAAAGTATTATTAATCTAAATATAGTGAAAGACAGTAAAAGTAGTCGTTGTGCAGATTGGTCCATTTCAGAATAATATATATGATGTGTTTTATAATGATTGATCATGAAAGTGTTCTCAAAGCTGGTGAAGGTGCAGCTAGTCTGAAGTACTTTGTAGACTGCAGGGTAGCTGGTGAAGGTGCAGCTAGTCTGAAGTACTTTGTAGACTGCAGGGTAGCTGGTGAAGGTGCAGCTAGTCTGAAGTACTTTGTAGACTGCAGGGTAGCTGGTGGATTCACTCCAGGTGGAACTAAAGTCTGATTCAACACTTGATTAGATTTCACATCATTCATCCACATCTGAGAAGTAACTAGAGGTATAAATACATGAAGTGGAGTAGAAGTACACCATTTACCTCTGAACTGTAGCAGAGTAGAAGTATAAATAGCAACAAATGCAAATACTTGTAAAGTACAAGTCTCTCAAAATGGTACTTAAGTACAGCACTTGAGTAAATGCACTTACAGTAGTTACTTTAATAAAGGTTATCAGTGAGTGTAAAGGCTAAATGGCGCCGCCTCCTGTGAGCAGTTGACAGTACATTTAACTGCACCGCGCTGCATCTCATTTCAAAACCACGGGTATTATGGGGCCACACATTGTAGACGATGACAGCTATATGATTGCCAGAACATGTGCATGGAGTTAGCAGCAGCTGGTGGCTTAAGGCAGACGTCGACTGGCACACAGCCAGAGCTGCAGTTAAACAAATGAGCTTGCGTGCGAGTAAGCGATGACCAGATTCAATGTGAGAAGACGCCGTACCCTTTTCAGCTCATTTGTGAACGACTCGGTGGCCTCGATGAATTTTCTTTTCTTGTCCTGGTGGCGGTCTTCGATCTGAAGCAACTCTGCCTCCAACTTTCTCTGACACGAAACACACAGACACCGCGGTTATCACATTATTAAGCCCCAACTAACAACTACGTGAAGTACGGAAGACCTCGTCATACCTGGTGTACCATCAAAGACTGGACCTGCCGCTTGAGGACTTGCATGCGAGCAGTGGTCACAACTGAGCGCACATCAGGGACCACGCTCTCACTGAGGATCTCGCTGATCAGACGGTGGTTGCGTTGGAAACGAGCTGCAGCCGAGTGCTTTGTAGAGAACCCGTCGTCGTAATCTGAAGACATAAAGAAAGAAATGAGCGTTTATTGTCTTTCATACCCCTACTGTATGAGAGGCTAACAGCGTACACATCAACATGATGCATACACTGCTATATCAGCAGGGTATGCACATGAAAGAGATACAGCTCACTATGTATGCGGAGTGAGAGTTAAGGACAGTCAATTAGGGATGCACGATATTGGTTTTTTGAAACCGATACCGATAACTTCCTGCTTCTCAAGACCGATACCGATACCGATAACCGATAATAAAAATTAAAATTACGCCACTAATTATTTTAATGCGATTAACGCATGTGTATTTTTTTTCCTCGGCCGCCCCGTAGCTTTCAGAGCGCATCGAGTTTAAAATACCATCTACAAGCTGATGCTGACAGCCCCAGCTCCTGCCGCCCGCTTGTGGCAGACCACACTTCCACGCTCACCGGCAGGCACCGACTGGCCATCGGGAGGACCGGGAGGGTGCGTGTGGTCCGAGCAAGCAAGAGAGAGACCTTACGTGCATTGTTGTTGTTAGCATCTGGTGCTAGCTAGCTGCGCTAACGGATATAAGGAGCTGTTTAAATGAAAACAGAGGAGCGCTCTATCCACACAACTGCGACGAGCACTTGACTTGATGCAGGAAGCAGACAGCGGGACATTGTACGAGAAGTCAGCACCCTCAGCAACATGATTGCAGCGTCCAGGCAGCTCCGGTTCGAGCATATGCCTTGAGTTGCACATAGCTCCAACGCGCGCGCGCAGACACACACACACACACACACACACACACACACACACACACACACACACACACACACACACACACACTGTATTGTATTATTGTCTTCGTACGCTTTTAACACACCATCGTAGCGATGGCGATGTTTCAGGTGACTGATCAGGTTCGAAGTATTAGGGAGCGCTGGATTTGTGAAGAACTCCCCTCTTCCTAAACCACAAACACCACAGTACTGGCACAACGGGAGGAGCCGAGTGAAAAACAAGCGCCCCTCATCCCAATCCACCCACACCGCAGTATTTTTTATTTTTTTTACCCAAAAAATATATTGTATATTATCGGGGCTATTAATACTGTTATCGGTTTATCGGGATGACGTCATAATTCCTAATATCGGGCCGATAATTATCGGGCCGATAATTATCGTGCATCCCTACAGTCAATACATCCTTAAGCAAAGCAGAACCGTTATTGTAAGGTGAATGGGACAAGCCCTTAATTATGACGTAGATTCAACTTGAGGGTAAGTGGACAATTTCAAGATGTAATCAGCCATTTGAATTAGTCCGCAAATGTTACTCTTTGCCTTAAATGTATACTTCACCGCCATTTAAATACGGGATGATTTTTTGCAAATGGATTCAGAATAAAATATAGAGGTGATTAGTTCTGCCTAAATAACTGACTTGATGTTTAACAATGGCTTTGTTTCTGCTCTGTTATGATGTATGGAGAGAACTGTGTCCGTATGCAGTTCTCCTCACGTCTGTTCAGATGTCTAAAGAAGTCAGCTCCCAATCCAGGAGGGCACTGCACGGAAAACAAGACAAGTATCCTTTGTGCTTCAATTCAAAACAAGTTATGTAAATGACAGGGAATGTTGTTCTGGAAGTTGTTTTAGTATATACGTTATGGACGATCGACAAGAACATGAACGCTCCAGCAATTGAAATGTGATAGCACATCAACAGACCAAATGAGTGAATCTTATCCATCTAAATCTCTACTTTAGACACTACTATAATAGCTGTATTTAGAAATACATTTTATTGAAACGAGTTGTTTCTCAATCTGCACATTTATTTACCGGTTGCTTCCCCTTTTTAAATGTGCACTTTCCACCAGTTAACACCATCACACGCCAGGCACTCCTTTTGGGCTTTGATGTGGCGAGACTTGGCTTGGCTTCCATCCCCTGAACCCCTTGCTGCTGCACCCATGTGTGCACCCTGAAACTCAAGTGCATAGTGCAGAGTTGAACGTTTCAAAAGGTGCTCATGCAGCTGGCATGTCACCACCACAACAGGAAACAGTCAGGGGAGGTAATACATTCTGAAGCTTCATTTATGGTCACAGATTCAGGAGAATGTGTGGATATTTCACATTCTTTAACAATGTAATCTACATGCTTATTGTTGTACATGTTAAGTGTTCGGCAAACATTTGTAATTTAGTCTGGCTGGTTAGTACTACTGTACTGAGTGAACAATAACATGGCAGCAGCTTCAAGTGGAACTCATTTAAGACTGTATGTATTAATAAAGCACAATCTGTAAGGTTATGCAGCCACCCGGAGAGCTACATCTTATTTAATCATTGACATGACGTACGTGCAGTCTGCCGAGAACCCAACCCAGTGGGAGACCGACTCTGACATTTTTATAGTCTTAGTGTTTCTAAATAGCACTCGGTTATCTGTAGTTTTCCTGTACATCATTATCTTCCACTGTAACCCAGCCAGACCCCAGACAAGTATCATTTCCTTGAGGTGGGTGTAATTCAAACGTCTTCTTCTGGCTTATGTGTCTAACATGTGTGTGTGAGTTTTTAAAACAACAGAGAAAAGAATGTACATTTTGCAATTATGTCTAAACCAAGGCCAGGAATACCTACAATATGTAAACAGATGGGAAAAACAAAGACACATGTTCCTTCATTTTGCAGATGAACAGCAGAAATGATATTTCAAATGGTAGCATAACCAGAAATCTTGGTTGTAGCAGAGTTGCAGGGGTTGGGGTAAGGGGAGATAATACAGTCTCTGGGTGTATGAACTGGCGACTCTGTGTGGTCGAGCTACAGAGATCACAGCTCTGTCATAGTGCTTTAAACCTTGGGAGCCAAAGCATTTAGTTGAGAGGCCTTACCGTCCGGATCCTCCGCTGGCTGGATGCTCATGTACGGTTCGCCCTTGTCCAGCCTGGACTGCCTCTGCCGGCTCTCCTCCTCCTGAGCTGCCTCGGCCCGGCTCTTTGCAGTGACGTAGGCCAGGTAGGCTGGCGAGTTGTGATAGGCCTTCATACTCTCATTGTACTCAATCTACGGTGGAAAAAAGAACAGGAATGACGAAGAAACAGAGATGGCAAGCAGACAAAACATGGACCCCTCGTTTAATAATAATGATCAGATAAAAGGAATATACAAAAGACTCATCAGTCTTATTTTCGTGAAGGTTCCTTCATTTTAAATCAACTGACAAAGTTATCTTGGCAGTTGGGTGTAACGCGTTAATGTAATAATATTACTTTTGTCGGTAACGGAGTAGTGTAACGCGCTACTTTTAGAATTCAGTAATCACACTACAGTTACTAACATTGCCCCGACACGCGTTACTTCGTTACTTTCTAAAATCAGTCATAATCATCACACTGACAGACAAGAGGGGTTTCCGCCGCAGGTTTATATGTACGTAATCTGCGCGCGCATCCACATCTCCACGTGCAGTGCTGCATAAACATTGCTGAGTCAGCGATAACTCTCGAGGGGTGGAGGTATGTCCCATTATTTTGAGTTCGTCCGAAGAATAGACAGGAATGTGACGGTGAGGTGCAAACTGTGTCCAGGCCAGAAGCTGTTATCCACTGCTGTAAACACCACGTCAAACCTCAACAAGCACCTGCAAAGAACACATGCTAAGGTGAAGCTAATGCACACGCTCTTTGTTGTTTGTTTATGTCTGTTCTTCTTCTCTGTTTTCCGGTTGTTGCCCGTTTTGAATGACGAATACACACTACCGCCGCCTGCTGGTAAGGAGAGTTATTGTCACTCACGCATGCGCAGTTCGTACGTGCTCGGCTGAAGTCTTTGCGGTGTGTTCCAGTGCGACACATGGCAAGACCCAGAGCCTTATATGGCGCTGGCAAGACCTATATATACAGTATATGGGCAAGACGCAGGAGAACACGCCGACGCAACAGCGTGAGCAGAGATATACTGCGCAAATTACATATATCAGGAGACAGAGGACAGCCATGGTCAGATAGGAAAACATTCAGGATCTGGATCAGTCTTATGCGACAATGGAAACTGAACTAAAGAGAACATTTGTTTGTAGCCTTTATTTAACCAGGTGAAAGCCCCTTGAGATCAAAAGATCTCTTTTTCAAGGGTGACCTGCAGCACATTAGTTACATATGTAACATAAAAACAACAGAACAACAATAAGGATGACACACAACATAATGTACAGGGTACAGTTTACAAAACTCTATTTACAGTGACAGGTACCATGAGTATCAAACAGCATGTCACCCAGCCGAGTTTCAAAGTGATGCAGGGGAACCAAAGTGCTCAGTTTTAAACAGGTTTGCAGACTGTTCCAATTTAGTGGAGCTGCACATCTAAAAGCTTTCTTCCCTAAGACAGTCCTAGCACTTGGCACATTTAATAAAACCACATCATGAGATCTCAGGCAATACGTACTTTCAATTCGTCCAGAGATCAGAGAGCAGATATAAGAAGGTAGTTTACCCAACATGGCTTTAGAGATGAACATGTACCAGTGACTGAGCCTCCGTACAGTTAGTGAAGGCAGACCTGCCTTGGCATACAGGGTACAGTGATGAGTAAGTGCTTTACAGTTAGTAACACATCTCAGAGCACTGTGATACGCAGCATCTAACTTGACCAGGCAATGGGCAGGTGCATTCATATACATCAAATCACCATAGTCCAGCACAGGTACAAAAGGTCACAGTGACTAGCCTTTTCCTGACCTCAAATGAGAAACAGGACTTGTTTCCTGTAGAAGAAACCTAGCCTAACCCTCAGCTTTTTAAGCAGATTATTGACCTGAAGTTTAAAAGTAAGACAATCATCAAGCCAGATACCAAGGTATTTGTAACAGGCAACAACTTCAAGTTTTGTTCCTTGCGTAGTTACAATATCTAAAAACAGGCTCTGGTGTCTTTCTAGCTTTTGAAAAGAGCATTACCTTGGTTTGATCCACATTTAAAAGAAGCTTTAATTCAGAGAGCTGAGTCTGAATAGTGTTAAAAACAGCTTGCAATGTAACAACAGCCTCCTTAATGGAGGGACCTGCACAGTACATCACGGTATCATCCGCATAAAAATGTAAAGTAGCTTCATCCACATTTTCACCTACACTGTTAATGTATATGGAGAATAAAAGTGGACCTACATTTTTTTTTAATTTTAGCAATCTGCATGATCTTGCCTGTAGGGAGGGGCGGGCTGGCCCTGCGAGTAAAGTAACGAATTACTTTATGTAGAGAGTAACGAAGTAGTGTAATATATATTACTAAAGTAATATGTAATATATTAAAAAAAAATAGTAACGACCCCATCTCTGCTTGGCACAATGATTGACAGTAGTCCTCTATAGAAGATAAAACATATCTTTATTTACCGCTTTTGAAATGTTTTCGTTCATTTGAAAGATTTAAAATACTACATTAAACATTGTATTGTGGGATTTTAGGAAATGTGGGCTTAGCCTAGGGGTGGGCGATATGACGATATATATCGTCGAGACGATATTAGGTCTCCACGATATGCCTTTTCAGAGATATCATATCTATCGTGATAGTGCACCTGGGTAGGATTTTCATGACGGCCGGTCTGGCCGTGAAGCCCCGAAAATAATTGTAGTCCTTCGGCCACCATGGCCTGCGTGCCCCTGATACTGTTAAAATCTCGAAGTTGCTTTAAAAGAGTCAGAACAGTGGTCTCTGAACTGCGTTCTGCTGCGTTCACAACGGACGCAATGCGAATATTTCTCACCCTAACCGCTGGAGTTTCACCGCGGCTGTCAGCTGTGTTTACTCCTGTCATTCAAACAGGACGCCCTGGAGAGGGGCGGGGCTTATATTCATGTAAATACTGTGGTGGAAACCAACTACGACAAAATTAACCTATTTTACCGTGATTTCATTGGAATACACGTTTCAAAGTGATGCCGAAGTAACTAAATACTGATAACGGTTAGTAAAGCCCAAGCTGTCTAGTCAGGATTCAGACAGTATTGCACTTCATTTATTGTCTTGGTTGATTCTGTTGGCTGATATTTTATTTGATCAATAAGGTATTTATATTGTGTTTCCCTTTTGAAACGGATGTTCAGTTATGTTAAAGTCTTTGATTGCACTTCAAGTCTAAAGTTTACATTTGAATTGTGTGGCACTGACCTTTCCTCATTGATGTTTTATGTTTTACTTAGTTATGTTTTACTCTCCTTTTCATGTGTATTGATGTTACATCACTGCTAGTGCTACCTAAAACAGAAAGTGTATTTGTATACTGAGAAACTGTGCCTTGAATATTTTTTAAGTCTATTGACATGCTTTTTTATTGCAAGCTGGCTCCTTATTTCAATGACAACATACAAGAATGTCGCAGGCCACATTGACATTAATACAAAATACTGTTCGAAGGAAAGGAATGATGACAGGAGGGAACCACAACAGTATGGAGTCATGTGGAGATACATCTACTGGTCTACATGTACCACCCATCAGAATCAAAACCCAAAGACACCCCTTGTAAAACAACCAACCTTCTCTGCTTCGTAGTCATTCAAATAATCCTGTTTCTCCTCATCAGTGAGGTCCCTCCACATGCCACCGATTATCTTCCCAATTTCCCATAGCTTCAGATCAGGATTGGAGGCTTTTACTTGATCCCAAACCTGGTGATGAGAACCACACATGGGTGTGGGGTTGGGTTGGAGGTTCTTTAGGTGGGTATCTCTTAGCAGAGAGGTCACAAACCAGAGGAGGCCGTGTGCTTTGACAAAGATGCTCTCTCAGTAAAACCAGTGCATTACAAGCTGCGCCAGTGCTATGAAATGAAGACTTCCTGTCTCTTGATGTATTTATATTTTATTTTGCTATGATTACATATTCACACAGCTAATACAAATATTAAGCATCACAATAAGTAAATGATTACTTAAACGCTAGGGTGTTTGTAAGAGTTGATGTCAGCTTAATATTTTGAAACAGTTTGACTAATGTTAACGCTCTGTGTGCCCATTAGTCCGAGTTTCATTTTAGTGTCGTAATGTTTTTTAATTAAATGTTTTAGTTAAATGCCCTGTAAAAAATGGGTGCAATTGTTACATTGGTTACTATGTGGCAAAGAATCGGTCTATAATATGTGCTCAAGCCAGCAATTTCACACTGTGTACTTACCTTACGACTATATCTCATATATGGCATCAATGGCTTATCAGGCGGCTTGGGTGGCTTTGGGATATTTATTCCAGAGGAGTTCTGCTGTAGAAAGAAAAAGAATCACACTAAGGCATGGTGACTGTAGCCTTATCTGGCAACCACTTAAACACAGTTGCTAGGCTGAAAACAGGTTATGATGCTGGTAGGGATGGGAATTTGAAAGCAAATGTATAGTGGAATATTCGACCCCGAAAAAAAAGCGACACCACACACGGACCAGTCTGCTCTATCCAGCAGCACCAGTCCAGAACCAACAGCAGAATGACCCGCTCTGAATCAGGCCGCGTCGCTGCGGCTCCGAGACACACAGGGAGGGATTTGTGTTTTTGAAAAACACTCGTTATCGTAATGTCAGGTTTTTGGTGGATTCAATCAAGTCTTGGATTGCAGAGTATGAATGTCCTCTTGCTATTTTCAGTTGATAAATACGTGTGTAAAGTGTGTGAAGGCAGGAGGAAAGCTTCCGCAATCACCGTTCCTCCAAACCCCGCCCCCTCCCTGAAAATAATGGCTGATAGTAACCCGATAGAAACTTTATTATTCACTTAATCACTGATTGAGATATGATGAAGCTAGTTTAATCTCATACATGCATGGGATTCATGTAACAGTGAGACAGAGAATGTAAGTGTGCACCCAGTATTTTAGTTTTTAGAATGCTGTTGTAAATACTCCTGTTGTCTGCTGTGTTCAGACTCAGGTCCTGTGTGTGATGCCTCATTCAGGACCTTCAGTGTCCTTTCTTAGCAGAAGACCGTGGCTAGAAGCTGCAGCTCGACTGCAGAAGCATTAGCTTTTTGTTTTTGAGGATGGAAAAATTTCACACACAGATATAGGGAGGCTAGACCTACAATTGATTAATTATGGTTTATAATGTAATGTCAAGACTAGGGATGCACGATAATTATCGGCCCGATATTAGGAATTATGACGTCATCCCGATAAACCGATACCAGTATTAATAGCCCCGATAATATACAATATATTTTTTGGGTATCCTGCGGTGTGGGTGGATTGGGATGAGGGGCGCTTGTTTTTCACTCGGCTCCTCCCGTTTTGCCAGTACTGTGGTGTTAGTGTTTAGGAAGAGGGGAGTTCTTCACAAATCCAGCGCTCCCTAATACTTCGAACCTGATCAGTCACCTGAAACATCGCCATCGCTACGATGGTGTGTTAAAAGCGTACGAAGACAATAATACAATACAGTGTGTGTGTGTGTGTGTGTGTGTGTGTGTGTGTCTGCGCGCGCGCGTTGGAGCTATGTGCAACTCAAGGCATATGCTCGAACCGTAGCTGCCTGGACGCTGCAATCATGTTGCTGAGTGTGCTGACTTTCTACAATGTCCCGCTGTCTGCTTCCTGCATCAAGTCAAGTGCTCGGCGCAGTTGTGTGGATAGAGCGCTCCTCTGTTTTCATTTAAACAGCTCCTTATATCCGTTAGCGCAGCTAGCTAGCACCAGATGCTAACAACAACAATGCACGTAAGGTCTCTCTCTCGCTCGCTCGGACCACACGTACACGCACCCTCCCGGTCCTCCCGATGGCCAGTCGGTGCCTGCCGGTGAGCGTGGAAGTGTGGTCTGCCACAAGCGGGCGGCAGGAGCGGGGCTGTCAGCATCAGCTTGTAGATGGTATTTTAAACTCGATGCGCTCTGAAGCTACGGGGCGGCCGAGGGAAAAAAAATACACATGCGTTAATCGCGTTAAAATAATTAGTGGCGTAACTTTAATTTTTATTATCGGTATCGGTATCGGTCTTGAGAAGCAGGAAGTTATCGGTATCGGTTTCAAAAAACCAATATCGTGCATCCCTAGTCAAGACGAAGAAGAAGAACAGGTGGCTGCACTGTTCAGTGTCAATCCTGTGGAGATGGAGGTGGAGGTTATAAATCTCCAAAATAATGTTCAGCTGAAGTCTCAGCAAAACTAACAACATTTCTGGAGCCTTGTATACGCTCAGACAACTATAAGAACATTCACCAAGCAGCACTGAACATGTCTGCTTTATTTGGTTCTGTTCTACAGACCTTTGTGAAGCAGCTTTTTCTGACATGAATGTGATGAAATCAAAATACAGAACAAGACCGACTGATGAACATGTAAATGACTCTATTAGAGTGAAGCTAAGTGGGTCCACTCCAGCACACCCCTCTATGGTGGACTCCATGCAGCGCCAGTCGTCTCACTAACTGTAAAAAAGAGTGAAGGCACTTATTTTACACACGTGCCATAAGATGCTTGCAAGGTGGTGATTAAGGCGATGTATTTACTATGTGGGCCATACTAACAAGTGAAAACATTGTATTTGTCTCTTGGACATGTATGTGAATCTTCAGTGATGTACTTACTATGTTGTCCATATTAATATGTGAGAAATTGTCGTTTTCTTGGACCTTGATGTGAAGTTAAGATTTTAGATAACCTTTAGGTATTGCAATTTCACACGTGTACAAAAGTAGCTTAATTCAACTGATGAGTGCTATGTGAATAAATGTAAGTGATGCGATGCAAGTAGCTCTAGGCCACTTTCATTTGTTCAAAGTAGCTCTCAGGTGGAGAAAGGTTGGAGACCCCTGGCCTATACAAATACGTCAGAACGGCACCACTCTCTGGATGTTTGGAAGTGGGGTTGACTGAATGACAGTACATGGTGATCAACCAAATTCAAGGAGAACCAGCACATTATCTAAGCCAAAGGATAGGGGCAACAGCAACACTTATTTTAGCCCCCTTAGAAAACCCACATCAGTTTAAGTGTTCACTTTCCACTTGCCCTTTCTCTCAGACAGCCCTTTCTGATGGGGAACTGAAGCCAAGGATCTCTTCAAATCCAGAATGCTGCAGTTGCTGGTCTACCACTGCCTAATACATTGTATAGGGTTAGTTTATATTATTTACACAATAACACAAACAAACGCACTGATCAAGGCAGAAGTAGAACTCCAATGTTCTGGTAAAGTTACAGTTTGCACAGCTTCAGTTAGCAATCACAGTGGGCTGTCTGACAGCAGTGGTACACATATTCTAAATATAGTGTCCGCTTAAATTGATCCTCATTTTCTTTGGTGGCTAAAATGTGTTTAGCTGATGTCCTCATCCACACAGTGTTTCTCCAAATGAAAACAGCTCATACAACCCTCGGAAATATCCCTTTACTTTGATTTAATTAAAGACAGTTTGAGGCCATGCGCGAGTTGGGAATCCTAGAGTACAATGAAATAGCGCTGACTATGAAAAAAAGTGAACTAAAATCGAACTAACATGACTGCTCAGCAGCCACAATGATGCAGTGAGTCTGTAATACCATGGCAACACTGATGGCATGGGTTACTCTACATGGCTGTCAGAAATGCAGACTTTGAAAGGCAGGTGGTGTTAGAATGCACACAGATGGACTGTAAGCCAGCCTGCACTGTGATGGAGACAGCAGAGGGACTTTAGGGTGACATGCATAAAAGGATTCATCCGCAAGAGAATGAGTTAGGCTTTTCATACTGACTATTCTGCAGCAGATGCTCTTTGAACAGAGGAAATGTTAACATATATCTTATCTCTTTTGCAAAGCAAGGTCAATCTTATGGAAGCTCTAAGATATGTCTTTCTTTGACTAAGCAAGCATTTTTGGGCACCTTGTTTTCTCTGTGCTAATATTCTTACCGTTACCCGACTGTTGCTGCTTTGGCTTCCTCCCAGTCTGTAGTTGTTGTAGGCCAGGTGGCTGTATGGGTTGTACCCTACAAACCCGGAACTGTTGGAAATTTGCTGATGGAAATAGATGAGAATATGAATGAGAAATGACAGTAAAGAAGTAAAAACAAATGACAAAAAATGTAAAGAAACCAATAAAAAAGCAGGAAAATGAAGGAAACTTATACCACAGGTTGTGCATTCAACAAAAAAGCTGAATCTTTGAAAAACATATTTTAAACATCTATTAAAAGCGTGTTCTAAAATGAAGTTTCAAACCGCAACATATGGTGTTATTTAGAAAGTCTTACTGTTGTAGGGGCAGGAGGGGGGGGCGGGGCATGGGATGGCCTCTCTGTTGTAAAAGGAAAGGTCCAAATGAAACATCAGCATTAGTCCAGTAAAACAGCCGGTCATTTCCAGTTCTCCAACTTTAGTCTTAGCTCCAGTGATGTCTTCTAAACTGTATTACTAAGTGAAATTAATAACATTTAGACCTTTCTCAATTTGCAAATAATTGATAAATAAATTGTTATTATTAAGTGCTATGATATATCACTTAACATAGTAGGTCTGATGTATTTGAGGTTTTATTATCATCATAAAGCTCAGCTAGGCAAAACACTCTCAGATCCTTACTTGACATCTTTGCAGTGAGGAGTAGGTATCAGTCTATTCCAGTCATGAGCTCTGTAATAAACACATTTCACATTCGTATGATATAATTGTGTGTGTAGTAATGAGATGTATCGTGTGGACAAGGTGTTTCATACAGAACACAAAACAAAGAGATGCAGATGAGGACGCTGGCCAGAAACAACGTTTGCTCAACGTTACTCTGATAAGGCAGACTGTCGGATAACTGTATTACTTGCAAGCCATTCATGGACAACGTTCCTTTTAATGTAGGTCGTACGAAATGCCAAATAACTATTTGGATATTGTAATAGAGGAAATAGCGCTGGTAGTTGGCGTTAGTACTGACTGGTATAGTGCTGCAACGAATCCATCAAGCTTACGTGAGCATGTATTCATGCAGCTAGTTATGTGAGCTAGCCACTGCTGTGTGTTAGCTAAATTAGCTAGTGAGCAGCAGGCGGCGTTAGTTAACCTGCGCCATTTAACCCGTAATGTATCAGCAGCTATGTGTTGGATACTGTGTCATTAGATTGGCTAATCAATTCCCTTAACGTTAGCTGGTCTGGTTACTTAGCTTAGCTACCTACATGAGAGGAAAATGACATCTCTTAGCAGGCAATGTCAACTTAAACGAACACATCTGGAGATGTGTACACATTGCCATTGATTAAATGGTAACAAGCAAGCATGTTTACTAGAGTAATGGCAGGAAAACTCACCCTAAAACCATTAGTCCCCACCACGGCTGTGGCTTGGACGGTGAATGCTAACCCACCTAGCACCCAGATTCAGTCCCCACAAAAAACGAATGAAATGGGGTCCACTCGCAGATTCCTGTAGAATCTTCCAGAATCGCACCCCCACCCTCTGCTCATTCCAGCTGTGCCTTGCCGCGATGCTGTTGCTCATCGCACTGAGCTGTCACAGCTCGGCTCTCACTTATTCATAGAGCAGCAGAAACGTCTTTCCTTGATAACTGGCATCCCATTCAGTGAAAAGAGAAGGTAGCATTACAGTGCAGCGAAATAATCATTCACATTTTACCTTCAAACATAGTAGGCTACAGTTACATGTTTACTCTAATTTGTATAAAAGCAAAAGCACAAAACGGCGGGTCTAAAATGTGCCATTTTCAGTTTACTCCAAGTTAGTTTCTAAAAGGTCCCAATCTCAGCCTTTAAATGTATTAAAACATGTTGGAATTATGCATTATGTCACCATAACGTAAGTTGCATTAGGAAGGCTTCACGGGCCACTAAGCTTTTGACAAAATCAAGGTTTCCCTATTCACCGCTCCCTTGTTGTGAGAACTGAAATACTTTGCATTCTTGTTCACATTGTTTGAGAGCCGCCCCCAGGTCAATAGTTGTAATAGTGGAGTCCCTAAAGATAACAATCCAAAGCCTGTAGGATTGAGCCTACATCTCTGTCCATTCAACCTGAATAGTACTTGTTTTGGATTTGTTAATTGATTGTGTTCATTGTGACCCCGTTTCTTTCTCTTTACACTGCACACTTGAGAGCTCATTTTATTTCCGCTTGACTTGCAGCCTGTATAATATGCATACAGACTGTTGTGATCTCATCTGCAGGTGTGGTGCTCATGCTCTTTTCATTTCGCAGGCGATGGCCAGACGGCTGTACGGATGGGACGGGGGGCAGATTCCACACGAGGCCTGTTAAAGCGCGGGGACACCTGTGATGGAGTACATCTGGAGGTAGGGTGGAGGTCACATGCCTCTTGTAAGCTACTGTGTAGGTTTAACACCCACACACTCACGCAGGGCCTCCCATGCGCAGCTGTGGGATTGTGGATGCCCAGAGGCAGAACCGGGCCCGTGACATCTATCAGAGGAGAACCTTTGGAGCTGTTTTCGTAGCGCAGCTTCAGACCCAGTTCTTAAGCCTGTAGAGCTCCCCAAAATAGACCCAGGCAGTGGAACTAAGCAGACTTGAAAGTTTACTCTGGCAGTGGATGGTGGAGGTATTTTTAGAAGCTGCTGCAGGCATATGTATCATTCCAGAGGTAAATGCCTTGAGTATTATCATTAAGCTGTCAGTCAAACATATCCTCGGGGAACATACGGGACAATGATTGGTTACAGAAATTCCAAAAAGTCTACAATAAGTACTTCATTTTCTGATGATTTTGGCACAGTATTAAAAGCGGCTTTGGTTACTTTTTTGCATTTTGGAACTCAAAGGTCAACAAAACTAAACTTCAAACACCTAAGAAATCGCATGTAACATTTACAAATAGTTAGTAGCCGCGTATGTGACAAATAATAACGATTCTATCATTTCAGCTATTTAATCATGCTATGTTTTATCTGATCCTATTTCAAAATGAATCGATACAACTTAAAAAGTCCTATCCTAATATCCCTCTTGATAACATATACATAACATAAATCAATATTTTTATCTCAAGTGCTTTTTAAAGAGATTCAAGCGGATATGTTTAGATTGCACATGTTTAAAAGAGACACATTACTTATCATTCTGTCTTCCTTAATATAACTGTATTCATTCCATTTATGAAACTCTCCATTTTAGATATGTTTTTAAAACCCGGTCTGCTCTGATTGGCTTGCGAGGTAGTTCTCAAGCTGTATGTCAAAAGACTCAGATGGGGGAGTTGTATATTTAAATTGGCATGTGACTTACAAGAGGAGCCACATCTGACTGCCTTTCTGCATCCAACGTGTTCACAGACAACTGAAACATGTGTTGTCCTATTTCACTGTGTATGGCTTTTTGGAACTCTATATCCCAACATGTACGACCTCATGCACTGAGTTTTTAATGATATGCCCCAGTTGTCCATTTTAAAGTAAAACATACATAAAAACAGTAACATTTAAAACTCTTATAGAGGCTTATATGGCAATTACCTTGGAGTCTGTAATCACGACAAAACAAACAGAAACGCATGAGAAATATATGTTGTATTCAGTGGTGGAGAGTAACAAGGTACATTTCCTGAAGTAATGTACTCAAGTACAATTTTGAAGTACTTACTACCTGAGTATTTTTGTAATGCTACTTTATAATTCCACTCCATGTTTGGAAGCCAATATTGCACTTTTTACTCCACTATGTTTATTTGACAGCTTTTATTTACTAATGACTTGTTTTACTTAGATTATTAGCTAATACAAGATATAAATACATTATTAAATAAGCATTGACCTATATGTATAGTTTATGATATCCAGCAACAAGTGACTGAAGAAAAAAACCTTTCCAACCAATGTATGTCCACACTTCCTTTGACTTGATAGCCCACACACCAACACATTATATAAGCTCAAATCATAACAACAACAACAACAACAGCGAAAGCATAGGTTTGTAGTTTCTAAAATGTTTTAATTGATGTATTACAATGTGTACATTTTCATCAGGTAAACATTTACATTATAATGACTATTTCATTTGTTTTTAGATAGCTTCAGTGTTTTAGTATAGCGGTCCTGCTCTGGACAAGATACACAAGACCTACTCTGTCTCCAACCACAGGCCATTTGTATGCATGCAAACATTTCTTCATGTCTTCTACAAATGATTAGATAATATCAAAGACAAACGGGAACAGTCTATTGGCGAGAAATGCAATCACTGTTCAGTACATCAAAGTTAGAGATCAAGCAACGCACTATATCTTATATACACAGTTCATGTTGTTAGAAGGCCCTCTCTCACAGATTGCACTTACCAGAGAAACGTGTTTAGTAACCCTTCATCTGGTAATGAATGATCGGGTTCAGCTGGGACTCCATTGTGTGCATGCAGTTCACTGAACGAGTACTGATGTCTTCAGATACTTTGTCTTTGGGACGACTCTCAGGACATTTGGTTTTTGACAGTTTTAAGCTGCAGCATGACTCCACCCATACATCTTCTGTCTATCCGTCTGTGTTTTGGTGAACTATCTTTGGATACATTTCTTTCTTCAGTGACAAGAAAGTAGTCGTCAAGGCGATACACCAGCAAATTGATCATTGACTTCAGCGACACTACATCACATTCAATTACTCACAGTGTGTAGAGTTGTTAGTAACTGGCAACCAAAATCTAAAATTCTGACTGATATTAAATACAACATAATAACTAGGCCAAGACAGAGACACGGAAATAAGTTACTTGTGATGTTTTTTTATTGGAATTGGAATTGGTTATTGTGCTTTACCTTATAATAAAATCTAAAACTGAATTTTAACTTTTCTGCTTTTTTTTTATTTAGCTTGAGTGTCTTTAAGGATGCGCTGGAGATACTCACAGAAATGCTGAGAGGGTGTGGGGGAACTTTAGTTAGATTACCTTTGGGAACTCTGGCCCATGTGAACTGTCCCCAGTTAGCAGCAGACCCACAATTTATATAGACCCAAAGAGACCCAATTCAACACGGAAGCATTTGCAAACTGCATTATAAAGATAACCATAACAGTTTCCATGGCACTTGTTTTCCTTCTGTTGCAGCTGAATGAACCTCCCTTCAGTGTGTTGTGCTCAAATAGTCTTATTAAAAGCTGAACAGATCTAAAATAAGGGTTATATTCTGAGAAAGAAATCTGACATATACGATGGAAATGTACAAGTAAAAACTTGAATATTCTCTGAGGAGATACATTTAATAAAAAACAAGAAACATCATTGTTTCTCTGCTGGATGGATAGACCTCACCACACCGCTGACTCCGACCCTTGAGGTGTATTTACCAGCAATAGACGACCTAATCAAATTATCTTTGCCCTCAAATTCAGCAGTAAAAAAATACACTTAGCCTAGATTCACATTATCATGGGCATCCAGATTTTAAATATACATTGCAATGAATTGGGCCTATTCAAAAGAAAACAACACATTGATTTGGATACTAGCAGACGGATTACAGATTAGTGACACCACTTTAATTCTCAGGAAACATCCTAGTTTGTTTATTGTAAATATGCGCGATAAGGTTATGTTTTAGAATATTCCCCGTTTCCTGCACACTATCATTAGTTTGTCTCAACCTACATTAGCCTTGATATGCCCTCTCAAACGTAAGAGTCTGAAGACATACAAATAACAAGAAATCCATTTTCTGACAGACGCTTTAATCTGTTTGTTTTTTAATAGGATTGATCTGTGACATATCTGTGATGACTGCACTAATGTATTTGTTAGCTTGACATGTATGCTCGTCTTATAATAGACACATTTAGATACATTTGTGCTCGAGTTAATAAAAACCAAAGTCTCCAACGAGCAGGCTGCCCATATCTGGTTGTGATGAACACCAGCAGTAGCTTAAGCTTGCTATCCTGCCACAAGCACAACACACTTCTATAAGAATTACTAGCCTCACTGACAGCGTCTTGATGAGACGCTATGATATGTGCACTGGTAAATAACTCATTTTAACATTAGTCTGATGCCCTACAGGCTTCAAGTTGACTTGGAGTGGCTTTGCTGCCAGGAGTTTATTCATGAATGCTTATTATGCTCTGCTCGTATAGTAAAGACTCATCACACCTGCAATGTACAACAGGCCAGCTATCTGAAGTGTTAGTGCAGCGCTATCGAGTGGTACAGTGAAGTGAAGTAGTTGTGTAGGCCGACCCAGAACTTAGCATCACAAGAGCTACCTAAACTAAAGGTTATGGGATTTTCCATAACATTTTTGAAATATTGCAGAACATAGCCAACACATGTTTATGATACACGTTTTGTTCAGCAGTATAATTTTGACATATTACAACATATTTAACTTCTGCCCGATGTGAAAATGCATTGGCCCGAAGCAAACCGCTAACGTTAGGCTCTAAAACAAACAAACAAAATCCCGGTCACATGACTGCGTATCACCACTGACTTGTATTCCTATTTGCCTATACTTATAACTTTAAGTAGTCTCATTAAGCCACTGGTTAGAAAGTTCAGTTTTTAAGACTTATAAAAGCTTCAGACATTCACCATTGCGGTGTTTACTGACGTATTTTATATTGCAGAACAAAACGTGAATATAGCGTAAGCTTGAGGCACCTAAACAAAAACAAAAAGTACATTGACTTTGAAACAACTCATTGCCGGGTTTAAGACTCATTCCTGCACCACTCTATTGTCAGGTAACCTATACATTTCAACAATAACTTTTAATACACACTTTGAAAGCCCTCTTGGCCAGTAGCTAGTGCAGATAGTCACACGTGTCGGTGATCCTCACACGTGCTGACGCTAAATGCTCCCTTTCTGAAATCCCAGTCTTCTGTTCCATTCTTCAACAATACCCCAAAAGTGCAGAAGCCGTTTTGGCACGATCAGTATATAGCACCACGAAAGCCCTGCCGAGCAGTCTGTTTGGAGAGAAGTCGTTCATGCTGAAGCATATTCATACATCATCAAAGTAACACTGGCTTGTTAGCACCAGCTGGAGAAATACGATTAGCCTATCAGCAGGGTCCAGGGTGTGTGCCTGCTGCGCTGCCAGTCCCTCCACACCACCAGGATACAGAGCTAGCAGAGCTAGCCACGGGGCGGTGAAGCTAATCTACTCTGGCCTGTCAAAGATACTGTTGTTGAAAGTAATCTCTTTTATCTCACTTTCCACTTTGGTTTGATGTTGGGAAAAGCTATGGCTTATCATTTGGTAACTCATGGCAGGGATTCGTTGCATTCCTTTGCCTCCCCCTCCCCCGTTTCTTTGTTCATTCGATCTGTTATCATCCCTTGTTTTATTGCTCTTGTGGCGTCACTGAACTAGACTTTGTGTTTGCATGTTTTGTGCCTAGTTACCAGATGGGTGGGGTGATGGATGAATAGGACAGTACAATGAGACGTTACAATGTATTTCACATATTGTGTAAAAAAGCAACACAATCCTTTATCTGATCATCTTCCTGGATTGTCGTGATGCAGTTATTCCAGCCGCTCTAGTGCCAACAGCTCCTGTGGTATTTCACGTCTGATTATCTGGTAGGGTTGATGCAACGTCATTTTGAACAATCATCTACTGAAGCTAGACTAGAGAGAAGAACACATTTTGCTCTCTAACAAAGATCACAATTACCTTTAAAGCGCATGTGGCTAAAGACTTTCGGTCTTGAAGCTCACAAAGAAACAATACACAACAAGTGCTCAAACAAATCTGTGATCACATCCTCTCACACACAGAAAACAAAATAGCAAAATAAATCAATGGTTTCCTTTTTGTTGCGCAGGCTCAAGTACCGGCCTCAGGTGAAGCGAGGCTTTAGAGCAAAGTCCTTTCCTCGCGTAGTTCTACTAATAAGCACCAGTAGAATCCAGCTGGTCCTGCCCCCCCCACAGCCCATCCACTCCTCAATCCCTCAGGGTAGCAGTCATTATCTGGTGGCAGTCCAGATCCCCTCGTGGCTCCAGTGGGCCCGGCAGTCTCATGCCCGTCTTCTGGTCCACACACCAGCACTTTCCCCGCAGGCCGTCACGTGCGGGATGACACTGCAGGCAGAAAAGACATATACATATTCTAGTCACTTCTAACAAGTCTCTTCGACTGCAGGTTCAAATATTAAAGCGGCTCTACTCAGCAATGCCATCATGATAATCATATCTTTACTTTCATGTTGTCCTCCCCTGTGAATAATGTCCTCCCCTGTGAATAATGTCCTCCCCTGTGAATAATGTCCTCCCCTGTGAATACTGTCCTCCCCTGTGAATAATGCCAAAAAGTGCCACAATGTTTGATCATTTTACCAATTTGTGACTCTTCCAATATCTTTTCTCTAGGGCCGGGACTTTAACGCGTTAATTAAGATTAATTAATTGCACAAAAATTAACGCGTTAAAAAAATTAACGCATTTTAATCGCACTTTAATCACACTTGTTTTTGCACAGCGGAACGTTTCTCACTGGATGAGTTTCAGGCGTACCGATTATACTGGAGCACCAACTAACGTTCATGACTTCAGCATGGGACTTCAAACAACAACAAACCACGGTGAACAATAGTCAAACATGAACGAACAAGCTGATAAGACCGCTTTGGTCGGCCCCGTGGATGGGACATTTTGTTTTAAAAAACGGACGGATGGAAGCGTCGATAAGAGCACGGTTGTGTGCAAATTATGCAAAAAAGAATTTGCATATCACCGCAGCACATCAAGCCTAAAGTATCACCTAAATGCAAAGCATGTAGCAGCTAGCGTGGACGTTAGCCTGACTCCGAGTACAAGGAACCACACCCATGACCCAACCCACACTCAACCAGACGACTGGTTTCAGGGCCAGGATAAGTCAGTCCACGTCTGAGAGAAGAACCAGCTCCCTGCTCACTGGATTGCACTCGACTGTCGACCACCTGGAGTCACATCCATGTGGAAACTGCTTCTCACTGTTCTCAGGTCAAATATGTATATTTGATTAAAAATGCGATTAACTTCGATTAATTAATTACAAAGCCTCTAATTAATTAGATTATTTTTTTTAGTCGAGTCCCGGCTCTACTTTTCTCACAAGGTGGCGTTTGGAATCTACTCTTATGACCGACTTGTTAGGGTGCTAAAGTCAATGTATCTCTTTGCATCTCGCTCTGGAAATGAGCCTGCCTAAAACACTGCATGTCTAAAGCCCGTTTGTCTCATAGCGAAATATTGATCCTATCTGATGCATGTCTTCTCACATGAACACTCTCCAGCCTTCTACTGGTGCCAGCCAATCATGATCTGTGTATGGCTATGACGTCAATATGCCTGTCTCGCTAGCATGCTCTCTCCTGCTGCTTCACACTCATTGGAAGAGAGTTTACAGCTTCCAGTCGCGCTACATGTCTTACTGATTAACTTAGGGACCCCCCCCCCTTACTCGCATAGCTTGATGAATGTTAAAAAAGAAAGACATATAAATCAAATTGAATTGAAGGCATCACAAGTCGTATGAATATGTGTTTACTTGTGTTGTCTAAGGTTACACATTCACACCTATTGGTTTGCATGCTCATGGTTAGCGTACGACTGTTTTTGTCAAAATACGATCATTTGAAGTCTCTAATGCGATCACATTTGGTAAAGCTGGCTCTAACAAATATCTTTCTTTTAACAATAGATCGAACAACGATATGTATTTGAAAGTTGTTCATAACGATACAATAAGGGTCCCTTATCAACCAACTCAGCAGTTCTCCTAGGTTTCACATTCTCTTTCACGGCATCAATACTTTATATTTCTGGTCCAAACTTTAATATTTTAGTATTTCTTTAGCAGCCGACTTCTGTATTCAACAAATGAGCTCTCAAAGCCCGGTTGACCTTGCCTGTCCTTGACCAAACGTCACGCTGAGGACAAATGGAACTGAATCATGTGCAGCATTGAGCTGAAAGTCATTGCTGGAGAGCAAAACAGAGCTTAAAAAAGAGTGAATGTTGGAATGTCTGGATGTGCAAACATGCAGGTGTTTGCTAACGAGTTCTGTTAAGGAGATAAGTAGTCTTTGTGTTGTTTTGTGTTGTGTCAACAGCTTGTTCTGCCCTGAGAAATCAATGACTGGAGGTTCAGACTGAGGTTACAGACTTGTTTGATCATCTTTACAGAACATTGGAAGGCGTGTTGGCAGCGCCATAATCCCCATGGATGACATCATGACTGACTTCTAAGCTCATAAACACGATTTCATTGTAACGCACACTTGGCTATGTTTTCCCTAAATGGTCAAATATACAAAACTCGTGAGATTCCAGCTCTGGACTTTGAATGATTCCTGTAATCCTAACTGTTTGGGTCATTTTGTACTTTTTCCTTAATGATTTACAGTTTCCAAAAGCCTTTAAGGTAAGTTAAGCATCTCCGAGTAACCCTGCCATGGAATGATTGCAGTTGTCCCTTATGACCTGTGCTTCACTTCTCACACCGTGCACATTCGGCTAAACAGTAAACAGATGCCTGTGCACGTGAGCAGACGGACACTTTAACGGCGTTACACAATCAACACAACGTAGACCGTGAATGTGTGAGCAGAGCGTTCGTGCATCACTCACCCTGCGCCTGCGTTCTGCTTTGATTGTCTGAGCAGTCTTATCTGCGTTATCTCCTCTGATTGTCTCCCTCTTATCTGCGCAGTTGCCCAATCGTGCAAACGCACAATAACACAAAAGCGACTGCCTCGAAGGGCTAATTGCAACCATAACAGCAATAAAGTGATTTTTGGTAACTGTTTAGAGAACACCACTTTAACAAACCATCGGTCTCTCTTCGACTCCACAAATCACTGCACAAAAGGGCCTTGGCGTCTCCGTGACAGTCTGCTTGGAGCAAGTCTGTGTCTGTATTCCACTAGTGAGACAATACTTCATCGTCTGCAGGCATGTGTTGCGTTATGTTCCTGATGAAGTTTGAGAGATGTGTCTGGCTTTATAATATGGCTTCGCAGTTTGCCGTTCACATGGCCAAAGAGTGTCATTCAATGAAGCTGACCACAGACCTGTTTAGTGTGGAAGTCTCCGTTCCTGTCACAGTTGGGTATTGGGATCGTGAAGAGGTCGTCATGTGTGCGGCTATTCGACGCCAACCTGTCCAACGCTCTCTGGAGCTCCGCACGACATGGAGCCTGTAGGAGAAATCACTTTGTTATTCGATGACACAACGGCATTCCAAACCACGTTGGGCGGCACAATGTAGTCTGTTTTGGATCTTAATAGGGATGTGTTGAGCGATAATCAGATCTGGGAACACTGCACATTCAAATGTTAATATCGAAACGACGTCACGGTGAGACCAGCGCTAAGCTAAAGGAGGCTAATGCTCGGTGTGATGACGTTTAGCTAGTCAAAGTCACTTTTTAGCAACCGCTGTTTGTATGACACATCGAGGCTTTGGAGATTCACCAGTGGGATGTTCAGTGATGTATTTTACGTCATATAAAATGTTAAAATCTCAGAATATATATCAGGCTTCTAACTAAAAACACGTTCAAAAACCATTGGCTTTGTGACCAATGAACCAGAAATGGTAAAATGCTAACTCAATGTCAGGGTTTAAGGATCATTCTGAGGAGGAATGTTGAAATAATGTCTTTAAAGTATCCTTTGTTATACTTTAGCTGTACCGTGAAGGCAGAGTTCATTCGTTGCAACTAAAATGGTTATAGGGAAATTAAACAAATGAAACTTCAATGTTCCCAATTGTGCAGTCATAAAAGTATTGCTGATCTTCAGAAAACTAAACGGGAGAACATTTAAATGATACATTTCAAATGAACCACCACATGTAAAAACATCATTCCAGTTTGGCAAACATTTAATGAACACCAAATATGCAATCAAATAAAAAGTGGCATTTTAAAGTGGGAAATAAATACCTGGCAACTCTATGAATTGAGCAATACCAACTTTAACTTTGCTATCATGATTTATATGATGAAATAAATGAAATCAGGCTTAAAAGATCAACTCAACATCGCAGAGGTTTATGTTACCCAAGCCAACTAATGAGTGCATGTGAATGCATTTTTGTGGCCGATTTTTATAATCAATCCGCAAAGCCAATCCAGCTGCTTCACCACAAGTCTTTAAACCCTAACCTACTGTACATGCGGGAGACACGTGGACATGTCTGGAAAAGGTCTGTTAAATGGACGCACTGCGGTAAAAGCAGTCTGTCCGCTTGCCCACATGAAAGCATCACATTGCATGCTGATCAATGTGCACCTGTACTTTGTGAGTAAATAACTAATTTGTACATTTATAACCTGACTGTTACGCTTGTGGCTTTGGAAATATAAAGCCTTAATGTGAAACACCTGCCGGGCTGAGGCCTTTGCAGCAGAAGCAATGGGTTGTTGTTTCCCCTGAACGTGTCAGAAGGCGCTGCTCTCACCAGTGCCGCCTTGGCCTCCTCGCGGGCGTTGTTATTCCTCTGGTTGGACTTGGGAGGGTGGCGGGCCAGGGTCTTCTGTATGCAGCGCTTGTCCTGCGGACTGCAGCGGATGTTGCTGTTGTTCGGGTGTTCGGGGATGATCTCATCCTGCCTCTCCATTGCTAAACGACGAGGGGAAATGTTTTAGTTCTTCCATGTCAACAAATTGGACATTGCACTGACGTCAAGCATTACACAAACAGTTGTAGGAGGCTGCACTGACATTGTTCTACATTTCAAAGCTTTTGTTGAGGTTTTCAATGAAGCTCTAAATGTCTGTCTTCATATTTTGTGACATCCCCCCAAAAAGCTATTTCAAATCCTTGAAGGATTATCCCTTAAAACGAATAAACGGGTTCAATAGAAGAAGCCCTATTCTGTGACATGCTTTAATGTTTAGAGATGTCGCAATGTCCTGCCCCTTAGCCTATAACAATGTGTTGGAGCGCTAGCCAGCGGGAGTGTTACATGTAAACAAGTTTGAGAGAGATAAATTCCATCTAGAGGGAACTTTATTCAGGATTTTAGCCTTTGCTGACCACTTACCTATAGAGCACACGGCAGGACAGGGAACCCCTCAGAAGTATTAAAGGGCCTCTTTAAATGAGTGAGGCTTTTGTAGTTAATCAACCTGAATATACCACGTCAGAATGGACCTCCATCAATGTGCAGCACGTGGGAGAGAACAGTTTTTTGAGTGCGGTAAAAATGTTGGATTGAAAAATTATATTTTGTTGTTGTGAATTTTGGAAATAATTACATCCAGCCTTCTCCAATAATAGTAGGCTTTTACAATGCTCTGGGGTCTTTTAAAATGAATACCATGCCAAGACATTTAATGCTGATTTAGAATTCAATGTGTTTTAATGATCTGAGCACACTAGGAGGCAATGAGTCCTTGTCCACCATGTTCAGCTGCATGCCATGTGAAGTAGGCTAAAAAGGTGGCCAGGTTAATCTCAAGGACACAGAGCCATGTTCCCGCTCTGAGGGGTAATCTGCTGCTCGTCTTCTGCACCACCGCCATGCCACCAGCTCTGAGGCTTCTTGTACCACCCCTGTCCTGCTGCCCTCTGTACATTATGGTCTGTGCCACATTCACCTTTGCATCCCTGTAACCCTGCCGATCTGCGGCCCTTCAGGCAGACAGCTGCTTCCTCAGGAAATGCCCCTCATTCTCCACCCCTCCACAACAACCTCCCTCCGTGCCAGATGGGGGTTGTTAGAGGGTATTTGCACCGTCACAAGTGGGCACAAGTGTGTGTGTGTGTGTGTGTGTGTGTGTGTGTGTGTGTGTGTGTGTGTGTGTGCGTGCGTGCACGTGTGTGTGTGTGTGCGCGTGTGTGTGTGCGCGTGTGTGTGTGTAGATAGCTAAAATGGGGGTAAGGGGTTTTGTGTGTGCCTTCTCACCTGTGGCCAACAAGACTTGGCAGAGTGTGGTCTTTTTGCTCATAACCCGGGGCATTTTACAGCTTGGCACTAGAATCAAAGCACTTTTAACGGTGTGTGTGAAGCTGTTCTCGTTCCGATCATTGAACCAGATCTGAGCCATGGTTAATATCCAAGGTCACTGCCAGGCATTCACTCTTGGGCAAAGAAACATCAAGGTGGCTTAGCACTCTTCTTAGTCTTGTGCAATGTGCAGCTTTCGTTCTCGTCCACATCCAAACCATCCCAAGCTTCCTCTAGTCCGAGCCCCGCTGCTCACAGGAAATTGATGCTGGGCCATGTTTGGGATATTATAATTGTTTAAAGAACTTGGCGACCTGCGTGGGAAGGTGACCGCGTGTGTCTACACTTGACAGACAGTCCTTTTGCTCTGCTTGTCTTCCCGTGGGGACGTGTCTCTCGGCTGTCTGTATGTTGGTGTTGTTGCCGTTCAGGCTCACTCATCGGCACTTTGTTTCACAAGCGCCAACAGAGTTTCAGCTGCTTCCTTTCTTCCAAGTTGTTCTCCTCTTTCACCACTTCAAACTTTTTCAATTCTGAGTTTCTCAGTAAGGAGAGCCACAGTGATGCCGAAGTGGGTCAGGGGTGGCATGTCCTGTTTGCTACCACCGCTGTTTTCTGCAGAGGAAGTCGCCACTGCTCTGTTCTCATTTGATTTGGATCAGCAGCTCGCCTGCTGTGGGTTATCAGCCATGGAGCTGATACTGTGCTCTGCCACTCACCAGTGCACAGCCAAAAGAAAGACATCTTGATAAACATCTATGCTAAACAATCTAACTTGGATTCAGAAACTGCCTTCACCTCTCTTTTTTTGTTTTAATATGTTGTAATTCTAAGCCAAAAGAGAATCCCCTTTGTGAGACATTTGTGCAAAACATTTTTTTTGAATAAATAATATCTGCTCTATTAATAAAAATATGCTGAGCATCGCTCCAGGATGCTCATGAAGCGCGGTGCATAGATTACCCATTTACATTTGAGTCTGAAGACCCTAACAGGAGCTGCTGAGTATCCTTACACCACATAGAGCCATCAGCTTTTCCCAGTCCCCTCATGTCTGTATGTATCTATATGTATAATATTTTAAAAGTAACAACAAAGTGGCAAACCTATGTAAGAAGTCATGACGGTTATATTTTGCAACTATAGATTGTCCCACTCAGTTAAGTGGGACAATCATAGGCTGGATAAAATGTGGACCTTGTCTCCGTGACATCCAAGAGCCAATGTTCAGCGTGTGCGCCGCGGCACCACCAAACTTATCCAACTCTTGGCTAATCCAAAATGGGAGGAGAGGTGGATCCTTGGTGGCCAGCAGCTAGAAACCTGTGACCTTACCCACCTGTCACTCACTGTGACCGTGCGCGTCATTTTGCATAATATTTTGCAATAATATAATCATAATAAGTGGTTTATATTGTTTTTATTTATTTGATTTTATTCACTCATTATATAGAGACCAAAGTTGGTCATTTGAACATGTGGGGATTGACTTTTGTGATCGAGCTTAAAGTGGAAAGTTAAGGAAATGTAGCTTTTGAATTCCACACATTTGTCACAATGTAATCAAAATGTCAAGTATTCCATATAGAAAGTAGTTCCTTGTTTTTGCTGAGCAATTTTTTTACTTTTTGTTGCAGTGATGTAGGACTGTACTTCAGGGCGTGTTACACACTGTGACATCACTGGTGGGTGGGGTTAAAAATGCAACCGGTGCGTAGTTCTCGGTGTCCCACAGCCCATGAACACATTGTAATGGATTTGTCTTTTCCTTTGAATCCATTCTCACTGTTTCGTGCATTGAGAGTCCCGGGCTCAGTGCACAGGCATCGGACCTTTTCCTCAGGCCTTTGCCTCAGCCAGGGTCATTCCTGTGCCTCCAGCTTATGCACTCCATAAACCTTGCCCAGAGACGCTGAAATGTCAATTTCATTTCAAACCTTCACAAGATGCGGGACAACATTGAGTGTAATTTGTTGGTTCTTGTGACAGAGATAGAAATAATAGATTATACTATATTAACAGCAACTAATCTCTGGAAAAATGAACACTGTTTGGGGAGGCTACTCCTCCAAAGTGTTTGATAAGTGTTTTTACAAGAGCTGGCAGACAGCTCCAAAGTCAACTAGGCCTTGTCCCAAAAAAGTGTTCACTTTAGTCAACACTGGATCCTCGTTTCCTGGCAGGAGCTTTCTTTGAATCAGTTAATCATCTGAGTCAATGTTTGGGGCACTCCTAAAACACTGTTAAAGACTGCTAGGGGTAAAAAGGCCAGTGGAAATGTTGGATAAGGGTCATTTGTCAAAGGAAAGATAGTTAAATCAACAGTGAAAGGAAAGCTGCCGGACTGGCTGATGCTTCTTTGGCCACTTTGCTTTCTGCTGATGTTATAAAACAGACATCCTGAAGTACGACACATCTGTGAGCCTGAATCAAAAGAGAGCAGGGAAGCACCAGTTGACTGTCCTTTTTCATTAACACTTCTACAAGCAGATCATCTTAAAGACAAACATTTTAGTGAGGGATAAAAAAATGCACATTCCTACTTTCAATCATAAACTGCTGTGCGAATATCAAAGAAACTGCATCCCAAGAATAAAGCCATGATCATCTCCCAGCTAGATGACCTCCAGTACAAACATTGTTTTGATCCTGACAAAAACCCTTTGGATTGCACTGGTGGAGATCAAACATGGTTTGGTCATTTCAATTCAATACAGTGTTTTCCCACACTCCCTGCCTCCTATGTCTTCCACAGTTCTTTCTGTTTTCGGAACGCAACCCTAATTTTCAATCTAGATTTAGTTTTTAAAGCATCTGAGTGCAACAATATTAAGTGATCTAATATGATTAAAGTTGTATTTAACCTCATGGAAACGACATCACCATTTTTTCATTAATTACAGATGTGTTAGTAAAAATATATCATACTGTACCAGCCAACTTTACTTGAGAGAAAGCTGCAGCCGGAGTGAATGAGATCAACCCATATTTAAGTATATCATTCACTTCATTTGAGTGGATTGCCCTTTTTAAAATGTATGTATAATTGCAGTGTAAGGAGAAGAAGTTAATACTACAGTATCTTAACGAACCAGTGACTAGGCATACTACCTGAAATATCAATACAAGTATTGATCATTATATGAAAGGCATGTATTAAAGGGGACCTATTATGCAAAATCCACTTGTTCATGTCTTTTATACATCAACATGTGTCCCCTCTGGGCAAAGAGATTCTGAAAGTTTCAGGACAAAAAAAGACCCCCTCTCTTCTTGTCCTGATCCATTTCTATAAAAACCTGTCTGAAAATGAGCTGATCAGATTTTGGCCACTTTATGATGTCATAACGATTTTTTGGCTTGTGTAACCATTAGCCAATAACCAACCAAGGTAACCCCCCCCCCTTATCACCTGAATCTCCTCCTCGAGCACCATTGTGTTCTTTTTAACCAAATCTCTCTCATGCCCCTTTCACACCAACGCGGTTCCAGGGCCGGTTCGGAGCTGGAGCTTGAAAAGCACCGGTTTTGGTTTTTCCTGTTCACACCGCAGCGGAGACTCTAAGCTAAAATCCGGTTTGTTTCAAGCACCAAAAAGTTGTCTGTCTAGAAAGCAAGCACCGCATACGTCACACTTACGTCGGAGGCGGAGTCAGGGACATCAGTTTTAATGTTATACCATAGTAATTAATGCTGCAAAGCTGGGTATTTTGAGCTTGGCGCGTGCAGAGGCTAACAACAGCTAGCTCTAACGCCATTGAATAGGACGTATATGTACCTTCTTTCTCCTATGGAATCGTCGTTGAAGTTGATGATGATGATGTAAAGAACTTTTTAATGTTGCATGTAACGACTGTAAAGTTGGTAGTAAAGTCGTCCCATTTCTTCCATTTCGTTTTCGACAGAGCAAAACCAAAACGAGTAGCGCTCGCTATCGGTCATTGTTGTCGATGTGAGGGGTTTCCGCGCGGTTTGGCTTTATGAAGCAGGCTACATAACGGTTACGTGATAACGCAAACAATGACGCAATGACGCAGCACCAGTCGGGCTCTGAGCGGTGTGAACAGAGCGGGAGCTGAACCGAAGAACCGGTTCCGAACCAGAAAAGCTCTAGCACGGAGCTAGAACGGGAAAAGCCTTGGTGTGAAAGGGGTATCAGAGCGGCGTAGGGAGGGGCTCCTTATTTTCATCTAAAGTAACAGACACAGAATCAGCACTTTTGAAACAGGGCAGAAACAGAGGGGATTATGGGTAATGCTTGGTGTTTCAGACAAACACTTCAGAGACATGTTTTGTGTATATCTGAGACCTATAATATATTGATGAAAAACAGTATAATAGGGGACCTTTAACATTAAGTCAAAACATCCACCTGTAAATTGCCTCTTTGTTTTATTGGATCAGATAATATTAGATTTACTTTACTGATCCCAATTTGGGAAACATTTTTAAATCAATCTGATTATGTCTGTAAGAGCAGTTCGTTCAAGTAAAGCAGTTTCAAATGTAAAATAACGCTATCAAAATCTAAATTGCCAACTTCCTGTTGGGTTAACGATATTCCTCCAATAGACTTTTTTTGTCGTGTCTGCGTGTTACATACATACTGTACGGTGGCTGACAGGTGGGACGGGCTACAAAGGCCCAAAACACTTCCATTAGGAGAAACACGCTGCACTTTCAAAAACAATACAAACATATAGAAACACAAATGTGCCAGAACACATGCATACGAGGAAACATCTTCAACAACTTGACGAAACATGCGCAACGTTGCATAAAAGTAACGTTGCAAATACAAAACGCTGTAAGCTAGCTTGCTAATGTAGCTAACCTAGTCATTTCAAATATATTGACAAAAACACTTACAATCATGAGACAGGCTAACTCTGTGAGAGTGCCAACAGTTGAATCTCCTAATGTCACCAAGCGCTACGGTCCCAGCTGTGCGCATCACTTTTTACTGTCCCTGTTTCTGCATGTGTTTTGACACAATTGTGTTTTTATATTTGTATCCCTTTTGAAAATACAGTAGTCAGTGGCCACCGTGCATACCTACATAATTCACACATCTAGGACAATTCCTCATGCGATGAGGAGCCAAGTTGGCACACCCGAAAGCAAGAATTATTTTCCAAGAATTGCAACGTTTCCCTGTCCTGCTCAGATTGGGCCTGTGTTCACGGCCAGGACTGTGTTGGCCTGTCTGTGTCCCTCATCTCCAACACGAGAAGGGGGCTGATCCAATGTACTCCTGCATGAGAGCCGCAGCTGTACAAATGGGCTGCACAGCACAAAAGAAAGCAAACACACAACAATAAGGGACATCTGCTGAAAACCCTCACATAGCACATCCACATCTCCCAAAACGTGCTGAGGAAAATCAAAGTTAGCATGCTGCTTTCATCAAGACCTGCGTGCGTCACAGCAAAATGGGGCGCCGTTGGACAGAGTCACGCTTCGCCAACGGCGCCATTCACGCAACTCCTTCAGTGCCTGTAGGTGTACGACTTCTCATATCTGACATCTGTATCAATTTGTAAATAATATCCGTTTCACTGTCAGAGGGAAGCGTTCGAACACGACACCAGGGCCGACTCGGCAGGAATGCTGGAGCAGGCGCCAACATACGCATGATGATTCATTCTGAGTATCTAGTTAGCGAGGGTTTCTAAGAATGAAAGATTAAGATGAAATGAAGCTAAATATGAGGTTGATAACACTTTCTTTTTTTTTAAATACACAACGAGTGATGGCTCATAACCTTTGCCAGCTTGATTTCATGAATTTTTATTAGTAGCAAGTGTAAAACCAGCCTCAAAGAGAGGTCACGAAGCAGCACACATCGTATGCATGTTATTTTGGATGCGAAGCTGCAACTATTAGCATCCTAAATCGCCTTCAGCGGACTGTGGAGCTCTGCCTCCATCTCAGGGTACTTTTCATTACCAATTCTCTTGGTTTTTAAAAACCCTCTTCTATTTTTATCTAGCATGTTCACTGTTGCTAGGAGTGGGGCAGTGTCAGACGTGTATTCAGGAGATGCACCTCCCGTTTAATAATGCATACGTACGGTGAATGCGCCACAAAGGAAATGTCCTGCTTGTGGCTGGAGTTGCTCTTCGCCTCTCCCCCTACGCCCTTCTGATTGTCTCTCCCCCTGCCATGGTTTACTTTGAACATTCTTATCCGGCGATCTGAGCTGCTGCCCGGCAGAATGGCTTCACAGTGAGATTTATCGGGCCGTGCTTCCCCGCTTTGTTATGACAGATTCCAGCGGTAAGAAGGAGTGTGCAGGCAAACAGACTTGAGCACTCAGATTACAGAACACCCAAAACAAATGTATGAACTTTCCAAAAAGACTGCCGCCCCGGACCGGAGACTGTGAGACTCCCTGTGCTCTGAAACCCGGCTGATCGGACGGCATCAAAGAGCCGAAACAATAACCCTTCTGCGAGACGGACAGCCCCCGGTTTTATTATCAGGCTCTGAGCAGCTTTCCTCTTCTCTCTGATTCCAGTTAGTCATGCAACGCCTAACCTACGCTGGCCCTGCACACAGAGCAGAAGGCTCTCGTTTCAACCCTGGCAGCAAGAGTGCCGATGAGCTCATCCTTACGGAGGAGCTGGACGCGGTGGGCGATGCGCTCCAAGGCTTGTTGAGTGCATCCGGGGCCAGGGGAAACCGCAATGAAGATGAGAGTCCTGGGAGTTTTCTATTGGCTAAGTTGCTGTTCTGGCACTTACAGACACTCTACGGCCATTACTGTCCGGGAGATCAGTGGGACTAACGACTGGCGGGTTCGCTGGTGATCTGGAACCGATGAAGGAGCTAAGACACATTATTACAACTGTCTCGTATGGCTTAATGGCTTGAATCAACACCACTCCCTTTGTGGAGAGCGGAGGAAGATACACACTGGAGACCGGAGAGGAAGTCAACGTCAAAGCGGTGAACTGGAAGCGAAGATAAGACTTCCCGTATTAGACGTCCCACCTCGTGAAAGTGGAAACAGACTTTCTGTTTGGAAAGTGAATAACGAAGGAAATAAAAAGCTGTACCAAAAGAGTGATAGAGACATTTAGACGTCTGCAGCAGCAGGAGGAAGAGGAGGAAGAGGAAGAGGAGGAGGCGGCGGGGGGGCGTCCATGAAAGAGCACCAAATGAATTACTGATTGCAGAGAGCTCTAATAGCCCCACGCTCACCACACTCCATTACAGTCATTGCATACGCAGCTTTTATTACCTCCTCCTATTACAAACACACACACATTCACTTTCCCACACACACGCTCTCTTTCCCACAATGCATTTCAATTGAGTGCACGTTAACCTGCAGGATCTTCGTTTAGTATGTGCATGATGAGCTATATGCAGGTATTCTTTTCTCCGTATTAACAGACCGCATGGTTCCTTCCTCGCGAGCACGTCACACCATCATACACGCTGCAGAAGGATGCAGCAGAAGCTCCTCACACACACACACACACACTCACACACGCCCACCTCAGCTATCAGGAGTGTGTGCACCCCCCCATCAGGCCATGTGCGAGGAGCTGGGGAGTGTCCAGGCTCTGGTTCGGGCTTAGCCGTGATTAGGGTCAAAAAGCAGCACATCGTCACACGACACACACACACACACACACACACACACACACCTTACTTTGACCGTGCCCGGCTCAGGTAAGGCCCAGGGAGCGGAGTCAGAAGATATTCTGGGCTGCTTGGTGGAGACCTGCTCAGCTGTGGCTGACCCTAAGAGAGCATCTTCACATTTGCACATATCAAATATGATCTAAATGCTTTGTAACCCTAACTGTAATTTACAATAAATGGTAAATGGACTTATTTATAAGAACTTTTGAAAACGTCAGCATTCACACACATTCATACAGACGGCACCTGCTCAGGGACACTACCACTCAGACACCCTTTGCCATGCCATCGGAACCAATTTGGGTTTAAGTATCTTGCCCAAGGACTCATCAACATGTTGACTGAAAGGTTTGGGGATCAAACCACCAACCGTCCATTTGGAGGACGACCATCTACCTCCTGAGCGACTGCCACCCTCGAAACTAAAAGCAAGTCAAAGGAAAATATATTCTCCGTGAGTTCAGAACCCTTTACTCTCACCTGAGTTGTCCTCCACCTCCCTCTCGTCAGTGCACACCCCCTGGCCGTGCATCAGCGAGTGCAGCGGCCTCTCGACGCCGCGTGGTGGGTAGCAGCGGAGGCCCGTGGTACACCGCGGCGAGTAGACGCCACAGTGGGCCCCTTTGGGCAGGGCGCAGGTGGGGCAGCAGCCACAGCCGGGCTCCCGCACCGTCTCCTCGCAGCCGTCAGGCAGGCGGCAGCTGGCCAGCCTCTCCTCGGTGCACAGCGGGCAGCGGATGGCCTGGTCCGACACGCACAGTGCCAGCAGCGACAGGGCGCCGAATGCCCAAAGGGTCCAGCAGGACGGAGCCACTGCCCCGTCGCCTCCACGCACCATGGCAGCCCCGGCACCTGCACACAATTCCTCTAGGCTCCCCTTTGCCTTCCTCTCCCCTCACTTTCTACTTCCACTGCAGATTTGAGGGAGAGGTTTGAGAGGAGCGCTTTGTCCAGGACACTCTTTGATATTTTCAGCTGGTTAGTGTTTCAACTGCAGGGACACAAAGCCTCTGCTGTATCGCCTCTCTGTTCCTCTGATTCAATTTCACAGTGCAGAAATTGGAGCCAGCTTCTGATGTGCCCGGCTGGCGAGTGACGTGGTGATAGGAACTACTTTTTGTTACGTTAGAATGAGCAGGAAGGATATCCAGCACTGTGTTCAGGTGAGTCTTGTTGTCGCTCCGAGTTCGAGTCCAGAAGCTCGCCCGCCCTCGAACGAGCCCCCAAAAGATCCGGTCTACAATTGTCCAAAAGCAGAGCAGGACATGGAAAGGCAGTGTTTGCAGTAACAGCTGCAGCTACCCCTCTTGCTGGCGTGCAGTGGAAAGGCTCCTGAGAATGGCTCACCACGAGTGGCTCTCCTTGGACTTTATACTGGTCCATGGACACGCCTCTCTCTCCAGTGAGAAAGGAGCTGAAAAGCACAGCAGAGAAAAGCCAGGCTAAAGCTCTCTCCCTCTGTCTCCCTCTGTCTTACTCTCACACACAAGCTTACACACACTCTCCCTCACTAGTCCTTTCTCAATCCTGAGTGCATGCAGGGGGAAATCAACCTCTCACTTGTTCACACACAGGTTCTCTTATCGTCTTCAGTCATACGTGTTCGACTTATTTCATAAAACAAATACCTGTTTATATCCATCTGAAATGATGAAACGCCAACAACAACAAAACTGAGAACACACCAGTCCTGTTCCACTTTAATAAACCCCAAAAGCCCCAAACACACACTCACACACTCTCACACACACTCACACACTCTCACGCATGTATGTGCCTCGGGGGTCGAAAAACATTGTTCAAACAACAAAGCAACCTCAAGCCTGCTCACTCAACAAGGTGTGTGTGTGTGTGTGTGTGTGTGTGTGTGTGTGTGTGTGTGTGTGTGTGTGTGTGTGTGTGTGTGTGTCTCTGTGTGTGTCTGTGTGTGTGTGTGTGTGTGTGTGTGTGTGTGTGTGTGTGTGTGTGTGTGTGTGTCTGTGTGTGTGTGTGTGTCTCTGTGTGTGTGTGTCTCTGTGTGACTTGTGCGTCAAGTGGTCACTCTGTTTATCCCCCTCACTATGTCAGCCCCCAGATCTCTCTCTCTTTCTCTCCCTTGCTACTAACGGGAGTGGGCAGCTGTAAAAGGCCAATGGACAGTCTAACCCCCCCCCCTCTCTCCCTCTTCAATGCTGCCCTCCCCCCAGACGGTCCTAAACAAGCCTCCCTCCACTGGGATCGCGATATAACTTTTAACAACGTTTCCAAAGTGGGCCAGTTTATGATAGTGTGTGTTTGTGATCATGGAGGGTTGTGTGGATCAGCGTGTGTGGGAGATATGCCCTGCACCCAGCCTTACAGGGTTTGAATCATGGCTTTTATTGGTCGAAGTCTCATTCTTTTTTTTTCCCTATTTTCCTTGGCCTCTGTTTTGCCATGGAAACCCAGCATGTATTGTAATGTCTTTGTGTGAGCGCTTTCTTTCAGCTCGTTTCCTTGGGCTGGCAGCCAAGCCTCACAATGAGGCCGCGCAGCACTCAGGTGGTGCCGCAGTGTGTGTTGTTGTTGGTTACATGGCATCTACATTCCTCATTACTCAAAGTTGATCAGAAATAACACGAATGCCCGTTATTCAGCCACTCATCGCATTCCAAGGGAAATATTTGAAAGAAACCGACATCTGTTCAATTTCACGTAAACAGCCCGTCTGGCATCAGGTAGTTAGCGGAGTGGCTCATTGATCCTGGAGCTCACCGGAGAGCCAGCAGTTTCACTATGTGTCCTTTATGAGCACTTTTATTTACGAGCTGTGTTTCAAGGATTTATTATTGTCAATATCCAATCCAGGATTGCCCAATGAGACGCAGTGGTGTGGGGTGCATTCAGGGTGGTTACTCAGAGGTTAGCAATGCCGTTTCCTAGGTGTTTGCCAACGAGCCGCGTTTCAATGTTTGTCTGCTTCATATTTCACCAACAATCTTTGTAATGTGTTCATCTCTATAGGACTACAACCGGTGTGTCTTTTTTCAAAATAATTGTTCTGCCTATATTAGTACAAAGTATAAACAGATGTTGTCAAATTAGTTGAATAACAACTCTGGAAGACACCAGTTGTTAATTTGCTCTTTATGGTCAGCACTTTAACCATTTGGCCAATAGTGTGTGTATCTGTGTGTGTATTTAGCTCACGTAACATGAAGGTTACAAGACATTTATTAGGACAATTTCCCATTTGAATCACTCCTCCAGCCACCTGACCCATCTCGTCTTCTTAATAGCTAAATGTAATAGTGGTACTAAAAGCGCAGATTATTGTCTCTCAGTTGACATTTGCTCTGTGGGGTGACATCAGATGTTGGGTATGGTGTGTTATTGATGCGGTCCAGGAATGGGCTTCATGTTTTCAGTTATGAGAGGGTGACTTGTTAATCTTCTATCTTGGATGTTATTCCACCCACTGCTCGAATAATGAGGGTGTGACAGTTTTCCATTGTCTCCCACTTATTCTGCACCCCGTTAACACGTCTATCTCCATAGAGGCTGAGTCATCATGTTAATCGCTGTCACATTCCTAAAACAGTGTGTCCTGACGCTCTTCCAGGTAATCATACTTCCTGTTGCATACACAGTTACAGTTGGGCCTTTTTTTATCATGTGCTACTCTGATATTAGAAGAGTACATTCAGTATTTGTGTGCCATGGTTCCAACATCTCAATGACAATGCCAACATCAGAGGTGGAATATTTCAGATCCTTTTACTTAAAAATAGTAATACTATGGTCTTCAATTACTCCATTATTAGAAACAGTTTTAAGTTTAAAGACTTGCTTAAGAGGTTCAGAAGTATTACCAGCTAAATGTACTCGAAAGTATCAAAAGTACTCTGTATGCAGGCTCTTTTCAGCTTGTTATATTATTTTAGAATATTAAATTATCCTGTCTTTTATTACAAACCAATACATGGAAGTACATTTTAAAGCCGGTTTAGACACTTTCAAATACAGGATTGCATTAATATATGAATAGTATCGTACTGCATCAAATTGTTCAAGCATATCAGATGTGTTTATATGGCGGTTGTTTTTCAATCGGAAATACCCACCCCCTGCAGTTCACATGTCGATGTATCCTTGGGCGATATATTTACCCCAATGTTGATCCCGACAACATGGCCCACGGTGTGTGAATATTAGCTTTCTTGAACTGGTTGCATCTGGCATGGCACGTCTGTACGAAGGGGGTATGAATGGGTGGATGATGACATGTGAATGTAAAGCACTTTGTGGAGTTGTAAAGACTGGTTAAAGCGTTATATAAATGGAGTCCATTACAATTTACCATTTAAAGTGGACCTATTATGCTATATTGGAAAAATATATTGTAGGGCCATACCTAATAAAAAAACATGTCTGTGAAGTTTTTTGCATAAAATACCAAACAGTTCACCCATTGTAGCCATCCCTCATACTGCTCATACCCCTCTTTTGCAGCCCTGTTAGAGAAACGCAGATTTTTGGGTCCGTAGCTTGAAAAAAAAAGGAGGAGGCGGAGCTAATGCCTGATCAGAATTCTACTGGAGATAAAGTTGAATTATGCTGTGATAAAACGCGATCCTGTTCTAAACCACATCAAAGATTATTTCTGAAACAGTATGGAGCTCAAATGCCTTTTCTCTTGCGGGTTTATCACAAGGTGAGTTCCTTTTTTTATTTCCTGCTTTTTAAACACATGTGCTCTACACAGTACAGGTTAGCTCTGAGTGTTAGCGAGGCTTGTTAATGTAAACAAAGACGAGATTACGACGCACCGGGGACACATTATGTATAAAAGACATCACAAAGTGCATTTTGCATGATATGTCCCCTTTAAGTTAATGTATTGGACTAAAAAGTACAATATTTACCTGGGAAATACTCCAGAAAACTATGTTCTCAGCTACGTTTGTCCAAGCTCAATATGACTTCTTTCCACAGTTGTTGTTCAGGTTAAGTTGCATTTGACATTTTGAGAAAAATGCCTTTTTTAAGGCTGACACTTTGTAAAAGGCTTTGAATTTCAGTTGGATCACAGGACTAAAGAATATTTTAGAATTGGAGGGATGAAAACCTCTTTAATGGTCACACATGCAGAGCACACAGCACACACATAGTACCAGGAGTCTAGTACCAGGAGCAGTGGGCAGCTATTGTACAGTGCCCTGGGAGCAAATGTGAGTGGGTGGGGGGAAGGGGTTGTCTCTCCAAGTAGCAGTCCACACTCCATATTTAGGTCTGGTCTAGAGATTGAACCGGCGATCCTACGGCTCACAGTCCAAGCCCCTACTGACTGAGCCACTGCTGAGCAGAAGTCATTTTTGAGCTGATCGTATCTAATTATAAATACAACATTAGTATATTCAAACATTAGACTTGTCCTTTTCATGTTATGAATCATTGAATTGGGTCTAAGGTCAGACCAGGCAGATGGTAAAATCTGTGAGGTCCATCTTAATCTTTAGATGGCATCTCTGTTTTGTTGACATGTTTTGACTACAGTCAGATTTGTCAGGGCACTTTGTTTGCTTATGCTTCATACTGTATCCTGTAAACACATTGCACTGACGTTCGTTTTAAATAATAAATCAGCCATTACTTAATACAAAAAGGTCCATCTGCGAATTGTTTAATATATTTGATTGAATTCGGATTTTTTGGTTCCAGTTCAGTAAGATGGTTATCCTGACGATAGTTAGGGCCACAAAGTAGGGGTGCTGTGATTATTATTGAGCATGTGTCGAGTGTGTCTTAATGGACGAGTATGCAAACAGAGGAGGGTAATGGAATCGTGTCAGTGAGAAGGTTACTTGTACCTATCCAAAGTGTCAGGGTTGAGGAAAATAGGACCCAAATGTAGAACACAGACAGGGAAGGTGGGTATCCAGGTTTTAACAAAAAGCGAGCTTTATTCTCAAGCTGATAACAAGCAAAGGAAAATTAAGAAACACTAACCGGGTGAAACAAGGAACAAGAACAAACTCACAGCCAGGAACATGCAGGTTACATTGACGACGATCAGACAATGCGCTCAGGGAAGGACAGGACTAAATACACACAAGGGTAATCACAAGACAAGACACAGCTGGGATGGGAGGTGAAACACAGGGGCAGCAGGTGGACACAATAAAACAGTCCACCATCGTTCCTGTCGCCCAAAAATTCAAAAATCATCAGTCTCAACGTCTACCGCCCAGTAGCACTCACCTCCATCATCATGAAGTGCTTTGAGCGGTTAGTCAAAACCTTCATCACCTCTCTGGACCCCCTGCAGTTTGCCTACAGAACAGGTCCACAGGCGACATAGCCCTCACCATCCACACTGCCCTCTCACACCTGGACCAGAGGAACACATATGTGAGAATGCTGTTTATTGATTAAAGTTCAGCCTTCAATACCATTGTGCCCTCCAAGCTGGTCATCAAGCTCAAAGACCTCGGGCTCAACAGCGCCCTCTGTGACTGGATCCTGAACTTCCTGACGGGCAGACCCCAGGCAGTGTGGGTGGGAAACATCACATCCTCCACCCTGATCCTCAACACCGGAGCCCCTCAAGGCTGCGTGTTCAGCCCTCTCCTCTACTCCCTGTTCACACATGACTGCGTGGTCACACACAGCTCCAACACCATCATGGAGTTTGCTGACGACACGACCGTCATCGGCCTGATCACAGACGGCAACGAGACGGCGTACAGAGAGGAGGTCGAAAACCTGACATCTTGGTGCCAGGATAACAACCTCCATCTCAACGTCAGCAAAACAAAGGAGCTGATTGTGGATTACAGGAAGCAGCAGAGAGAGGGACACGCCCCCATCGCCATCGATGGGACTACGGTGGAAAGATTCAGCGGCTTCAGGTTCCTCAGTGTCCACATCACTGAGGAACCTGACATGGACTCTTCACACCACCACCATCACCAAAACAGCTCGACAGCGGCTCTTCTTCCTCCGCAGGCTGAGGAGGTTCAACATGGACTCCAGGATACTCTGCAACTTCTACAGGTGCTCCATAGAGAGGATCCTGACCTTCTTCAGGTGCTCCATAGAGAGGATCCTGACCTTCTACAGGTGCTCCATAGAGAGGATCCTGACCGTCTAGGTGCTCCATAGAGAGCATCCTGACCTTCTACAGGTGCTCCATAGAGAGCATCCTGACCTTCTACAGGTGCTCCATAGAGAGGATCCTGACCTTCTACAGGTGCTCCATAGAGAGGGTCCTGACCTTCTACAGGTGCTCCATAGAGAGGATCCTGACCTTCTCCAGGTGCTCCATAGAGAGGATCCTGACCTTCTCCAGGTGCTCCATAGAGAGGATCCTGACCTTCTACAGGTGCTCCATAGAGAGGATCCTGAACTTCTACAGGTGCACCATAGAGAGCATCCTGACCTTCTACAGGTGCTCCATAGAGAGCATCCTGACCTTCTACAGGTGCTCCATAGAGAGCATCCTGACCTTCTACAGGTGCTCCATAGAGAGCATCCTGACCTTCTACAGGTGCTCCATAGAGAGGATCCTGACTGGCTGCATCACCGCCTGGTACGGCAGCTGCCCCTTAATCGTAAGGCTTTACAGAGTGTGGTGAGAGCTGCACAGCACAAATGTATTTAGTATGTACTTGCACTATTCTATCTGTTTTATTGTGTTGCACTATTGGAGGAGCCTGGGACCTAAGATTTTCATCGACATAACTACAGTGTAGCTACACTGAACCAAAATATAAATGCAACACTTTTGTTTTCGCTCCCATTTTTCATGAGATGAACTCAAAGATCTAAAACATTTTCTTTATACACAAAATAACCATTTCTCTCAAATATTGTTCACAAATCTGAAAAAACGTGTGATAGTGAGCACTTCTCCTTTGCCGAGATAATCCATCCCACCTCACAGGTGTGCATATCAAGATGCTGATTAGACAGCATGATTATTGCAGATCTCTCAGGTCTTCAGGGACTGGTCAGCTTTCTGTCCCCAGAGTCAGAACTAAACATGGAGAAGCAGCGTTCAGTTATTATGCTCCAAACATCTGGAACAAACTCCCAGAAAGCTGCAGGTCCGCTGCAACTCTGACTACTTTTCAAATCCAGCTGAAGACTTTTCTTTTTGTCGCTGCTTTTAATTGAACTATTCATATCTTAAACTGCACTGTAACTTTTATCCATGTACTTTTTCTTGTAATGTTTAATTGAACTATTTATATTTTAGACTGCACTGTAACTTTTATCCATGTATTTTTTTCTTAATGTTTATTTGATTAGCTTTTCTTTTTTAATGCTTAATGTCTTTCATTCTTTTTTTTTGTAAAGCACTTTGAATTGCCTTGCGTTGAAAAGTGCTCTATAAATAAACTTGCCTTGCCTATTGCACAGGTGTGCCTTAGGCTGGCTACAATAAAAGGCCACTCTGAAACGTGCATTTTTGCTTTATTGGGGGAGTCTGGGGGGATCCCAAAACCAGTCAGTATCTGGTGTGAGGGTTAGGGTTAGGGTTAGGGTTAGGGTTAGGGTAATGTTGTGAATCGAGTGGCCTGTGTTCGTCGTCCATAACATACGCCTGCCCATACCAGAACCCCCACCACCACCATAGGCCACTCGATTCACAACATTACCCTAACCCTACCCCTCACACCAGATACTGACTGGTTTTCGGACCACCCCCAATAAAGCAAAAATGTACGTTCCAGAGTGGCCTTTTATTGTGGCCAGCCTAAGGCACACCTGTGCAATAATCATGCTGTCTAATCAGCATCTTGATATGCCACACCTGTGAGGTGGGCTACTAACCCCTAATCATTCTGGAAGGAAGGAGAACTGCCTCCATTGGCCTCTCTCCACCATCATCTGGATGCTCATACACCATCGCCTGTGTGCCAGCAGGACATAGGAGATGCAGGTTGACCTGGACCAGACGCTCACCTTTCCACAGGAGATCATTACAACTGATCTCAGGCCAGATCTCATCATGTGGTCACCCTCAAAAAGGTGCCTGTGTATTGTGGAATTAACTGTGCAATGGGATGCTGCAGGTGATGAAGCATACGACCGCAAATGGTTGAAGAACCCAGGTATTGCAGCCGGTGTGGAAAACGCGGGTTCCCCCTGAATAGGTCCGCTGCTGAGGCTTTGTAGCCACATCTACCACAAGGGATGCTAAAAGGGCTGGGGGTTAGAGAACAGACCCTCTGAGGCTGCAGACCGAGCAGCAACTGTCTCTGGGTAAAAAGAAAAGGATCCGACTGATCTGCAAGGTGATCAAGAGGAAAGGGTACGAGGGGAGGAGGGGGCCCACCTGATGAATGAAGTGTTTACCTACATCCACTGACAACATCAAGAAAGTGCCAATTACAAAAAGGGATGTACAATCCAGTCCTATGAGCTCAACTTATCATTGTGCTCTCTACATCAGGGCTGGTATGCCTCTGTTAGTCATTACTACTTATTGTAAAGCCGTTATGGGTAGACTGCCATCACACATTTGCACAACGTATTTCTTTTTGGTTATTGTTGCTATAACTTCTTATACCGTTATCCTGGCCAGGTCGCCCTTGTAAAAGAGGTTGTTGATCACAATGTGTCGTACCCCTTTAACTATGAGTCAAACACAATAAAGCAGTACATGTATGCGGCAGATGCTTTTGACGAAAGACACTATTTTAGAGAAAACAGTTGGAAAGTAGCTTTCTAGTCTGGCCACAAGATGGAGTGATAGCTCTTTGAATGGAAACAAGTAAGGAACCGTGTGCCTGCACTGATAAAGAACTCATAACCAGCTCTTTGTTTCACTCATAAACTCACACTGTTAGAGACGCGACGGTGTAGGAAGAGAAAGGAATCTATATGTTTTTATCTTAGAAACAGTAAGGGAGAATCTGAAGCCCTGATGAGGCTGTTTTAACATGTTTCGTTCTGTCTTTGTTGCATTCAAAATAAGTTCCTGTTCCTTTAAGGGTTGTCTCCACAATTCACCGTAGTGACGTTGCGTATATTCCATATTCAGAGAAGTCCAGTGGCGGAGCGTGGAATCTCCTCCTGCCAGAGCAGTCTCCTCCAGGTGCTGAGCCAACGCAGGTCAGATCCTTTCATCCTTACTCAAACTTACTTCTATATTCCAACAAACTATAATATCAAAAAGGTGTAGATAAGCGCTTTCTAAATGTCATCTTGAGGTATAAAAAAGTTTGTTATTGATGTGTTTTCTTCACTGAACGAGTAGTTCTCAAAAGTATAGAAGCTATATTTCTTTGCCATTTTTATTCCCATTAAATGTGTAATATAAATTGTAAAGTATTCATATACTGGGATTTGTATTGGTTCATGAAAACTGACTCAAGGTTTTTAAAGTGGCTTGTTTGTTCAAAGTCACTGTGTGTTGCCGCTGAAAGCGACTTTCACACATGCTCCTATGTTCAGACCCGGCAGGAAGTGCATGTGCAGTGAACATCATCTCGTTCTCATCAGGCTAAATGTAGTGACAGGGTCGAGCAATCAACCGTGGGCTTTTACCCATTGCTTTTTTATAAACTTCTTTTTATGCCGTCCAACCAACAGGAACGCAAGATGCAACCGCTGCTTCTATTTCTTCACGTTTGTAGGGATAGTAAGGGAGCCTTTTTAATAGTGGCAAGAAGATCTTTTAGTATCAATTTGTGAAATACAAAGTTTGTATAGGTTTAAAGTCATATAGATCTAGTTAGGAAAACACCATAAGAAGGAACTGTTTTAACCTCATTAAACTATCTTTTATTAAGTGGTGGAAAGTAACAAAGTACATGAACTCGAGTACAATATTGAGGTACTTGTAGTCGACCTGAACATTTTCTCGTGATGCCACTTTATACTTCTACTCCACTAAAGTTTAGAAGCCAACATTGTAGTAAATCAATTATTAGATAAAGACTGAGATATATTTAATAGTTACAATATCTATCAGCTGTGAATAAAGTCATTGACATTGGCTCCACATTTCCCAGCTGTGAGAGACACAATAATGCATCAATAATCATAGTCCAGTAATATAAAGTATAATATACATGATTCTGGAATGTACCTTTACTTGTAACAAAGTATTCTTGCAATTTGGTAATTTGGTACTAATGTGATGTTATTATGTTATTAACCAAATAGTGCCATTACTCCACAGAACCATCATGAACACGGAGAAGGACCCCGAGTGTACCGAGGGCAGCGGGATGGGTGAGTGTGTCTCCTTATCTTCAGTGTGATGTGAGCGTGATCAGGCTGCCCCCGTCCAGCCATCACTGACTTTAACGTTCCATTAGTGTAACGGAGCTCTGTAGGTGACTGAAGTTGTCCCAATGAAACAAAAAGTAACACGAAGCGCCTGCATGTGTCACTCTGCAGAGGTTTGCAGTGATGTTGCAGATGTGAACCCACAGGAGGAAGAAGAGAGGGAAGATCAGTCATTCAGTGAGAATGGCATGCAGGGTACTGAAGGTGTGACGGATCCACGTAAGTAACCCCCAACCCACACACACACACACACACACACACACACACACCATGTATACATCACTTCAGGGGACATTACATTGACTTACATGCATTTCCTAGAGACTTATCCTAACCTTAACCATAACCAACACATGCCTAACCCTTACCCTAACACTAACCCGAACCCTAATCCTAAACCTAACTAAGTCTTCACCCTAAAATGTATGATCCCCCTTATGGGGACCTCCAATTTGTCCCCATAAGGGAGGCAAGTCCCCACACGTGACTATGCAAACAGATGTAGGTCCCCACAAGTATAGTAATGCTAGTCCACACACACACACACACAGTTAGAATGTTAGCCATCAAGCTAACACCGCCTAGCATCTTTGTGAGGAGCTGATATAAACCCTGAAAATAAATGCTGCTGTTTGTTAAAGATAAGTCTCGCAGAATAAATACAAAATGTTCCTGTTTTTGGCCGTGGTGCATTAATGGGCTATTCCTTTACAAATAATTGCATTTGACTTCAATTAAAAATGCAACAAAATCGTTTTAATCTAAGACAAATGCAATTCCTTATGATCAACTTGAGAGAGATTACACATTATGGACAGGATCTTAAAGTAAAAAGCATTTGTACGATCCAACCGGATAGACAGGAGAGGAGTCATTAAGCTCTCAGTCGCCCTACTTGTCCTGGGGTAAATGTAAATACTTATATACTTTTCACCATGGGGGTTCATTCAATGCAAAGCAATCAGAGAATGGCTCTATTCAACACTTTGAACACTAAGTATGGAGTGACAGCAGTAAAGGAAGACCATGTCTGTATAGACACCTTCACCTTCAATCATAAGTCGGCAATAGCTTAGGGCTCAAGGGGCCTCTTTCAACCTTTTCAATTACTACAAACATTTTCTATTCCGTGTTCCTCAAAATAAATGATTAGCTGTGATATATAAAATATACATTTAACTACCTTGAATGTGCGCCTTTGCAATCAAATATATAAGTGTTGGACTATTTCACTTTGAGAGCTTTCCATTAAAGGCTGTCAGCCGTACAGAGGGTTGTTCATTTCAGTTTGTCTGGGTGCTTCATTGCATCTACTGTTGAACTTCCTCGCTGCAGCGTCATGTATTTCATGATAAAGCATACATCCGAATTATATAATGTAATATGCTACATGTTATGGGCATTTCTTCATATACATACCTCACACCATGAAGGACTACTTTTCAAAGATTCATTTGCAGATTGAAAGGCTTTATTGTCATAGTAGCTACGGCACAATTGTTGGCAATGACATTTTTAAGTCCTAGGCTCCTCATGCAATGCTACATGCAATATTTAAGACATCAAAATGATTTAAAATTGTGAATGTATAAATTAAATAGTGCAAGAGAATGGTACAAGTAAAAAGCAGACATAGATGCTATCTAAACATGTGAATAAGATACAAATGAAAACAGAGTTACAATTAAATACTCATTTCTAAACTGTGGCCACTTTGTTTCACACAATGTTCTGAGTGTAATACGTTTAGACTTATTTGTCCTTTTTATTTCTGCCACCTCTCTGCCCCACCGGGTGCTTCCTAAAGCCCTGCTGAACGTGGCTGCGCAGCCTGCGGTTCTCTGCTCTCAGACCCTGGACTCTATATCGGGCCCCCCGAGCTCTGTGTGTGCAAAGTTTCCATAGCACCTCTGAGCGCTTTGCACAGTACAAGGCGCTGATCTTCAGCTCATCACCAGCCACCACCGACCACACTGTGGTTTATGGATGGAGCTGCGAGAGCCAGCAACAGGCTGGGTGAGGGGTCATGCAGCCTGAGAGCAGCAGGGTGGGAGAAGTACTCGGGTCTTGTAGTGAAAGTAGAAGTACCAGAGTGTAGGAATACTCTGTTACAAGTAAAGGTCCTGCATTCAAAATGTTACTCAAGTGAAAGTAGAAAAGTATGATCATCAACATATACTTAAAGTACCAAAAGTAAAAGTACTCACTATGCAGATTTGTCCAGTTCAGAATAATATATATGATATGTTTTATAATGATTGATCATGAAAGTGTTCTCAAAGCTGGTGAAGGTGCAGCTAGTCTGAAGTACTTTGTAGACTGCAGGGTAGCTGGTGGAGGAGCAGCTAGTCTGAAGTACTTTGTAGACTGCAGGGTAGCTGGTGAAGGTGCAGCTAGTCTGAAGTACTTTGTAGACTGCAGGGTAGCTGGTGGAGGTGCAGCTAGTCTGAAGTACTTTGTAGACTGCAGGGTAGCTGGTGGAGGTGCAGCTAGTCTGAAGTACTTTGTAGGCTGCAGGGTAGCTGGTGAAGGTGCAGCTAGTCTGAAGTACTTTGTAGACTGCAGGGTAGCTGGTGAAGGTGCAGCTAGTCTGAAGTACTTTGTAGACTGCAGGGTAGCTGGTGGATTCACTCCAGGTGGAACTAAAGTCTGATTCAACACTTGGTTATATTTCACATCCTTCATCCACATCTGTGAAGTAACTAAAGGTGTTGAATACATGTAGTGCAGTAGAAGTACACCATTTACCTCTGAATTGTAGTGCAGTAGAAGTACAAAAAAAATGGAAATACTAAGGTAAAGTACATTCATCTCAAAATTGTAGTACAGTACTTGAGTAAATGTACTTAGTTACCTCCCACCTCTGACCAACAGTAGGTCAAGAAACGCTTTGCCTGCGGACGGAAGAAAAAAGGGATCTACTTTGTGCGGATAAAGTTTGATTTGGAACATTTTTCAGCATCTGTGATACAATCAATGTGAAATGTGGTTTCTAAAAGCAGAGCAGGGATCGGTGTTGTCTGCGTGAGGCGCCTGCTGCTCTCTCTCCTGCCCTGGTTCTACTTTCTGTCTTCAGAGGAAATGCCTTCCCCTTATCTCGAGCACACATCTTCTGAATCTCTTTTGTGACACTATACGTCGGCCCAAATTAAGCTCCCCACACTCAGGAGACGTGCTCGTGCTATTATCAACATATCGACTATTAATACAAATGTAGAAGTGGAGATGTGACGGCGGCAGTTTGCATTCTGGTTGGAGTTCAGAGCTCATGCAGTGCCTTATTTGGAAGTGAAAAACAAGTGTATGTACATGACTCCTTAAATCAATCCTGTGTATTTACTGTTTTCATCCAATGTGTACTCTTTGCTGCCTCCTCGCTTAGATGTGATTAAGACCGAGGCCGAGGAGATGGAAGATGAGGAGCAGTACCCCACGGACGAAAAGGACAGACAGTTTGCGCTGAAAGAGGAAGCAGAGGGGGGCAGTGATGACGGCACGGAGGAAGGATTCGACGAGGAGAGGACTGAGGAGGACGAGGAGGACGAGGAGGAGGACGCCCCTAACGAGCCCCAGGACCTGTCTCTGGTGGACTACTCGCGGTATGGCGCCCACGCAGCAGAAGGGACCTACGTGCCTGGAGCCGTGGGCCCCCGCATCCCTGCAGCCGGCAAGCTCAACTGTGACATCTGTGGCCTGTCCTGCGTCAGCATCAACGTCCTGCTGGTGCACAAGCGCAGCCACACGGGTAAGCACAGGCACACCGCCCCGGCACCTGACCTCAAACACAGCCGTGGTGCAATCGTCACCCTGTTGACAGCACTGGGAGATAGTGGCTGGCGTTGACGAGGTCAAGGCGTTTGATGGAGGTTTTGAATCTGCATCACGCATGACGCACGGTCCTAACCAGGGCTGCAGCCGTAGGATGTGACATGTCCTCCCAACAGGAAGCAATAAGGCAATAAGTGTTTGATCTGTGGACAGACACACCAACACGTCTACAGTCTATAGCTTTGCCCCGAATGATGCAATCCCTGTTATAACTCCGATCACTTCATCAGGTGACAGAAAAACTGTATCTGTATTCGATTACAATTACATTCACAAATAAGTAAGCAGATACAGTTACAATACATTTTTGAACTATAGATGGATATATTATAGGTACTGAAGGAATTTTCGTTATGGTTTATATTTAGGCTACTTTAATTCTTCTTTATTTTAAATACATTTCTTTTTTTAAGGCAGTAGGTGGACACCTGATTTATTAAACAAAAATACAGTTTTCTTACATGTTCTGTCATGGTGAGCCGACTGCCCACCCTCATGTAGGGATATGTGTCACTGTGGAGGGATATGGAGTTATTGGCAGACACACGTCATGTCGACTCATCAGTCAAACCATGAGTAGAGTTGACTCGTTCAATAGTGCCGCCGTCAGACGGATCTGCGGAGGTTTCCGATGAGTGCACGGCGTGGTTTGAGTCTGAGTTTCTAACTATCAAGGTGATGTTGCCTCGTTCCCTTTTCAAAGATGGTGAATGATTCTGCAGTTTTTTGCATTTCACTGTTCTACTAGGAACAAGTAAAGGGTTGATAGCTAAAGCGCAAAACTGCATTTCTACGAATATCAGCATCTGGTATCAGAACGTTTCCACTTGAGGCTCAGTGTTTCTGCGGCAACAGATCATTTACAAGAAATCTTTATTTTTCAACTGACAAACGCATGACACTCACTAATACATGGAACTGGAGAGAATAAGAGAATATACCAGGGGGGTCAAACTACATTTCATTGCGGGCCACATCAGCATTATGGTTGCACTCAAAGGGCCGGTTGTAACTTTAAGACTATATAAAAATGCATGTATGAATATTTAATATATACAAAATAATGTATTATATTACATTATTGCCTCTGCATTGGATTATTATCGGATAGGGTAATAACTTCATAATTAACTACGTCTGAAAGCAGAAGTCTCGGGCAAATAGTTACAAGTCTCTTCAGTGAGAATGTCACAAAATGATTTAAAAAGAAAAGTCAAAATAAAAAAAATTAAGTGACATTTTGAAAGAAAAGTTACATTTAAAAAAAGAAAAGTCAAATTCTGAGATGCATTGTGGGACATGTAGTTTATTGGCAACCTGCTTCTGTAAAGTAGCATGTAACCGCATAATAAACATATCATATTTTTTGCAAGCTCTTGTGGGGCCACATAAAATGAAGTCGCGGGCCGGATTTGGTCCCCGGGCCTTGAGTTTGACACCCCTGGACAAAACAGGGGGCCGCACTACTCCACATGTACAGCCTTTTGTTGTACTTGTATACAGTCCGTGCGTTGTCCACAGATCTCTGCTTTCGTCCTTAGACTGTAAGTCAGTCTTTCCATCGTAGACATTTCTTCTAAACACTTTCTAACCAGTTCCTTGTGATACCTCCAAGTTCCTTTTCAAGTATACGATCTGGAATCAAGCCCAGGTACATACACCTAGAGTCACAGGTACTCTTATAACTTAATATTTCTCCATGAATCTGAATAATCCTGAGCCCAAATGCCTGTACTTGTACACATAACCAGAAGATATCAAATCAAAGTTGCTTTATACTGAATACCCCAATATCCCACAACCCTTTGTCTCAGTGGGCTTTACAGAACACAAAACATAGTCTTTATTAAACAGGACAGCTTCAACGCACTCGTGGACACTGCCTGCCTCCCTAATGAAAACAGGAAGTTGGTTCCAGAGAACGGGAGCTTGGGATCTGAACCCTCCTGATCTCGTGGTGTGGAATCTGGGAACCGCTAAAACACCTGAAGATATGCGAGTGATTGCGATTCAACCGTCCACATCCTGGCAACGCGGTCTCACTAAGCTAAACGGTAGATGTTTTCATGATTTCTGGATTGTTTTTCAGAGTTCCTCTCCCCCCCTTCAGGTGAGAGGCCGTTCCACTGCAGTCAGTGCGGCGCCTCCTTCACGCAGAAGGGAAACCTGCTGCGCCACATCAAGCTGCACTCCGGGGAGAAGCCTTTCAAATGCCCCATGTGCAGCTACGCCTGCCGCAGACGGGATGCTCTGAGCGGGCACCTGCGCACACATTCTGGTACCAGCCACACACACACACACACACACACACACACACACACACACACACACACACACACACACACACACACCCACACACCCTGCCAGCTGTGCTCATATGCACTGATACTGTCTGCACCTGTGTATAATATTTCGCTGGTTGGTTTCTCACCAATGTCGGCACATGAGCTGAGGCCGCATTGCTCTTCCAGTAATATGTGCCACAGGCTTACACACGGTACATCTTACTCACTCACCTCCGGAAGCATACTCACTCACTTTCAGTGCACGTGTTTCACCTGCAGACACGGCTTCTAATGTGCACATCATCACTTTTGTACGAAACCACATGCTCGAGGCAATAATCCTCGCCGTACGCAGTGTTTATGTTTCGTGTGGCGGTGATTAACTGAAACTCCCGCTCACAGTAGAGAAACCCTTCAAGTGCAACCACTGCAGTCGCAGCTACAAGCAGCGCAGCAGCCTCGAGGAACACCGGGAGAGATGCCATGTGTACGTCCAGAGCAAAGGCCCCGCGGAGAGAGGTGAGCACGCCCAGTGGTGGAAAGGTGTGTATCATTTTAAGAGACGTGTGTTCAATGTTTTGATACTTTGTCCTTCTACCCCATTACAATTCAGAGGTACAGGTGGGGGTACTTCTCCCACCTCTGAGCACTCACTTCACACATCTGACTGTTAGACGACTGCTTAGACTCGTTCGCACATACGGAGCGCCCAACCCGATCCTGTTTTTATAGCCTCATTAAATAAATGAGCTTGCAGCTGTTACCCCATCATTAAAGTAAACAGGTTATGGCTGCTGTGGTGTGGTGTGGTGGCCGCTTCAAATGTGTGCAGCGGCTAGATATGTAGGGCAAGTGTGTTCAGCCCGGCCCCCCAACACACGCACATGTCTGAAACCATCCCCCAACAGACCTGCACCTAGGGCAGGACAGTTGCACGGTTGCAACACGCAGACGATGCTCTGCTGCTGTAGTCGCCAAATGTCGTAAGCTTATGTCTGATAGTACCGCCGTGGTGAGGAAGTACATCCTCATCCTGTGGTCTGTTTTCCTGCGCTGCTGAAGTAAAACAAACCCACCAGGAAGTGAGGTCAAAGGAGCGTCTGATCTTAAGTTAATATCTCCTTCCTCCTAGTGTGACTCAGCGCGGTGCCGTCCTTCTACTTTCCACTTTATTACCTCTAAGGCTCGGTGCACTTCTCTTCTGACCGAGTAGAGGTCTGGTTTTCCTCGTGGCACTCACTCTGTCCCTCTATCGCAGAGGACGGCCACGCATCCAGGACTCAGATGGGCAGCGAGCGGGGCGCTGCTGCTCGACAGGCTGGCCAGCAACGTAGCCAAGCGGAAGAGCTCCATGCCACAGAAGTTCACGGGTAAGAGCAGCTGGAGAGCTTTGGAACATGACAACGATACGTAACCGTTGTCGATGCTGCTGTCTTTATGTTGTGTTTACATCACGTGTGCTTGTTGCTGTGCATTAACGCTTAAATACAGAACTCCATGTCATGTCTAAGCTAGCTGTCTGTCTGTCTCTGCCGGCCGCCATCTCTTGCCGAACAGGAATTGAGGGCAAAGCCTCATACCTGCACGCACCGCAGAGTCTCCACTGTCCTCAGTCCTCTGGCAGACATGTGTCCTAGGTGGGTATGAGCTGCCGTGCATGCTTTAATCATTGGATACGTGTACTGAGAAACGTGCACTTTACCCATGCACACTTGGTATGTGTGGATTTGGACTCAGTGAACAAAATACACCAGTTTCAGTAAATGGCTGACTTACATGCACACACGACTGTTTCAATAGTTGTTTCTCACCTGCTAACATTAGGTTGTAGTTTCGCAATCAAGCCTCGAGCGGCTCGCAGAACGAGTGTATTGGCAAAGAGAAACCTCCGACTTGTCTCTATCGGGTTGATGAAGTGAGATCTTTCAATATGACAACCACAGGGGGAAAGAGAAATGTCTGCAACCGCAGAGAGAGAGGGAAACGTGAGCAGGTGCCTCTCTGTTAGTCTGCAACCACAGAGAGAGAGAGAGAGAGAGAGAGAGAGAGAGAGAGAGAGAGAGGAGAGAGAGAGAGAGAGAGAGAGAGAGAGAGAGAGAGAGAGAGAGAGAAACAAGCGGGAGGCAAGAAACGTGAGCAGGTGCCTCTCTGTCTGTTCTTCTGTGGTGCAGCTGCACTGCAGGCCTTCCTCCGTCTGCTTCCCCTCTGTCCTCTCAGCCTCTGTCCTCTCAGCCTCTGTCCTCTCAGCCTCTGTCCTCTCAGCCCCTGTCCTCTCAGTCTCTGTCCTCTCAGCCCCTGTCCTCTCAGCCCCTGTCCTCTCAGCCTCTGTCCTCTCAGCCTGTCCTCTGTCCTCTCAGCCTGTCCTCTGTCCTCTCAGCGTGTCCTTTCAGCCTCTGTCCTCTCAGCCTCTGTCCTCTCAGTCCTCTCAGCCTCTGCCCTCTCAGCCTGTCCTCTGTCCTCTCAGCCTGTCCTCTGTCCTCTCAGCGTGTCCTTTCAGCCTCTGTCCTCTCAGCCTCTGTCCTCTCAGTCCTCTCAGCCTCTGTCCTCTCAGCCTCTGTCCTCTCAGCCTCTGTACTCTCAGCCTCTGTCCTCTCAGCCTCTGTCCCCTCAGCCTCTGTCCTCTCAGCCTCTGTACTCTCAGCCTCTGTCCTCTCAGCCTCTGTCCATTCATTCTCTGTCCTCTCAGCCTGTCCTTTCAGCCTCTGTCCTCTCAGCCTCTGTCCTCTCAGCCTCTGTACTCTCAGCCTCTGTCCTCTCAGCCTCTGTCCCCTCAGCCTCTGTCCTCTCAGCCTCTGTACTCTCAGCCTCTGTCCTCTCAGCCTCTGTCCATTCATTCTCTGTCCTCTCAGCCTCTGCCCTCTCAGCCTCTGTCCTCTCAGCCTGTCCTTTCAGCCTCTGTCCTCTCAGCCTCTTTCCTCTCAGCCTCTGTCCTTTCATTCTCTGTCCTCTCAGCCTCTGTCCTCTCAGCCTCTGTCCTCTCAGCCTCTGTCCTTTCATTCTCTGTCCTCTCAGCCTCTGTCCTCTCAGCCTGTCCCTCAGCCTGTCCTCTCAGCCTCTGTCCTCTCAGCCTGTCCTCTCAGCCTCTGTCCTCTCAGCCTGTCCTCTCGTCATCTGTCCTCTCAGCCTCTGTCCTTTCATTCTCTGTCCTCTCAGCCTCTGTCCTCTCAGCTTCACCTCACTGTCCCTTATGTTGACCTTGGGACTGCATGATGTTACTCAGATCCAGAGTGAGGACATGTGTTAGATATGTCTGTAAGTGATACGTCTTTAAAGTGCTGCTTGCTTCCTGTGGTGTGTCTCTGCTCATGCTGTGGGGTGAGGAGCGTGGAAGACCGGCTGAGTCTTCAGGCAAGTCAAATAACCAATGAGATCTAAATGCTGTCTCTCACGTCCCAAAGAATACTAATATATACAAAAATATACATATATGTATATATATATATACATGCATACACATCTAAACAACCATATACACACACATATATATATATATATATGTGTGTGTGTATATGGTTGTATATATACATACCTATACAGATAGACACATATATATGCTGTAGTTCTATAGTGCTGTAGTGCTGTAGTTCTGTAGTTCTATAGTGCTGTAGTGCTGTAGTTCTGTAGTTCTATAGTGCTGTAGTTCTGTAGTTCTATAGTTATGTAGTTCTGTAGTGCTGTAGTTCTGTAGTTCTATAGTGCTGTAGTTCTGTAGTTCTATAGTGCTGTAGTTCTATAGTGCTGTAGTTCTGTAGTGCTGTAGTTCTGTAGTTCTGTAGTTCTATAGTTATGTAGTTCTGTAGTGCTGTAGTTCTGTAGTTCTATAGTTCTGTAGTTCTGTAGTGCTGTAGTTCTGTAGTACTGTAGTTCTGTAGTTCTGTAGTGCTGTAGTTCTGTAGTTCTATAGTTATGTAGTTCTGTAGTTCTATAGTGCTGTAGTGCTGTAGTTCTGTAGTTCTATAGTGCTGTAGTTCTGTAGTTCTATAGTGCTGTAGTTCTATAGTGCTGTAGTTCTGTAGTGCTGTAGTTCTGTAGTTCTGTAGTTCTGTAGTTCTATAGTTATGTAGTTCTGTAGTGCTGTAGTTCTGTAGTTCTATAGTTCTGTAGTTCTGTGGTGCTGTAGTTCTGTAGTGCTGTAGTTCTGTAGTTCTGTAGTGCTGTAGTTCTGTAGTTCTATAGTTCTGTAGTTCTATAGTGCTGTAGTTCTGTAGTTCTGTAGTTCTATAGTTCTGTAGTTCTGTAGTGCTGTAGTGCTGTAGTTCTGTAGTGCTGTAGTTCTGTAGTGCTGTAATTCTATAGTGCTGTAGTGCTGTAGTTCTGTAGTTCTATAGTTATGTAGTTCTGTAGTGCTGTAGTGCTGTAGTTCTGTAGTGCTGTAGTTCTGTAGTGCTGTAATTCTATAGTGCTGTAGTGCTGTAGTTCTGTAGTGCTGTAGTTCTATAGTGCTGTAGTTCTATAGTGCTGTAGTTCTGTAGTTCTGTAGTTCTATAGTGCTGTAGTGCTGTAGTTCTATAGTTCTGTAGTTCTGTAGTGCTGTAGTGCTGTAGTGCTGTAGTTCTGTAGTGCTGTAGTTCTATAGTGCTGTAGTGCTGTAGTTCTGTAGTGCTGTAGTTCTATAGTGCTGTAGTTCTATAGTGCTGTAGTTCTGTAGTTCTGTAGTTCTATAGTGCTGTAGTGCTGTAGTTCTGTAGTGCTGTAGTTCTATAGTGCTGTAGTTCTATAGTGCTGTAGTTCTGTAGTTCTGTAGTTCTATAGTGCTGTAGTTCTGTAGTTCTGTAGTTCTATAGTGCTGTAGTTCTGTAGTTCTATAGTGCTGTAGTTCTGTAGTTCTGTAGTTCTATAGTGCTGTAGTGCTGTAGTTCTGTAGTGCCAATGAGCCCTTTGTTCTGCCGGTCTAGGCGACAGCGGTGTGTGTCTGGACCTGAGCTTTAACAGGGAGCTGGTCTACAGGACTGAGGTCAAGGAGCCCCCCCCAGGCTCCCCAGGGCCCGACCCCCACCATCAGCAACACGCCGTCCTCGCAGGGCCAGAGAACAACCTGGCTCCCTCCCGCAGACCCTACCCCATCCAGCTGAGCCCCATGGGCCTCACTAACGGCCACAAGATGGGCATGCCTCTGATGGCCCCCCCCCCACCTCCCAGCACCAGGTGGGCATGGACTCGTTCCAAAGCGACGGCTCCCAGATGCACCAGCCTGTCATGTACAACCTGGGTCATCTGCTGGGGGGGCTGAGCCATCAGAACGGCCTCCCACACGCACAGCCCCTCCCCCTGTCGCCGCTGGAGGCCTTACGGGTGGTGCGAGGGGACGGGGAGGGGGGTGCGTTGCCCGGGGCGGTGTACCCCTGCGGCCACTGCAGGGTGATCTTCCTGGACTACGTCATGTTCACCATCCACATGGGCTGCCACGGCTTCAGGGACCCGCTGGAGTGCAACGTGTGTGGCCACCGCAGCCGGGACCGTTACGAGTTCTCCTCCCACATAGCCCGCGGGGAGCACCGCCTCGAACTCAAGTAGCTGTCATTCACACACACACACGCTTACACTCACACACGCTTCCACACACACACACACACACACACACACACACACACACACACACACACACACTCTGACAGATAACCATGTACTAGCACACCCAGATGTACTCATATTAGTAGCTGGTAGTATGAGGAATGAAAGCATGACGTAGCATCTCTCTGTCTCTCGGTGTGTGTGTGTGTGTGTGTGTGTGTGTGTGTGTGTGTGTGTGTGTGTGTGAGACAGATTGAGAGAGACGTTATACGTTTGTAACGGGTGTCAGCATTTCCTTTGTCCTACCGTACTCATCTGAAAAGATGATCTGTAAATGTTTACGCAGGAGGAATTCAAACCATACATTTTTATATATTTGTACTTATTGATTCCTGCTGTAGCCATATATACATTTAACAAAGTATTAAAAAAGAATGCATGTATTGTTTATCTGCTGTAGTGTTCTCCTGTTATTTGTGTTAAGGTGTAAAGCAATAAAAGATAACCTCCCTTTCCCTTCATCAAGCAGAGACCTGCGACTTGCTGAGAGACGTTCTTTTTTTAACACTTGTCAATTCAAGACTGCAGAAGAGAAAAAAAGTGCTATTATCTCGAAGGTCACATGTCTCCTTTAGGCTGTGGTTTAGAGTGCAGTTCACGGCTTCAAAGACATCATACGCTTTGCATGTGTTGGTTTTCACTCCTGGATATCTGACACTCCCACAGGTTAGAGGCCTCACGGCTCTGCAGAGATGTTTTTGTCACACGACAGAGGTGTATACATATATAGGACTTAGCACAAATACATATCTGAGAAGGTACTTCTGTCCTTCTCAGATACATGGTGATACAAAATGAATGTCGAGGCAGGTCCAAAATAAATGTGACATGCTGTTGAACAACTTATAATTCACCTGAATGCATATTGAAACTGTTCTTCTTATATAAAAATGTATATCTTATATGAAATCAGGAACAAAGAAGATGAGCCTTTACAGTATCTAAACTGGCATGAACCTAAAATTAACAAATAAGAGAAAAATATTGAATGACTTTTTTTATGGGACTTTCTCCTAATTTCATGACAGGATTGAACACTTGTTCCCTGGTGCTGAGGAAATGAATGTGTGGGTCATATGAAACACCGGCGGACACCTGCTGGGGAAGTGTGGTACTGCATGGCAGTGATGGTCTTACACAGTATCACTCCAGAGCAGTAGGTCCTAAAATGGTTTCTCGGACCCAGTGGAGGGCCTTAAAAAAGCAGAAGGGGGACCCAGACTAAATCATAAATAGCTTGATATATATATTATCTTTTAACTAGAAGAAACTCAGAGAAAATGTTCCAAAATCAGTCAATTCAGCCACAAAATACATGGTAATGCCAGTAAATTCAACACATGGGAATTTACATGTAACGACACATTTTACAGTCACAGTCAAATAGAATTTTTGAACTGAGTGTCTGTTGGAAAAGTTAGTGTCACACAGTAACAGGTCGAGCCTCCCCACTCAGTGGCTGCAGTGGGCTGTGTGTGTCATGAGAGTGTGGATGTTCTTCGCCCACATTTCAGGGACTTGGTCACGCTGAGCTGCCCTCAGAGCAGAACAGGGTGTTGGCTTCATCCAGCTGCCACCACCGTCGCTATCTGCCCCCTCCATCAGTGCCAGTTCCCTTTTTTTTCTCTTTGGGTTTGAAGAGAAGTGACACTTCTGAAGCAAACTGTCATCGCAGCTTCATGTCCCTACGCTAGATTAAACAGCCTAGTCATCCGTTTCAAAAGAACATTCGGACTGCTTCTCTTTTTCCAATTCTAAGAGGTTCAGGGTTACTTTCCTCCGAGTAATAGTAGTGAGTTGAGTAAGAGTGTGGACGTTTAAGCTTGTGTAGGAGGATAAACATTACCTCTGAACATAAAATAAACCATATAGGAAATATGACTATCATTGAAAGCCATATTCCTACCCAGACTGATTCCCACCATAAAACCGTCCTGCGTAACAGAATTTACTCAACCAGGCGAAGCTGGAGTCATAAAGCAACGATGACGCAAGTCCAGTCAAAATGAGAGACTTCTGGTGACATCTGCTGACTGAATTATATACATGGTAACCACACTGATGTATTTCACTGGAACAACAATACACCATCACACTGACTTTGAGAGCAACCAATGAATCAAATAATGTTAAGGTCCTTGAAAAACATTAATCAGCTAGACAAGTGCAATGTGATTGTAAAATTAATTTGATTTGTTTTGTAATTCATTATTTATTAATTACATTTTTGTAATTAAAAAATAGCACACAAACCATTTGCTATAGATTGACAATAATAACTGAATAAAACAAAGGAAATCTGGTCACACAAAATTATCTTCAAGTGCAGGAAAACCAATTAACAGTAATGTGGGGACAACTCAAACATAAACAAGGGGTCCTGTATTCATATTTTGGGTGGATTATTAGAATTTATTTTAGAAATATTTAATTCTTGTTGGGCTCCTTGGTTTATGTACGTCACAAAGTTACACCAAATGTTATAAAAGTTTCATCTGTAATTATTCGTCCTTGAATATCTATTTGTTTTGAATATTGTGGCTGTTGTTAAACATAATTTACAGATAGACAAAGAATAAAAGACAAATGCAGACAGCATAAATCATTATAAAGTATAATGAAATGTTAAAGCATTATCATCCGCAGAGAATCCTTTTCATTTGAGGTCAAGACATGGATGGTGAAATAGCTTGCAATTGTTGTCCTGTGTAAAACCTGAAGATGGCGCTGTTGAAACAGAAGTGATGGAGAAGCAAGAGTTCAACCAGCGGTTTTGACTGATGGATCCACATGTTTTACTAATCTAATTCATGAAACCATTTCACAAATGAGTGGCTTTAAGATACATTGTCACATAGATTACAATTCAAAACATAACGTTAGAGTCTTAAAACATGAATTGAAAAACAGGTTCGTGTTAAAAAATAACAATAACTTGCTACCTTTGCTGTGACTTATTCCGAACCACAGGAGCAGATCTGAGCATGCGCACTGCATCGGTTCTATGGGGACGGGGAGGACATCACGGAAAAAACGTAGCAGCAGCACCACTAACCCCACGCCGAGATTTCGCCTCTCCGCTGCGCTAAAAGTGCGCAACGAAAGCAGCCCACGACTATGCCCGGCACGGCGATAAAGTGCGGGAGGACCACTTGACAGGCCTGGGCGAGGTCTGAGCCGTTACCGGGAGGGGAAATACATTTCTTCGTATGGGAGCAGCATGCGGGAAATGGTTGGAGGTTGCTGCGTGTGTTCAGACGAGCGAGGCTGGGCTGAGAACCCCCTGGTTTACTGTGATGGACACGGCTGCAGCGTCGCCGTTCACCAAGGTAACGTTAGCCGCTGTTAGCGTGTAATTACCCGGCGGCTGGAGCCGGCCAGAGGTGCTGGTAGGTCGGTGTGTTTCAGGTCCGCCGCTGTCTACGTGCGTGTTTGTGAGTGTGGGAGGGGTAGGTAGGCGTGCTGTTTGTTGTTTCCTCTCGGAACACATGATGAAACACACAGGGCCAGGCAGTGACACGAGCCTGGATGGCGCCTTGATGCCACTTCAGGTCCGTGCGCGCGCGTGTGTGTGTGTGTGCGTGGCTGTCTGGCCCGGTTGCCTTCACGACACACAGCGAGAGGCTTTTTTGTTGTTGCGACAAAACAGCCGGCAAGGCCCGCCAGTTTAGACATCATGTTACCTTGTTGTGTCCACTCGCTTTGTTTTTCAAAGACAACAAGAGCAGCAGTTAACTTCCAGCATCTCCTCTCTGAGCACAGAGGCACTCTGAGAGGCTGCTTCACTCTGCCCTCATCTGCAGCTTCATCTTCCCAGGTAGAGACGACTTTGTTCCGTAAAGTCAGCGAAGTGCCATACAAATGTAGTAAATACAGGTTATTAAGAGGTGTACACAGAAGGTTGAGCTGTGAGCTGTCTTTATTTTGTTAATGTACTGCAATTTACATATATGATATTATCTAAACAAGATGACAACATGGTACCCAAAGAAAATGTGTAGAAAATGGTGAAGATAACGTAAAAGTAGGAATTATCCGTATATTAATAATGCTATTGTTAATTGTATTAATATTGATAATACATTTTAAGTAGATATTTTATCAGACAAAGATGACAACAGCACGTACTGACAGGACAACACAATATGAGACATATTTTTTGTTATAATAATAATTAATAATACATTTAATTTAAAAAGGGCTTTTAGTTGTACTCAAAGACACTTTACATGTATAGTATAAATTGTAGAAAATTGTAAACACAGACTCATGAAACAAGAGATAAATCAGTAGTATGGAAGTAGGACAATGTACAGCTACTATTGGAAGAGATCACAGCTGAAATATGCAAACTAAAGTTATGGCTAAACAGTAATAAGTTATCATTAAACATGAATAAAACAACATTAATCTATTTGGAAATAGCAATACGCTGGCATCCATTAAGATAGATGGGATTTTCATTGAGAGAGTTAAAGAACATCAATTCCTTGGAATCACAATTGATGAGAAACTGAGCTGGAAACCTCACATAAAACATATTCATCCAAAGTCTCAAGAAGTGTTGCAATATTAAACAAGGCAAAACAGATTCTTGATCAAAATGCCCTCTACATTCTTTACTGTTCATTGGTGTTACCTTATTTAAGTTACTGTGCAGAGGTTTGGGGCAGTAATTATAAAACTACAACACAATCCCTATTTGTTATACAAAAAAGAGCAATAAGACTTATTAAAAATGTCGGTTATAGGGATCATACAAACCCATTATTCTTAGAGCTACAATTATTAAAACTGTCAGATCTTGTTGAATTTCAAATTGCACAAATCATGTGTAAGGCAAAACACGTTCAATGACCTGAATATTCAGACATTGTTCAATGAAAGACAAGGGAATTATTAATTACGTGGTTCATTTATATTCACTAAAGTTAGGGTGCGCACAACAAAGAGAAGTGTTTGTGGGGTGAAGATCTGGAACAATGTGAGTGAGGAGCTGAAGGGATGTCCAAACATCAAACTATTTAGAGGTATAAAGACACAATTCTCACGTACAGGTACAGGGAGGACATCGCTAAACCATAACTGTTTATATTCTTGTTTTGTATTCAATTTAGGAATTTGTGTTTCTATGAATTTGTGTATGTATATATATATATATATATATAGAGACCATTCTCCTAACTTGCCTGTATATATTATATGAATGATTATATAAATTATTCAAGGTTAAAGTATACATTGATATTGTATGTCAACATATATTAAGATGTAAAAAGAAAAATTTGAGAAGGGGTCGGATTAAATAAGTGTAAACTTTTCGGACGTGTAATTAGCTAAAGCTTTGTTGTTTATTGATGTCAATAATACTACAGAATATTTTGTTTTGTTATTGCATTCATTTGTATAGTACTGTATCATGTCTGTATCATCTTTTGTTTCCTTTGTATTTTCTTTGGTTTTACACGCTCTAACTAAACTAACTAAGTATATGTTATATCTGGTAAAATCATGTATGTTTAAAAAAAATCGCTGAGGACTATGTATTAATAATAGTATCATTAACCTGTTCTCTTTTGGTGTGTGTGCGTGTGTGTGTGTGTGTGTGTGTGTGTGTGTCCACCCCAGCATGTTATGGCATTGTCCAGGTTCCCACCGGTCCGTGGTTCTGTCGGAAGTGTGAGTCACAGGAGAGAGCGGCGCGCGTGGTAAGTGTGCCAACGAACAACCAACACAAACTCACATCCATCCCATCCTCTTCACCTGTGGTTCTAACGCCACACTCACAGTAAGTTGTGCTCTCTCCTGCACAGAGGTGTGAGCTGTGTCCCCACAAAAATGGAGCCCTCAAGAGGACGGACAGCGGAGGTAAATCTCACTCTCCTTTCCCAGGTTACACGGCGTTTAGACAAGACAGCTGCAGGACCACCTTCCCGCCTTAACCAGAGCGGTGCAGTGAGGATGTATCTGTGTAGGCCGACTTGGAAGTCAGCATCGCAAGGGCACGAAGACAAAAAGCAATGTGGATTTTGGAATGTTGCGGAAAATATGATCTGTTTCAACACATGTATGAACAGGTTTGGTTCAGCAGGATACTCTCCACATATTAACAGCACTTTATTGATTTTTTAAGCTTAAATGCCCGTGCCTGAAATCAAAAAGCTAAGGTTAAGACATATTCCTACTACATCACTGTCACGCGGCTGCACCAAGCTAAAGGCGGCTAATGTTTGACGTGAAGTGTCATTTAGCTGCTTGTTAGCAACCGCTGTTTTTATGACACAGATGCTTCAGACGTTCACCAGTGGGGTTAATACTGACACATTTTATGTCGTAGAACAAAATATGAAAATCTCTAATTATTTCAGGCAACTAACCACAGACATTTAAAAAAAAGGGAACCGGAAGTGGTATGAAAAATGATAACTCATTTCCACTCTATAGAATAAAAGCTGCAGATCTTCTCTTAATCCATAAGGAACATTAATATGTCCTCCATCTGATCTCTCACCAGGCTGGGCCCACGTTGTGTGTGCGCTGTACATCCCTGAGGTGCAGTTTGCCAACGTCCTAACCATGGAGCCCATCATCCTGCAATACGTCCCTCATGACAGATACATCAAGGTACTTCCCAACTGCCATGTCCAGCAGCCATAACACCAGCTCTGGCAGAGCTTCACTACTTTACCTGATAGGCCTCGAGTCAAATGCTCTTGTTTGCTTAGAGTAGAGGTGAATAACTAGCACTAGTGTGATTTGGGTGAGATTATTAATTGTTATGACTTCATCAGTGTGTGGTGCTTTTTGAAAAAGATAGTTTGGGTTGTTTGAAGAGGGGTTGAATGAGGCACTAAGCTTTAGTCGGTGAGCTATCTACAGTGGATACAAGTTTAGAGAAACAAATGTCCGTGGGGGCCGCAGCTAAACATATTTTTGGCACCTAAAAAAGTCTGCCTAAAAAAAAATCAATATCAGTCTAAGCATACACTGTATTTAGATTGGCTGTCAGGCAGCCCTTTCCACCTGGGAACTGATGCTGTTATCTTTGATCTTGTAAAAGCCGCCAGACTCCATTGAAAAAACCCAATGATTTTACATCTTAGAACATAGGAGTTGCACGTTAGGCTTATATCAATTTGTTGATATAAGCGGAGGCCCTCCGACAGTGGGTCGCGTTTGCCATTCGATCCGTGAAAGAGAAAAATGCAACAACAATTGTCAAAAATAGGCAAAAAATAGGCACTCGTGAGGAGGGCAGAGTCCCCTGTCAACTCCCGTTACATATCTCCATGGTGTCATTTGAGCGAAACACTTTTACGAGAACCAGACTGGGGGGGTCAAAAGGGCTTGACCAAGGCCGACCCAAAGTGCACGGTGGTCGGACTCATCACCTCCGTGATGAGTCTCCATTGTGATTTGAAATATTCCATCAAACGAGTCCTTCGGTGGGCGGGAAAAAAACGTGTTCGTCAGAATCGTCACTTCCTGTACTGACAGTGGAGTGTCCTGAGAGTGGAGGTCTGCACCGGAACTGTCCTGAGAGTGGAGGTCTGCAGGCAGGCTCCCATGGAGAGTCTAGTAATACAATAAAATGAAATATGTTGCAGTATGGAGCATTTCGTTTCATTCACTCACCGACAATCAATCATTAGCTCCATCGATTATTAGCACAGACTGGAGTAGATCCTGAAATGAGTATCTCTATGTAATGATTTGCAAATTGATTTCCAATCAGGAATTGTTTAAAAATTAACACATTTTGGAATTGTCCTCTGACACTAGAATCAAATCGGGAAGTACCGAAAGATTCACATCCCAAGTAACACGTTTGTGTCTGAGCACCAGAGAGGAGTGACTGCTCGTGGAGCCAATCAGAAGACACCTAGAGCCATTCATTAAACGTCTGCTTTTTCTAACCAAATGCTGTCAAGTTATGAAAGTGCACCAAATGAGTTGAATGTTTGGCTTATATGGATTTTCTTATTGGCCATAAAGATTCATATTTGCTTAAATGTTCTCTCTCGTACTTTAATAAGAAAAATGTCTTATACATTTGCACAACTACTTGATTATACGTACCAAAACTCAGCTTTCAAACAGTCATGTGCCAAGCCCCATTGATCCCACCCAAATCATTGCAGAGTGCAGTGCTGATAGCTGTGTTTGGGGTCTAAATATATATAAAGACATAGAAAATGGAGGACAAAGTCCCTCAAAACAAAAATATAATGGGATATTCTATCGAGCGATAGAACTACTAACAAAGCACTTATATACTAATAAAGGACTGGCTTATCGAAAGCCAGTTGAGTAGCACGTTTTGGCTCTATGAAACCTGATGTACTTATATGCAGGGCTGCACATACACAGCAGGTCATTTGAAAAAGGTGCATTTGCGCACCAACATTGAGAGAGAGGGAGAGAGAGAAGGGAGAAGAGAGGAGATAGAAGAGAGGAGAGAAGAGAGAGAGAGAGAAAGATATTTGCGAGTTGCATATTAACTGAGGGCCGGCCCGTAGCACTGGCGTTATAGATGTTCGCCTAGGGCGCCAGATCTGTGGAGGCGCTGCGCTGGCAGCTCTGGGAGGCACTTTTTTTTTCTTGATGTAACAATATTCATAATTAAGTAAATGTAACACCCTTTTCACCCCGGTTACACGTTGCATCTGCCCTGTACGATGGGCGCTGTAAGGGATGAAAATGGGGGATGTTGGCTTATCTGGTGCCCGCAGCACACAGCCAAAATGCGAGTGAGCGAGGGAGAGAGAGAGGGTTGTTAGGGCTGTTGTTATTAGAATCTGGTGCTAGCTAAGAAGAAGATGTTTCTACAATGATGTGGAGGGAGAGTCCTCTCCAGTCAGACTGAGAGGCTCAGTGAGGTAAGGACTCTTGAGTGTTTCGATAGTTCACTTTAGTCTAAGTTCAAACGGTTTGGTCACAATCTATGTAAACACATATTTCCAAGGCACTCCTTTATAATTATTGGGATACACAGGTTTTAAATCATTCCAATGTATACTATAGGACAGTAACCAAACATATCCTTTAAAACTGGAGAGATACAAAAAGATGCATAAATACATAAATGTTAAGGTAAATATGAATGAACAACACAAATAAAACAAGTTACATTCATTTGTTATTGGCTATGGTAGGTTATTGGTTATGTTCACATACTTATTTGATTACATCCACTTGTCTAAGATGACAACAGAGACTTTCGACCCAAACCCAGCTGTTGACTTGTGGATGCAAGCAGCTAATCGCAGACTCAACCAGAGAGAAAGAAGTAGGCCTACATCATCAGCTAGCATGTCTGACAGGGAGGAAGACAGAGGAAGACAGTGAGGAGAACAGTGAGGAAGACAGTGAGGAGAACAGAGAGGAAGACAGTGAGGAGAACAGTGAGGAAGACAGTGAGGAGAACAGAGAGGAAGACAGTGAGGAAGACAGAGAGGAAGACAGTGAGGAGAACAGAGAGGAAGACAGTGAGGAGAACAGTGAGGAAGACAGTGAGGAGAACAGAGAGGAAGACAGTGAGGAAGACAGAGAGGAAGACAGTGAGGAGAACAGAGAGGAAGACAGTGAGGAAGACAGAGAGGAAGACAGTGAGGAGAACAGAGAGGAAGACAGTGAGGAAGACAGAGAGGAAGACAGTGAGGAGAACAGAGAGGAAGACAGAGGAAGACAGAGGAAGACAGTGAGGAGAACAGTGAGGAAGACAGAGAGGAAGACAGTGAAGAGAACAGAGAGGAGAACAGTCAGAAGGTAGTGATGACAGCTGGTAGGATTACTGCTCGTGCTAATGTTGTCTTGTGTTCACCTCTGCATGTGTGTCCTGTGTTCACCTCTGTGTGTGTGTCCTGTGTTCACCTCTGCACGTGTGTTCTGTGTTCACCTCTGTGTGTGTGTCCTGTGTTCACCTCTGCATGTGTGTCCTGTGTTCACCTCTGCATGTGTGTCCTGTGTTCACCTCTGCATGTGTGTTCTGTGTTCACCTCTGCATGTGTGTCCTGTGTTCACCTCTGCATGTGTGTCCTGTGTTCACCTCTGCATGTGTGTCCTGTGTTCACCTCTGCATGTGTGTTCAGTGTTCACCTCTGCATGTGTGTCCTGTGTTCACCTCTGCATGTGTGTTCAGTGTTCACCTCTGCATGTGTGTCCTGTGTTCACCTCTGCATGTGTGTCCTGTGTTCACCTCTGCATGTGTGTCCTGTGTTCACCTCTGCATGTGTGTTCTGTGTTCACCTCTGCATGTGTGTCCTGTGTTCACCTCTGCATGTGTGTCCTGTGTTCACCTCTGCATGTGTGTCCTGTGTTCACCTCTGCATGTGTGTCCTGTGTTCACCTCTGCACGTGTGTTCAGTGCCGTGTGTCTGGCACATAAAGTCAAGACCCCCTCAAAAGTTACGGTTTATTTCATTTTAAGGTTGAGCACCAAGCCACATCTCCAGGTGCTCCTTTGAGAACCAGGGCAAAAAGTGATGTGCACCCCTGATCATATGATTCTGTTTTCTTCAAGTTTGTGTCTTCCTGGTCGAATGCACTTATTGTAAGTCGCTTTGGATAAAAGTGTCAGCTAAATGTAATGTGATGTAATATCTTTTTTTTATTACAAAATGAGTATGATGGGAGGTTTTCAGAATGTGGTAAGATGTGTAAAATCGAGGAGATAACTTCTAAACCTTGTATTTACAAACCGCAACAAACAAATCCTTCTGATTCTGCCTTAACTTCAACTGGAGCTACAACTGAAACCGTCAGTTAGTGTCAGTCCCTCCAAAATCTGAGCAGTCTTTGTTTTATGAAGCACTTTTTATCGTGTCAAAAAAAACCCAGAGAGAAATCCACCATAAAAGAAAAGCACAGTCTTCTCCAATATCCCGACCAACAACAGTAGCTTCAACAAACCATGATGCAACATAGCTCAAAGACATCTGGGAAACAGCACTCTGACTCCCACCCTCCACAGAGCCATGGCTCTCTCCACCTACACTCAGACCCAGAGTTAGATGTGGCAAGGTCGCGCTGCTCTCTGGGGGCTGTGGGAAGACTTTCTGGGAAACGTGGGAGATTTCCAGCTTCAGTAGAGATAGATGGGGCAGTACGTTTACCACAGTTCCTCACAAATCAAACTTTAATGTACTGTGTTACAGTACATTAAAGTGATTAGTTTAACGTGAATCATCCTGAAAAATGCCACTGGTAGCAGTTTTGTGTCATGGTGTTGTCTCCTGGGTTCTGTAGTACGGAAGAGGATTAGGGCCACATTCATTTTTGTTTTTGGGAGGATTTGAAAAAAAATGTTTTTTTGTTCTGAGATAAAAGTCAGAATTCTGACTTTAATCTCAGAACAAAAAAACATATATATATTTTTTTTAAATCCTCCCAAAACAAAACTGTGGTGCTCGGAGTCTGTCTTTTTATTTTCTTCCTCCAAACCCCCATCCCCTCAGGAAGCCTTTTGCCTCCTGTCAGGTCATCATTGAAAATAAGAAATTGTTCTTAATTGATTTCCCTGGCTAAATAAAGGTTCAACGCTGGTCCCGCAAATCAAATCAAGAACGTGATTGGTTGATATTCATGGTGGGGGGAGGAGGGGTGTTAGATAGATATAGAGTTGTAGTAAGAAGATAGAGTTCGCTATGCATATATATGTTATGTTCGTTTATGCATACTGTAGGTTTGATTCTTTTAATTACATTTCCTTTTTTGTTTTGTGTATTTTATACATTTTAGATTTGCTTGGCAAGATATTTTTAGAACATGCCCCGCGGGCGACTCACGTTGCCCCTGCGGGCGACTCACGTTGCCCCTGCGGGCGACTCACGTTGCCACTGCGGGCAACTCACGTTGCCCCTGCGGGCGACTAAGTTCCCGCGGGCACCGTTTTGGCTACCCCTGAACTAGATGTAACTCATCAAGAGTCATGTACATAGCATCATGAAACATAATATTAAACAGGGGAAGTATACACGTCTTCATGTAACGTATAATACAATTGATTGATTTACTTATTTTCATATCATATGCAGTGGCGTTTTTACATGTACAAAAGTGGTGGGGCACAAAAAACGTAGATGTCTATAAGCTTCTGCAGAGAGGTTCGTGGCTGGTGAGGCACTGGCACTGACTCTTCAGGTTTACAAATATTATATTTTGACCTAAATCAAAATATAATATTATTTTCAAAAGCTTTTTTTTCTGATGCTTCAATTACTTTTAAACAGACAGTTCAACAGAAGGATACCCAAAAAAATGTATTTTATCATTTAAATATTGAATTGTTCTCTCTTAGTAAGATCCCATTTTCAATAAAATTGCGGTCTTACCTTGACTTGAAGATGAAGTCCATTTGCCTATCCCTCTGGACAAAAATCTCTATTACTTTTTTGTAAAAGTCCTCCTTATCTTCTTGTAGTTTCAAAAGTCTATCATAAATCTAATCTATAGACATATGATTCGAAAATTATAAAAGTAGGGTAGACATGTGAATATTATCCGGCTGAACAAAACGTACATTTATCTAACAGGTTTGTTTCCCACAGATCTTATTTCGAGCTATTTTCTAAAATCCTATGGAGAAATCTCGTTGCTTTGTTGTGGAGGGAAGCCATGCGCAGCTTACTTCCTGGTTTTAGGACGTGTCTCTCGTCTCCTCTTAACACACCACACTTTTCGCGGGACACGTACATACAGCCAATCAGCTCTGAATTATGTGAGATGACGTATGGTGGGGATGGCAGCTCAGTGCCCCATGGTCATTATAATAGGACAATACTCTGAGCATGTGCAGTATAGTTTTTGCAGTCACCGTTCACTTAGACAGTGAGAGGGAGGGGCAGGATCGGGTTTTGTCCCACATGGCTCTAAACAGCTCAATAGGCACACACTGTAGACACTAATTAGAAGAACACAGACTAAAACAGCAATGTACAGACGAATCAGATGATTAAACATGATCTTAAAATATATTTTATTTTTTGCATTTTTTTGTAATCATTATTTGTAATACTTTCTGCTGACACTAGGTGGGGCTGCCCCTATTGATCAGTCGCCACTGATCATATGGATAGCTGCCCAACAAGTTTACAAAAATACACAAAATCACAGGTTGTTGTATCACCCATGGCCGTTGTCAGGGGTTCGTCGCTTACCACTTACGTCACGCATTGTGATTGGCTGTACGGTAATCGCACGCTGATTGGTGTAACTAGGGGCGCTGACTAGGGTATAGAGTGGCGAAGTCACACCCATTTACTTCCGGTCCATGGGACCTTATTTCGAAAAAATGATGTATTGAAGTCAATGGAGAGAGAAAATGTATCTTTCGATCCCGTTTGAATTGTGCCACGAATTACACATATGATGTTTGTCAATCTTAAAAAATAATTTCCATGTCAAAAAAGTCACTAGACTATGACTATGAAAAATACGCAACTAGAAAGACTACAAATCCCAGAGTCGCGTAAGTGATGTCATAACTGATGTCACAATTGTTTTCCTCCGCTAAATATAAGAGATAGATAAGATAACTTTAACAAGATGCCTGTGTGCTTAGTACCAGGTTGTTACCATACCAGCAATGGGTCTTGCTCGTTCTTTCGCTTCCCGTCGGATGAAAGGACCAGGAGTGGCTGGATCAAGTTAGCTACCTAGCTAGTAGCAACCACGTTAGTTAGCATTACAGCCTTAGCCTTGTCATTTGTATTTGCCTTAACATGAAGTAACATTAAGTAACCCAAAATGTTAAACAGTAATTTTATTTTATTTATTTATGCATATTTTACTAGTCACTCCCCTTTTGACACAAACATTTGTATCATCTGTTGTAGACCCAAATACATTAAATAAAATAAGAACTCATCCTCAAAAAAGATAAACACCATTCTTAAAATGTATAAACGAAAAAAGCGATTTATGTTTCCAATGAATGAATAAAACATTTTTTGACCACTTTGTTCAATCAATCAATCAATTTTTAGTTTATATAGCCCAATATCACAAATGTTACATTTGTCTCAGTGGTCTTCACAGTGTGTACAGAATATCAGTATGACAATACGACACCCTCTGTCCTTAGACCCTCTGTCCTAGACCCTCTGCCTTAGACCCTCACATCGTACAAGGAAAAACTTCCGAAGAAAACCCAGTTTAAAGGGAACATGGGAGAAACCTCAGGGAGAGCAACAGAGGAGGGATCCTCTCCCAGGACGGACAGACGTGCAATAGATGCCGTGTGTAAATTGAAGAGATAATACATTTGCAACATAGGTAGTCCAAATGTTTGGAAATGCATGTGTGTGTAATAGGAAGATGAATCTACGAGGATATCCATCCAGGACCGATGATCCAGGACCACAGCCACGACTCGCGATCCAGGACACAGGACCGCAGGATCATCCATGACTCCGGATCCCGGCGTATATATGTTCAGATATATCACATATTTGTAACTAAATGATACATTAATGGAAACAAAACACAGTATAGACTGAGGGATTGACTCTCGTGAGTTTCATGTATTTTCTTCACTCCGCTGGGAAACTGCTCTCATGTCAAGAAGCATCAGATCAGTGCATGCACTGCATCGTCCAATCAGTGAGTGATACACAGTAAGGGGGCGGGGCGAGTATCTGTGGATTTTATCGGAGGATGGTCTGGTGATTCCTATCGCCCTCCATTATCGCTCCTCGATCCTCGGTCCTCAGGCAGAAATAAGCGCCCTGGGACAGTACTCAAGATGGCGCAGACAAATCAACTTCCGGTGATACCGAGGAGCGAGGAAATGAAAATAATCGACCTGAGAAGGACCCTCCTCCGAATGCAGCCCACGAATGCAGCCTTCTTTTCCCGGATTTGGAGGATACGCGGTCTACCATGTGCCAGGGTGCAAATGCGCGCAGGGAAAAGTGAGTTTTTTTCAAATTAAATGGCGGTCCGGTCTCCCCAGCAGAGTGGATTTAAAAGCTGCAGCAAGCGGAGGAATCACTAATAAATGTGAGTATTGGGTTTTATCTTACTTTAAATAAACTAACGTCACACATGTCAAACCCAAGGGGCATTAAAACGTACATTTTCGTTAAATAATACGGATTAATACGTGACGTTAGTGACGCTAACTAGCTAGCTGGACGTGCTGCACTGTTTACACTTATTTGTGATTCAATTCAGAAGTGTACTAAAGTCATATAGAGATCTTGGCTATAGATAAGTTATACTTTTATATTACATAAATAGACCAAAGTGAAAACATTTAGACCGGAATAGCCTACTGTACGGTGGGATTTATAAAATGCTACCCTGAAGTGTAGCTGCCGTTTGCTTTATTTATGTTGCAATGTTTTACTGTTTATTAAACTTTGGGACAACATTACAACCTTTGTATTCAGCTCATGCTGCTTTGAGGTAGGGCTAAAAAAGCCTATTTCCACCAGATTTGATCATCTTTTATTTTATTTAATCCCATAATAATAAGACAATCACTAATAGACAGCAGCCTTTTTCTTGATGTTAGTTTGTGCAGTGCTGTCAAAGGGATGCAAGTGTGACTGTGATTTCTTTCATCTCTTAATTTTTTTTAAACCAAAACAGTACATGATTTTAAATGATCCTTTAAGGATTGTTTGTCTGAAATGCTTAGTTACATTTTGCAATAATACTTTTGCAACCCTGTGTTTAATATGATTAATTCACTTTTCTCTTGTTTTTCTCTTGTTTTTCTCTGTAATTGGGACAATTCTGGAGAAATGGATCTGCTGGAGAAGGATCCCCTAATCTGAAAAGTGCACAGCGGATCATCAGGACAGAGCTGCCATCCACCTGGACCCCCCCGTGGTGCTGGAGAAAGCAAAACGGCGATCAGGAACATCCTCCACCCAGACCTCTGCTTACTGCCGTCCTACAGACTTGTGTCTTAGTTTCAGAATTTGATTTTGTACGTGTCCTTTCTTTTAATAGATATTTAACGATTATAGCTTGAGTCTGTCTGATTCCCCAAACAGCTGCTTCTATATACTTGCTGCACATATAATACAAATAAACAACTCGATAAACACACTTTCGCTGATATTTGTTTTACTGCTGAAAAAAAAGCATAATCTAGACGCTTCAGTAATGAACAATTACAGGCCCTTATCAAACCTCTCATTTCTAGGTAAAATCATTGAAAAAGTAGTCTTTCAACAGTTGAGTAATTTCTTGCATTTAAATAGCTGTTTGGATGCGTTCGTCAGAATTTCGTCCAAACCACAGCACTGAGACTGCTCTTGTAAAGGTCTTCAATGACATCCACTTAAACACAGACAGTGGCAGAACTTCAGTGTTAGTATTATTAGATCTCAGTGCTGCGTTTGACACTGTTGACCACAGCATATTACTGGACCGACTGGAAAACTGGGTGGGACTTTCGGAAATAGTTCTAAATTGGTTTGAATCCTACTTAAAGGACAGAAACAACTTTGTTTCTATAAGTAAATACACATCTGAGTTGACAAATATGACATGTGGGGTACCTCAAGGCTCCATCTTGGGGACTCTTCTCTTTAACGTCTACATGCTACCACTGGCTCAGATAATGAAAAACAACTAAATAAGTTACCATAGGTATGCATGACACTGATGACAGCAGTGACACACATTTACATAACCATTTCACCAGGAGACTATTCTCCAGTTAAAACACTGAGTAAGTGCATTGAACAAATCAATGACTGGATGTGTCAGAACTTTCTCCAATTAAACAAAGACAAAACTGATGTAATGGTCTTTGGAGCCAAGTCAGAACGTATCAAAGTTAGCGCTGAGCTTCAGCCTGCAATGTTCAAAACAACAGATAAAGCCAGAAATCTAGGTGTAATCATGGACTCTGACCTGAGTTTCAACAGTCACATTAAAACAGTTACTAAATCAGCCTACTATCACCTAAAGAACATATCTAGGATTAAAAGACAAATGTCACAGCAGGATTTGGAAAAAACTTGTCCATGCTTTTATCTTCAGTAGACTCGACTACTGCAATGGTGTCTTCACAGGTCTCACTAAAAAATCTATTAGAAAGCTGCAGCTGATTCAGAACGCCGCTGCTCGAGTCCTCACTAACACTAAGAAAGTGGATCACATCACTCCTGTTCTGAAGTCTTTACACTGGCTTCCTGTGTGTCAAAGAATATATTTCAAAAATACTGCTGCTGGTTTATAAAGCACTGAATGGTTTAGGCCCAAAATACATGTCTGACCTGCTAAATTATGAACCATCCAGATCTCTCAGGTCTTCAGAGACTGGTCAGCTTTCTGTCCCCAGAGTCAGAACTAAACATGGAGAAGCAGCGTTCAGTTATTATGCTCCAAATATCTGGAACCAACTCCCAGAAACCTGCAGGTCCGCTGCAACTCTGACTACTTTCAAATCCAGCAGAAGACTTTTCTTTTTGTCGCTGCTTTTAATTGAAACTGAGCCGTTGTGTTCATCAGTAAAGTGAAACTTCTGTGTGAACTATTCATATCTTAAACTGCACTGTAACTTTTTATTCATGTATTTTTTCTTTTAATTTTTCTTTTATTATCTTTTACTGTTTTTAAATGCCTTTGTCTGAATGTCTTTCATTTTTGTAAAGCACCTTGAATTGCCTTGTGTTGAAAGGTGATATATAAATAAACTTGCCTTGTTGATGATGTTAAATAACATGATTGATTTCCTCTGTCTCAATGATGAAAGTTATAATAAAAGAAGACATGAAGCTGCAGAGAGAGGATGGATGATTATATTCTTACCTCTACTTTGTGATTAGATGAAAATACAAAATTAATTTAAAATAGTCATTGTTAAACACATTGTTTATTTCATTTACTAAGGTTTTAATCATTATTTACAACATGTGTACATAAGCAGTGGAATACTAGGATATCTCTAGGTCATTAAACTGTCTTAAGTTCAGTTTAATTTTATTAATACAAAAAATAGGTCATAGAAAAATGTTTAATTGTGTATTTCAGCAGAGCCGGGGGTCACGGTGGTGCTGGACCTGGAGGTGCTGACCTGGTGTCAGTGGGACATCATCTGGGCTGGTTTAGGGGAAGAAGGAGAATATAAACTGTTATGATCACAGCTATTAAGATTAGAACACTTACATTGTTAAGAATCAATCTATACCACATGCTTTTGTTCATTTAAAAAAACATATTGTTTTATTAGTACAGAAAAATTAAGACTTATTTTAAATATGAAATAATATGATTAAATTACATTAGCTATATATAATTTACTTGTTAACTTACTCATGTAACATTACTGGGGGCTAAAGGAACAGCTTAATCTTATTTACCTGGCCATGGTCCTCTTTATTTAATCGCCGTCGGTGATCTCCAAAAAATGGTTAAAGTAAAAAAGTAAAGTTTCTGGATCCTTTTCAGCTGAGTTAGCTTTGTAAGCTAATTTGCTAGCAGGCTGCTGGAGCAGCGCAACCGAACAACGCGTATCACGTGACGTAAATACGAAGCGCTCGTAGGCTAGAGACGGTCTCATTTCAGAGGCCACTCGGTCCAGCCTACCCCGGTCCAGCCTACCTCGGTCCAGCCTACCCCGGGCCGTTTCTCAATCTCGAGGATACTGGCTTCCAAGCCAATATTTCAAGGATGCTACTTCATCGAGTGCCGCCAAAGTACTGTTCCAATCTCCAGCATACTTGGAATTCCACCGAGGCCGCGTCCTTGTTTTGGGGGAAATTTCGAGGCTGCACATGGGTAGACTTCGCGTCCTTAAAATCCCCACAATACTTTGCGCACGGATCAATTTCAAAAACCCTTGCGGAGAATGGCTGAACCGACGCAGCACACATTTAAATTGAAGTATGTAGTGGCGTAGAACATGTGTTGGTAAATATGTTACTTTGTTACATTTGTTTGTTATCACCAAAAATGTGTTCCGTGAAAGTAAAGCAAGTTCATAATTCGTTTTCCGAAGCCATGGCTTGGAAGTATACTTGCTTCGTTTCTGAAGGAAGTGACTTGGAAGTACGCGACTACCAAGCCAGCATCCTCGAGATTGAGAAACGGCCCCGGTCATCGTGGGCTGGGTCCTCCGTGGACCGCGTAGGCTGCATACTCCGAAGGATGCAGCCCCTGAATTGAGACACGGCCCATGTCTTCAAAGAAATATTCTTCAGGAAGGAGAAGTTTTTAGAGATCAAAAGAAATCAAAATATTTGATTTATTATTACTCATGAATACATCTTTTATGTTTGTGTAGCCAGGACAATAATGTACAGAACACTTCTAAATTGGTGATTACACTTTTTTAGAAAGTTTGGAAACCTTTTTGACCTCTGCATTTAACCCATCCTCGTATTTGGATGCAGTGGAAAGCTATTTTCACCATTTACACCTTTCCAAGTACAGCTCCTCACACCCTTCCTTGGTCTGTTCGGGGAGTGGAACCAGCCACCCTTTGGTTCCCAAGCCAAGTCCCTACTGACTGAGCCACTGCCTCTAAAGTGGCTTTAAACTGGCTTTCTCTGGGCCAATGCTAACACTCCTTAATGCTAAACTTTTTGTTTAAAATATACCTAACATTAAGTCACACAAATACTTACAGTATCTACTGACCATTATTCTTAAGAGAAACATGAGAAATCTCCTAAACTCCTGAATATAAAAAAAAAGTATTCTGTTCTGGAAAAAGAATGACAAATTGTTCAAATTGAATAAAGATTTTAGCTCAAAGAAGTTTATGCAAAATGTTCAAATAAAAATGATCTCTAATGAGTCAGTCCATTCATAAGCCGAAGCATTTGACATGTATGGCAGATGTTTGGATGAAAATAATTCATGATAAATGTATGCTGCTCACTGACTGACAGGATAAAGAGACACTGACCTCACACAGAGCCATAGCATGCAAAGTAGGGCTGCATATGGAAAACAGGCTGAACCTGCTCTCCATTATTCAGTCTGCTTCTGTTCTCTCATATTTCCTTCTTTTTTTTTAAATGGTTTAAAGCAAGCCACAAACAGTTACAGCTTTTACATGCACCTCTCTTGTTACTTTATGCACCTTTTCTCTTGTCTGTGTAGTCTTTGATGTTCAGCAGACTCTTGCACCAGCATGCACCACAGCAGAGGCCTGTGCTACGAATCCATGTCAACATACCCTGGATATGTTTGAGTTAGCTGGCTTACCTAATCCAAAACAAACGCACTCTCGCTAAACGGTCCTACAACTCGGTAACTCAAGCCAGGGTTTCTCTGTCCGGCTGAGTGCGCGTTCACATGAAAGGGGCGGGGCTAGCAACATTTGACCAATCACAAACATGGAGAAGCGTACTGACAGGGCAGCGTCATACTCCCTGAATGAAAAGTGAACTATAATATTAGAAAAATATGAAGAAGTTAAACTTTAAACATCCATGACTTAAACACTTGATCAGGATCAAAGCCACAGAGCTGCACCTGCAAGGTGAATACAGCTGGTAACAGAACAAGTGTTTGAATGCGTATATTAACAGGTTTATGATATCACTGCCCCGTCTAACACACCATCTGACTTTAATTACATTTGTCTCGAGTGTTTCGTCAACTTAATGTGTTGCTTAAAATAATACTTCTGCATACAGTCTGTGACGCTGTGAGTGTTGCACGGCCAGATACGGCTCAGCTGACTCAGATCAGGAGATATATGATACATGATGAAGTGATATGAATGATAATGGGACACATCGATGTCTGCACTCACAGTGCCGCGGACTGTGGGCTATGTAATGTTACTCTGATCCGGTTACTTATGTTGTGGCAGATATTTAAGTAAGCTTTCTTAACGCTAATGTTATAATAGTCAGACTGCTCTGAAGATGGAGGTGATATTCTATTAATGTCAGTTGATTTTTGCCGGCCGTCTTTCCTGCAACGGCAGTTTTTCTGTATTTCCTTTCTCCTGTAATATGACTTGCTAGCTTTAAACTCTGCACACGGAGCTCTGATTGGTCAGCAGGCGGGGCTTCACTGAGTTGATCTCTTACGGCCTGTCCACACACAGGCATGAAAAAAATCTTGAAAAATCTTGATGCTGGGCGTGACTGAAGCTTGGCGATTTTTTGCGAGCAACGCGACCAACAACCAATCACATGAATCTCCCGCCCCCGGCATACAAAGCAATAGCAATGTTAAAACGAAGTAAACTGGATATAAACTCCCCAAACAGGCGAAAACCTACCAGTTCCACCCACTGTCTCTGCCACCTCCCTCCATGCCTGGTTCCTCCGGTTTGTATCCCGGTAAATAGTTCTGGTCGTAAAGAACCGGGTGATTTGCTACCGTAATTTCTCGTTTGGAATATGAGGAAATGAACTGCGGTCTGGCTCTCCCAGCTTGCACGCGGTTTGATTGGCTAGCGCTTGTACTGTCAGATTTGCATAAACAGGATTTGATTGGCTGATGCCAGCTTCGAAAGCATCTGGAGCATCACAAGTTGAACATTGCTCAACTTTTGATGCTCACGATGCTTGCAAAGCCACGCTCCGCTCCCCACAATGCAGTTCGGCGAAGATTCAAAATCTTCTACGTCACCCCATTCAAGTGAATGGGCGAAGCTTTGAAAGATTTTTTTCATGCCTGTGTGTGGACGGGCCGTTAGCCTGCAACCTAACCTGCTCCGGACCAGAGGGGTATACTACGAATCTAGTTCAACCTATCCTGGATATGTTTTGAGTTATCCGGTTGACTTAATCCAAAACAAAGCCGCTCTCGTTAAACTGTCCTACAACGCTGGCTATCAACTCGTTCATACTTCCTGAATGAAAAGTCAACTGTAATACTAGTCAAATATGAAGAAGTTAATCTTTAAACATCCATGACTTTAACACTTGATCCAGGATAAAAGCCACAGAGCTGCACCTGCACGGTGAATACAGCTGGAACAGAACAAGTGTTGGAATGCGTACATTAACAGGTTTATGATATCACTGCCCCGTCTAAAACACGATCTGACTTCAATTACATTTGTCTCGAGTGTTTCGTCAACTTAATGTGTTGCTTAAAATAATACTCCTGCATACAGTATGTGACACTGTGAGTGTTGCACGGCCAGATACGGCTCAGCTGACTCAGATAAGGAAATATATGATACATTATGATGTGATATGAATGATAATGTGACACATCGACGTCTGCACTCACAGTGCCGCGGACTGTAGGCAACGTAATGTTACTTTGATCCGGTTACTTATGTTGTGGCAGATATTTAATTAAGATTTCAACGAGTGGCCGACGTGCTCTGTGTACGCAATGTGTGTTTGTGTGTGTGTTGTGTATGCGTGTGTGTGCGTGCCTGCATATAAATGTACACATGTGAGTGTTTGAGTGTCTGGTTTCATATTACTGTGTCAGCTACAGTAAATTGCATGCAGCTTTCCCCCCCCGCCAGAGCCATTCATCCACGTTTTGTTGCCCGCATTCCGAGACAGCGTTACAATGGGACAGTGAAAATTTGAGATGGCACTCTTCCCTTTCTTACACACTCGGGTAGTTACGTCCCGGCTTTCATTACACTGCCCACATCCTCCGAGGGGAGCAGAGTGGGACGGGGTGGGGGGGGAGCCAAAACACAGAGGGCTGCAGCAGAAAGGTAAAGAGCCCGCTGTTCCTTTGTCCCGCACCTGTTGCTAGGCCTCTCCTGCCCCCCCCCACCAGACAGCCCCGCTCATTGGGGAGAAGCTGACGGAGAAGTACAAAGCTGTGTGTGTGGGTGTGCTTTTGTGGGTGATGCTTATCTGTTTTTCATGATTGCATATTTGCACATGAATGCAAGGAATCCCTCAAACCTTTAATACATTGTAATGCTTCAACACCTTAATATGCTACGTATGTCCCTTTTTTTGTATTGCTGCTACACATTTTTAAAAATAGTAGTGTATTTATTTTATTTGACTTCTCTATATTTGTTATAGCATGCCTTTGTTTACCTGCGTTGCCGCTTTTGCTGTAACTCTGTAACTGTCCCTGCTGTGGGACTAACGGAATTGTGATTCTGCATCACTGAATCCTTTATTTCCAATATCATGCATCATTTGCTTTGGCTGCCTGAAACCATTCTACACCTAATTCATCAAATAGAAGAAAATGATAAGGAATGTGGGTGACAGGAATGTGGATGTTAAAAGCATCATGATACAAAAAGCTCACACATGCTCCTCAGCGTCGGCGTTCTTTCTTCACAACATCCCCAAACATCTGGTCGACAGTTTTGCTGCACAAGGCGGCAAACTGTTCTGTTTGAAATCCCCATCTGTTGCCGGACAAGAAAAACGTCCTAATGTTTCACAGTGTAGCTGCTGCTGGACTCACATTAAGGAGTGTTTCACTTCCCCTCACTACGACCACAATGGTTCACTTTAATGGTGATATAACATGTATGAGTTTGACTTGGTACCACAAGGGCGTGAACAAGCGTTGTTCATCTACAGTAGCACCTGTTATTAAAACTATGAATAAGTTAAATGTATCTGTTCCTACACCTCCTAATTTCTCCATCTTTGGCGCTTCACCAGACCTGCTACATCTGTGAGGACCACGGCAGGGAGAGCAAGGCGGCGTGCGGAGCCTGCATGACGTGCAACAGGCAGGGCTGCAGACAGGCCTTCCACGTCACCTGGTCAGTCTGACGCTGGGTTCATGCTTACATGGAAATTATAGTCCACAATATGGTGATATTTTTTCTGAAAATAACTTGATCCTGATGACGAATTGTGAATGCCAAACTAGAAGTTAGCGTCACAAGAACAAAACACATGTTTATGATACTAACACGTTTGGTTCAGCAGGATAATCTGTACATATAAACACCACTTTATGATTTTTGAGGCGTAAATGCAAGCACTAAAAGTCAAAAGCTTACGTTAGGCTAAAGGAACTACATCACAGTGGGCGCACATCACCACCGCTAAGCTAAAGGTGGTTAATATCGGCGTGGTGACGTTTAGCAGTCTCATTCAGACACGTGTTCGCAACAGCCGTCTTTTAGACACATAGAAGCTTCGAATATTTACGTGTTTTATATTGTAAGTTAAACATGAAATTCTCTTAAGCTTGTCTTCACACAGATTTTATATCAGGCATGTAACCCAAAACAGGTTTAAAAAACTTGACAAAATGCTAACTCCTTTCCCGGTTTAAGGACTCATTCCTGCCTCATTCAACGTCATGACTAACTGACGCCAATATCTTCCAGGAATATAATACATTTTAACGTCAACTCAAGTTAGCTTTGTTTATAAAGCACCTTCCATTCTAACATGCAGCCAACAATGACATGTTGAAAATAAATAAAAGTCCATAAAATCATGTTTAGACCAATGATTACAACTTTAAAACTAAGGATTTATTTTAATTTACTTTACAAACATTCTGCAAGAGCTTGCCTTTCTTATGTCCACAGACAGTGTGTTCCTCGAAAAACTAAAGACGTTTTTTCCAGCAAGGCAGTGTGCTTTAACTGAGACGTGACGTTCTTTTGGAACATGACATTAAATCTGTTTTAGATACACATTCATTTGGCTTGTATGCTGATGAAGTTAGTTTAAAAATAAAGAAGCCACCAGTCATCAGAAACTACGGTCTCACTCACTGTGTTTGCACTTCCTTTCCACTCTATCTCCATATCTCTTTGGATTCTTTTTTGTTTCCTTTTTAACTGATTCCTGTCAAAACTCCAGGATAACATCCAGCCTTGAAGATTGTACAGTTATGTGTAGAGAGAACTGACATTTGATTCAATCTGTCTTGCCGAGGTGACTCAGGCGACATGTCGTCGTGTGTGTGTGTGTGTGTGTGTGTGTGTGTGTGTGTGTGTGTGTGTGCACATGTGCGCGCGTGCGTGTCACTCACCCTGTGCCTCCCTGTGTTCAGTGCTCAGATGGCAGGTCTGCTGTGTGAGGAGGAAGGTCCAGAAGCTGACAACGTGAAATATTGTGGCTACTGCAAGCACCACTACAACAAAATGGTGAGATGGAAAACAGTCTCAAAATAAAGTACAGCAACACACATCAGAGATAAAGGTCCTTAGCCAGAACCCTCCTTTAATGCACTGTGAAGTTTGAATAATGCTAATTATCAGTAAATATATGTTAATATATATGTTATGGTAAATGGACTGTACTTATATAGTACTTTATCCAGTCTTTACGACCCTCGAAGCGCTTTACATACTACTATCATCATTCACCCTTTCACACCTCATTCATACAGAGCAGTGCCACTTGCTCTAGGAAGCTAACATTCACACACCGTTGGCCTTTGGGAGCAACTCAGGATTCTCAATCCCATAAAGCCTTTGAATAACAGTTGGCATGTTGTTTTCACTTTTTTTAAGATAAAGTGAAAAGTAACATAAATATGGAAATGCAGACACTTTTTCTTTTCGTCTGCGTCTGCCATATTGGAGCAGTTAATTGGCTTGTAAACAAAAACAATCAGCAGGAGACCGATGGACTGTCCACTGCGTGCAGGGAATGAGTCCTCTCCTTACCCCAACTGAAGGAGTTCAACCATTCGGAGCAGCGGGAGCTTTACCAAAGAGAGAGCTGAGCCAGAAGGCAAAGCTCTATCTACCGGTCCATCTTTGTTCCTACTCTCTCTCATGTCATGAAGGATTGGTCATCACAACTGAAAGAACGGGATCCCGATTACAAGCGACCAAAATGGGTTTCCTACAGAGGGTGGCTGGCGTCTCCCTTGCGGCCCGTCCACACGGCAGCGTTGCATGCTTCAACGGAGACGCTTCCCATTCACTTTGAATGGTGTGACGTCAGGCTTTGCCGAACTGCATTGTTGCTCGCTTCAAAAGTAGAGAAAAGTTCAACTTTTCAAGCTTCGACGGAAGCGTCAGCCAATCAAATAATATGCCAGTACAAGCTCTAGCCAACCAAACTGCGTGCTTGTGTGTCCGGGGCGGGGGATTCATGTGATTGGTTGTTGGTCGCGCGCCAGACACGCCCACCGGCAAGCTTCAACGCACACTGCCGTGTGGACGTACCGTTAGGGATAAGGTGAGAAGTTCAGTCATCCGGGAGGGACTCGGAGTAGAACAGCTGCTCCTTCGCGTATAAAGGAGCCACTTGAGGTAGCTTGGGCCCCTGGTAAGGATGACACCTGGTGGCCTCCCTAGGGGGGTGTTCCTGGGACGTCCAGCAGGGAGATGAAAGAGGGGCAGACCCAGGACCAGGTGGAGGGATTATATCTCTACGCAGGCCTGGGAGCGCCTTGGAATCCCCCAGTCAGAGCTGGTTGGTGTGGCCAGGGAAAAGGTAGTGTGCGGCCCTCTGCTGGAACTGCTTCCTCCACAACCCGACTCCGGACAAGCGGGAGAAGATGGATGTGCAGTGTGCAGATCATTTTACAAAATCTGAACCTATTTTCATGAAATGTATTTCTTTATAACATGAGATACTGAACAAGTACGCTGGTGGATCAGGTCCGCGTGTGTTCTTTCAGTTGAGTTTTAGGGGTGGCAGCCATACATTCATGAATGTAGTGCATGTGTGAATGGAGAAAATCCCTAGTGATGCTACTATGTGTCAAACAGGCTCACTTCTTCTATCTGGCTTGTGACTGATGTATCCGTCCTGCCAAAGTCATTTGTATTCAACACAGGCACAACAGTGATCAATTAACATACATGTGTTGTGCATTTAAGCAATGTAATGTTGTTTCATACATTCGACTTGAATCAGCCTCTATAGCTGAGTAGATTTCTCCCTGTATAACAATTCTGGTTAGCTCGGCTGACAGTTAGGTAAACAGCGTTCAAAGCGCCCAGCAGATTTGTAGACAAATCACACTTTTTGTTTGTTTTCTTACAGCAGAAGAAGTTGCGCTCCAGTGAAAACACAAGCAGCTCCTTCAGTCATTCCAGGGGGCGCTCGAGCTCTCCACCCCAGGACAAACACCATCACCACCGACAGAGGAAGGTTAGCACTAGGGATGATGGGTAACGTGTTTAGTACCAATGTTTGGAATTAAATATCTGGTCAGATTTCACATTTTGTAGCTATGTTGAAACTTTCTTTGATCAGAAGGTTTCTGGTTTCAGTTTAAAAAAGATTTCAATCATTATCAAGATAAAAATAATAATACAAAATCTGGTAACCACTCCCGCCTACACCTTGTGAACCATGAAATACCTCTTCACCCAGTGCCCAAAGCTGGATTCAAAATAAAGGCATGTAGAGCTACTCAAATTAACTTAAATTATGAAATTGGATAATGACCCAATTACTATATAGAAAGTATTATAAATGAATGAACCGTTCCAGCTAGTTTACAGATGCAGTTCTTGTCTGACTGATTTATTTAAACACCATTAACATTTAAGAAAGTTGGCTTAATTTGTAGTTATACTTATTGGTAGACCACCAATTTCGGCCCTGGTAATTGTTTGTAAGTGCATGTTCATGTACGAGTGGTGAGTGTGATACAGGGGTGCCCACACTTTTTTGGCTGGTGAGCTACTTTTGAAATGACCAGCTCACCGAGGTCTACCAACCAAAATAATATCCCAAATTGCAAGGGTTGCTGAATAACACGTTTTATTTATACATGGGATAACTACAATAGGGCTGCGACAAACGACTCATTTGATAATCGATTAATCTCTCGATTAATGAAACGATTAATCGACTATTCGGACTATTACTGTATGCCTTGCACAATTTCTCAAACGCTCTTATTTAGCCATCAACTTTTAGATTTAGCTTGAGGTTGTTTGAGGCATGTGGAAACTAACAATGAAGACAATAAAGATGAATACTTGATTCAAAAATACTTGTTAAATTAACTTAACAAATTGTTTACAAAACTAACATTGCTTTTTATTTAAATTAAATAAATAATAGTTCACATCAAAAGAAACAACAGTGTTTTAACAAATCGTATTAAATAATCTGATGACAGAACTGTGAACAGAATAGCTGAAACTTTAACAAACTAAAGAGTAACTCAGTTCCCTCTAATCACTAACCCATGTTTGTATCATTGAGTTACTCCGTGTGTTGCTGCTAGCATAGATAACACCTGATGTGGCGCGACTAGAAAGACAGTCGAGCCCGGTGCATTCCTCCGTCTGGATGTGGAGCACTTTTGCTAAATGTTTAGACAAATTGCTCGTGTTACCCGCCCTGACATGCTAAACTCTTATGCACTTTGGCAACGAGCATTCTCCACCTCGAGACGGGTAACATTTAACCACACCTTGGAGCGCTTCTCTCCGCCATCCCCGCCGTGTGTTGCTGCATGTAGCAGCTGCGTGTGTGTACACTGCCCCGCCCCCTCGCACACAGACGGGAGAGAGAGATCTCGTCTCGATTGGGAAGATCAAAAATGCACCGACCATAGACGCATTTGTTTTGTCTTTTTGCATGTTAGAAACGAGTTGGCGACACTAAGACTGCGAGATAATGTTTGTGTAGCAATAATACATGACCTTTCTCAACTCGCTACTCGGAGGGAAGTCGCTGTCATATGCCTTGTGAACACTCCGATAATGCCTCTCCACGTTACCTTTCTTTGGCAGAGCGACGCTTGCTTTACAAATAAGGCAAATAACCTTTGAATGTGACATCACAAACAAATATTGTGGTATGTCTTTAGCTTCTTGCTCGGCCCGCACTCAGTTTGTTGTTTGTCTCTTGAACTATATGTGTCGGTCGCGAACGAGCCGGCTCTTTTAAGTGAACGACGGGAGCCGGCTCTCGCCCGCGAACGAGCCGTTTTTTGTTTTGTTTTTGCGGAGGGATCTAGACCGGCATGAAGGTTATCCCGCTTAATACACATGGCCACATTCTCAACAAAGTAACGAAATGACTCCCAATATTAATTGAAATGCTTTTATGGATTTAGAAAATGATTTTATTGATTTAAAAAATAGTTGTAGTGATTTAAAATTGACGTGCATCCGCTAAGAAAAGTAGTCCGTTGTTACCGTTTGAGCTAACGTAACAACGGCAGGAACTGCTTCGATAGTGTTTTTGAGGAGCTTTTTGATTACAGATTTGAAAACATCGTTGCTTGCTTTAAAAGTAGCACAATTCATTATGTCAAACCTTGTAAAGTATCTAGATATCCCTGCCCTAATGCCAAAGTAACTGAATATGTGTCGCCGTTTGATGTCTATGTCTGGACCGCTGCGTAAAAAGGAGGGTTTCTGCCCGTTACTTCTCTTCTTACTTCTATAAGAATAAAACACGGAGGACGGAGATTTCTTTTTGTCCCCCTCTTCTCCTCGCTGCAGCCTAGCAGCTGATCTCAGAGCACGCTCCCCTCTCCTGCAGGGGGGCGTGGTCAGCTGCAGCTCACAGAATCAGCCCCCTGCAAAAACAGCGCTGGAAAGAGCAAATAGAGCGACATGAGGCATGGCTAAAATGCAGGATTTCTTTGGTATTTTTTTTAATAGTTTTTATAGGTGTTGCTATCTGTTTTGTGTAGCGTGGTCAGAGCCGGAATTCCCATCACTATCTTGAACTTAATTTGAGTTTTCCCGGCACTTGACTGATTTTGTATCGCTTTGCATTCTGGGTTAACAGACTCGAAAGCGATAGGTCGCTTTTTCTGTCAATCAAGTAAACTCCTGAATTAAGTGGCAGGGAGGCCAAGGGAGGAGGGATCACAACCAGTTTTGTCTATTTTAACGGAGCTGGATTTTTTATTTGTATGAATGACTCGCGATCTACCAGCATTGCCCCCGCGGTCCACGTACTGGGCACCTCTGGTGTAATAGTTTAACTCCTGAGCCCTGTGTATTTCTGTGTTTTCAGAGTCATAAGGACAAGATGCATCAGAAAGAGCGCCACAAGAAGTCCTCTGACAGCCTGGGCTCCTCTGTGACCAGTTGCTCTATAGAAAAGGTACGAAGGCCAAACACAGGATGACACCCACGCACTTTGAACATCTCTAATGCCCTGTGTGTTCTCTCCAGATATCCTCCAGTCACCACAGCACCAAGGACAGTGAGGGAAAGTGTAAGAAGCTGAGCTCACACACTCACGTTCACCGCAGCAAGAAGACGGGAAGCATCGGCAAGAGCTGCTCCTCCTCCTCCTGCTCCTCCAGTCCCTTCAACACAGGTACGACAATCAATCAGAATAATGTTCATAGCAGATGTATCAATTACGGAAGTAGTGAGTTGCAGTCATACAGGATTACATGTAGGTCGGATTCAATGAGTAAAGTAAATAATGAATTCACGGATCATTTATGAACCAGATAGTTGATGAGTCTTTATGACGTGAAAATCTTCTTTTCACACATTTCACATTGCATCAGTTTGTAGAACAAAACCAACACTTTGTTTGCATCACCTTTGCCTCTGGAAACTAATGCATTCATTACCATCTTCTGACATTTTATCAATTCAAATATTTATTCAGTATTACCAATTTACTTATTTAAAATAAATGGCTATTTTGATCGTTTCAACCCTGCAAACGGCACTTTTTGATTGAATACTATTAAAGAGGCCCTATTGTACTTTTCTGTTTCCTGTTTCTGTTCTATGGGGTTTTTCTGGAAAATTACATGTTAAGTCAATGCAGAGATGCGGACAGACGCAAATTCGCTCCGACGGTGCGCATGAAGCGGTGGACGCGGCGCAAATCACGCGATTGAAGGAGGCCGCGTCAAACGCGAGAGTTCAATGTTTTTCAACTCGATCGACAAATTCACGTGGCGATTCTCGCTAAAGCCAATCAGCGTTGGGATTCCTCTGACGTCCTGCTGTCGATCAGTTGTAAAGATGGAAGAGATGATCGCTGTGGCTGTGAGTGGGTTCCCTGGAGATTTCCGATACAATGTCGTATATATTATCTACCGGGAACGCAACACAAAGGAGCTGGCTTGGAGGAGAATAAGAACCCAGACACGACAGCGTTTGCTGCTACGTTTGTAGGACTTCCACAGAAGGTACAAAGCAGCAATAGTTGTTATATCCTCCATAGTCACGGACAGAAATAACCAAAACGATCGTGCATGGAAGTGTAAACAACCTCAACTGTCCGTCAACGGCGTGGCGCGTCAACGGTATGTCTGTTTTGAATGACGCGATAAAACTAACTGCAAGCCGCAGTGAAACTTGAGCGATTGGAGTGTGTGTCGCGTCTGGTGTGAACGCAGCATTAGTCGCTCAAAGGGAAGGGTTTTGAACCAATAAGTATCCTTTCCACATTTCAGATGCTTACTGTCTCCAAGATCAAACATAAACATGTTTTAGAGGTTCTTTAAATGTGACTAAAACTCTGTGTTTCTCCTGGAGGTGGCTCCCTGTCTTCCGCTCAGGACTTCCATCCGTTCTCATCATCCTCCCGCCTGGAGCGGGACCATGACCACGGGGGGGACGAGCACAGTGGGGAGGAGCGTAAGGAGCGCCACCGGAGGCCAGCGGTGCAGGAGGAGGAGGAGGAGGACGATAAAAAGGAGGAGGGTAAAGACGAGGAGGTAGAGGAGGAGGAGGAAGAGGAGGAGGAGGACAGTAAATATACCAAGCCACCAGCTCTCACTCCAGCTGACGGCCCAATGGCGGGGTCACAGGGTCACGACCGGTCGGAGAACAGCTCCAGCCCCTTCGAGAACAAGGTCACCATCTCCACCTTCGGCTCCATCATGCGCATCACCTCTTCCTCTGGGCTGGGCAGCAGCAGCAAGATCCGGAAGATCTCCTCGTCCGGGGACTACAAGCCCTCCAAGTCTCTGAGTAAGCTGAGCACACCGCCCATCCTGGAGGAGGCGGTGCCAGAGGACAAAGCCCCGCCCCCGCAGCTGCCCAGAGAGCGCAGGCACCGGGGCAACAAGAAGAGCAGCCACGGGCCGGGGCGGCCGCGGGGCAGCAAGAACCGGGAGAGGAGGGAGGAGGAGCATCACCACCACCATCACCACACAGCGCCTCCTCCTCCTCCTCCAGCCTTAACCTCCCCGCTCTACCCGAGCCAGTCCTCCCTCCCTCACCCCGCCTTCCCCTCCATGCTGCCTCCCACAGCCGTCTCTTCTTCTTCTTCTTCTTCTTCGTTCTCCTCCTCTGCCGGCGTTTTTTCCACGAGCCGTGGCAACTCTCTTCTCAGCTCCGGTGAGTCTCTGTGCGTGTGGTAGCCCTCAAGCTTCCTGTGTGTTACAGAAACAGTGTTGAAATGTTTCCATTACCCGTGTTCCATGTCAGCATCAGAGCAGCAGCCTATCTGTGCATCAGAACCTCCGTGTTTTATAATAACACAATGATACTGTTACCGTGTTTTTCATACACAGGGTTTTCAAATTCACAACATTGTGGTGTGTGTGTGTGTGTGTGTGTGTGTGTGTGTGTGTGTGTGTGTGTGTGTGTGTGTGTGTGTGTGTGTGTGTGTGTGTGTGTGTGTGTGTGCTAGATTTCCTGTCCCACTTACACATTGATTTCCCGTGCACACTTGCAGACTCAGCGCCATGTTTGTTAGTTCTTTTGGCAATCCTGAGATCAGAAAGTCACAGATACCTTTGTGTTACCTCATGCTATCTTTCTGATTCCCTCAGGCATCTACTCCAGCCTCAAGGACCCCCACACACTGGGCGGGGGTGTCTGCAGTACCCCTCTCTCCCTGGGTGGAGGGGTTTGTAGCACCTCCTTGTCCCTGGGGGGGGGCATGTGTAGTCTCCTCACATCCCACATCTCCTCAATGTCCCTGCCATCAGTCAACGCTGTGTCGAACACACAGGTATTACAGCGGGGGGGGGGTCTCTGTCTGTACCCAGTATAAGTACTGTTATACGTTTCATCTCCACTTCTACCATGAAGAAATGTGTTCAGGTGTAACACATTTTAAATAACCCTTATCACATATCTTAACATGTGTGCTTGTTAGTGCTGGAGCTATATGTAAAGGACTCTCTGACACTCTAAGGAGGCCGAATAACTGTGATGACCCATGTCTCAGTTTTACAAAGAAAAGCCTTCTTTTCTTACCAGCATCCTTTCCAGATGTCAGATGTTGATGTCCTCTGTCTCCAGGTCCCTCCGGGTTCCAGCACCTCCTACAGCCTGAGCTCCACCCAGCCGTTCTCCAGCTGTTTCTCCACCCCCCCCACTCTGCCACCACTACTGACCCAAGCCCAGACCTCACTGCCAGGTGACACAAACACACATTTATTTGCATTTGTTAAGGAAACTGAAGCTATTTTCAGAAAAGCTTCGACAAGAAAAAACTGACAAACCTTTTTGAAATCAATATTTATTTACTGTAGACCTAAGGTACAACAAAACAGTTAGTCAAGATGGAAGGCAGAAAACTTATACAAAAAATCCCTCCTCATTTATGTATTTTTATAACTACAAACTTTAAAGGTGGGGTAGGTAAGTTTGAGAAACCGGCTCGAGATCGCTAGAATTTGAAAATACACAACCGGAGAAAATCTGCCACTTCCTTACAGAGCCCCTCCTCCAACACACACGAACGCACACATGACCAATGAGGGCACGCGATCAGTGTGTGCCCCGATGGAAGGCTGACAGGCTGGTAGGCCATCGTACTGTACTTTTTACAGTACTACGGCTTCTACAGATTAATTTTTGTATGGATTTGTTGTCAAAGCACTTCAGATATTCATTGCTATCGGGATGTTAAGAGCATTCCATGGAATATAACACAAAAGTGTATCTCGAGCCGGTTTCTCAAACTTACCTACCCCACCTTTAAGTTTCAAAATATATTTAAAAAATTGTTTACGAAAGTCATGTATAGGGACTGAAATAATAAGAAAATACCAAAAAATAAATAGTTGATATCCAGTTATACAATCAAAGATTACAAAATACCTTGAAAGTATGTTTTTTATTCTATTAATGCATATTATTTGTTAATGAACTAATGAAAGTCAATATTAGAATTGTTGAACGACGTTTGGCTTCTGTTAGAGAGAGAATAAGGTTCTGTCCATACCCTATATTTAAAACTGATTATAATAAACGGTGTCGTTGAATGGTTGTTCTGTAAAGCTGTTGGTCTGCCTCCATGCTGACTAAGTGCTTTGGGGGTTACTAGGCATTTGGTGTTGGAACATGTGGTGCACCATCAGCGTGTCACCACGTTTCATTAGAATCACAATAAAAGTAATGACTCTTTGTCCCGTTGTCAGAGTCCGACCTCGATGACTGTCGTTTCCCGTGTCAGGGGAACTCGCCCAGAGAGAGTCTTTCCTCACAGTGAGTCTCATTTCATCGTTATGGCTATTTTAATGTTCATTCTTGTTGTACATGCTGTAACACTCCTGCAGAACACGAGCCGGCAACACAGTCATCCATTATCACTCATCAATGACTTGGATGATTATCCTTTAATCAGACGAGTTTCTATTTCCGCTACCAGCATAAGGAAACTGACAGCTAGTTGTTATCAAAGTGACTAGACGGAGATATGAACCTTGTTGGTCCTTTCCCAGCGACGACTTCTGACTCCTTGTTGGTTTAATCCCCCCCCCAGGTCTCCTATGAGCTGTCTACCTCTCCTGTTTGAGCAGAGGGACGTGCTGGGGGCCGCAGTCAGAGCCTGCCCTGAGAACGTCCCCCTCGCCAGCTCTCACATCGAGCTGCTGCTGGAGAAACACAGCAACGGAGAGATGGGAGTCAACAGTGAGTGAGCAGCATTGGTACCACGATGAAACTCAGGGTCACTGGATGAGTTATACTTTTGTAAAAAACCTTTCCTCCTCAGTTCAATCAATCACATTGTACTTACACACTTCAATATCACACATTACAGACAGATGTGCAATAGATGTCTTATAGATTTACAAAATACATTTATATATACAAATAAAGGATCCAGAAGGAAGTCAACGATGTTCCAGGTGCCGCCAACATGCGGGGCCACAACTTTTGATCCAGACTTAACCTTTAATACAAGACTCTCACGCGCTTGAAATCCCTAGAGTTACTGAATCTAAGAAGGAGACATCACAACTGGTGGTCCCTGACTTTGGCTAAGGGGTCTTAAGAAGCTTCAGTAGCTTCAGCCAAAGGTATTTGGAACGAGGACCCGACACGGAGCAGAATACCCTCCATAGTGCACTCACTGCAGTTCCCTCGTGAGGAGGACCTGGTGCTATTTGCAGATGTGCTTCTCGAGGCTGTTGGAAACAAAAGGTAGCGCAGCAAGAGACAGCATGCCGCAGCAATGCAACACAGCTTAGATTCTGTGTATGGGGAGTAACACAACACAGCGTATTATCATGCTAGCTGTGTGTTTACAGAGGCTTTCCCCAGAGAGAGGCATAACAGGAAACGCCTAGGACTTCAGGTAAAGATCACCTGAAGTGCTCATAGGGAATACAAATACACAGACTAGTGCACACCTAGCAAGCAAATGAAAGAAAAGACAATAAACACATAATATTGAATGTGAAATACTGCTAAACCACTTTTATACAGTTGAGGTAGGAGAACAAAATAATACGATGCCAACTATTTCTATGATCCATATCAGTTTGTAAAAACCTCCGTGAACACTTATTCCCACAGTATTTGTTGACACAAAGCAGATGAATAGCTGATGTGATAACTATGTTTTGCTTTCTCTTGACCTTTGTCTTTCTCCACGCTGTGCTATCTTTTTCTTTTCTTTTTATTTCAACACATTTCCGTTCCGTCTTACTAATGTTTCCTCTCCTAAACTCAGACTTTCCACGGTACTATCTCCCATCCCCTCCCCCTTAAACACCTTCCTCCCATCTCCGGGCTCCAGGGAGGGTTCACTTTAAAGTGTTCAGGGTGTTAACTGCTGTTGCAGAAATGAGTGTTCCTTCAGTCAGCGATGCAGGGCACGCTGCGCCCACGCTGCACCCACAGCCCCCAGATCACCAGTTCCTGTCCGCACTGTATTCCACATTGAACAAGTCTATTTCTCAAGTGAACATATCTTATTGAAACATGGTGGAGTTTTAGTTTAAGTTTAAGTATTGCATGTAATGCAGGTTCACCATAACATAGTATTTTAAAATAAAGCAACTCTTAAGTGTGTAATAATATTTGTATTGAATCCTTAAGATATCTGTGGTCCACACATATGAGTCATTGTTATATATTCTAACACTAATAGTTTGTATTGAGCAGTAAATCAAGACCTTAGATACTTCAAAAATATATTTTGCGGCATCATATCCAATCGTTGTGGGTATGATGACATGAAGCTCAAAGTTATCAGCCCAGCATCTATCATACACTGCATCAAGTGGCCTTCCCATGCATGTTGGAGTGTTCTTCTCTGCATCACAACCTGCTCCAAACAGCAGTGAAATAATGGAATGGAAATGCAGTTTGTGTTTGATATGGCCTCCCCCCCCTGCTCCTCTCCTGTAGTCGTGGAGATGCTCCAGTCGCTGCACTCGCTGCAGCAGGAGAACCAGCGGCTGCAGGATCAGATCCTCAGCCTGACGGCCAAGAAGGAGCGCCTGCAGCTGCTCAACACGGAGCTGGCCATCTCCTTCCCTCCACACATCCACTCCGCCCACGGTGGCTCCATGCACTCTGCCCAGGTCCACTTCCTGTCATCCACCCAAGGTCTGGTTCTTCCTCTTCTCCACCCACATGTATGTCCAACCTTAGGACACACTGCTGCTGTGATGGCATCTAGTAAACTCTGTTTGTAATCCAATCTCTTCCGAATGTTCCTCCCTCGTCGTCTGCATTCAGCACTTTTACATAAATACTCTGATTTGTCTGCTCTTTTACAACAGCACATTGCTGCTAAGGACTTTCTCATATCAGTCCGCAGAAAGATGTCTGGTGGATTTACCATCAGCGATGGCCAAAGACATACATACGTTTTCCTCCATCGTAATACAGCATGGAAAACGTTTAAATGTTTATTTTTCACGAGATCACGAAAGTTTGTATTCATGATGGCTAAACTGTCCCCACTGGAGAAAAGACAAAATGAGAAAGAAATAGGTTAAAGCCACAGATAGCAGGAGGACAGAGAAATGCGCAGAAGAAGACAGACAGGAAGTAAGCGCTCAGGTGGTAGAGTTACAGACGAACAGACCGTTACGGGGCACCCTGTTCTCCATGCTCCAAGATGGTGGAATGAGGACAGCAGATAGCTCACACACCTTCCGGCGCAGACTGAAAACTCATCTCTTTCGACTCCACCTCGAGCGATAGAATTATTAACAAAGCACTTACATACTAATAAAGTGCTGGCTTCTCTAAAGCCAGTTGAGTAGCACTTGAAATGTTTTAGCTCTATGAAACCTGATGTACTTTATGATTGGTTGGTCGAACGCACTTATTGTAAGTCTCTTTGGATAAAAGCCTCAGCTAAATGCAATGTGATGTACAGTACAAGGTCCTGCTGCATAATATCCATGGCGCTCATTAGGACTGACCAAACAACCTCCTGTGAACTCAAAATGGCTGTCACTAAGTGTCTGTCTGAAATCAGCTGGTTTTGTTGAACTCATTTCCCTCAGTGCCATAAATCAATGCAGTCTCTGAGATGAAGCCCAGCAGCACACACATCAAACACATGTTGACACGGCCGTGTACACAGAAAGCACACAGACTGGAGATACATTGATTCGCTGCATGTAGAGCATGTACCATCCAAACGTTTGATACAGTAGTGTCACCCTGTGTTTGTGCCTCTCTCCTCCGCAGACCCCCTGAGCACCAACAAGAGTCCTCTGTCCAAAAGCTGCTTCCTGAATGACACCTCCTTTGTTACCTCGTCTGAGGTGAGGCCCTCTCTGACCTGCAACACCACACAGCATGTATCAGACCAGTACATGTCCCCCTTTAACCTCCTTGCAACAAGAGTGTGTGGGTTAAACCAAACCTTTTTGATTTCACTATAACCTGTGATCCACATTTATCAAATGCAGTTTCAAATGGCATAACTCTTTCTAGGTTTAGGTCTGCCACTCTCTCTACTTGTCTCTCTAATATAGAGAGTGTGTGTGCTAAGTGCTAGTGTGTGTGTGTGTGTGTGTGTGTGTGTGTGTGTGTGTGTGTGTGTGTGTGTGTGTGTGTGTGTGTGTGTGTGTGTGGTGTGCGCGTGCTGCGTGCGTGCGTGCGTGTGTGGACGGAGTTGGTTTTCTGATGAAAGTGTAATGTGTTGCTGCAGAAGTAGCTTGAGGTGCAAAGGAACTGAAGTGGGGGATCAAGGTCCTCCGTGATCATCCTATCCGGTGTTCTTTTTCCAATAAGGATCTCCTTGCTGCACATTATCCCGCGTATTACACGGCCACATTCTAAACAAACGAACGACTTGACTCCCATTATTAGTTGAAATGATTTTATTGACTTGAAAATTATCCTTTTCTTCCACTAAGAAAATAAACCTCCGCTCCACTGCACACCAACGGCTGGGTCTGCGGCAGCTCTGGTCGAGGTTTCCTGTGACTGTCCAAGTCTGATCAGTTTATCTTCCACTAACACGTCCTCACACCACAGAGCCCATTCTGTGTTCCCGTTAGTGTTACTTCCTGTCTCCCTTTTGATCCTCCTTAGCAAAGATCATTATAGTGCTTAACAACGGTCCATACTATCGTCACATTACTCTGAAATGTCCGAATTGACCAATCGGAATGGAGCATGTAATAATGCACATTAAATGGCTCCAGTGATTTTGTCCTGTGTGTTCCAGGAGCTTCACTCTGGCAGTCCGTCCCGCAGCAGCTCCTCCCTCTCCTTCCAGAGCACTCCGCCCCCCCCAGCAGAGCCCCGCCTCGTTCGGCCAGCCCCTGCTCAATGGCTTCAGTCGCGGCATGAGCGACAGCTCGGGGGCCCTCAGTCAGCCCGTGGTGGGCGGGCTCATGTCCTCCCTGGCAGGAAGTCCTCAGCTGAACATGAACGGCGTGCTGGGCAGTCTGAACGGCGTGATCCAGTCTCCCGTGCAGAACGCCCCCTCGCTCCCCGCTCTGCGCCCCCAGCCCCCCCCCGCTCACCCCCCAGGCTCTGGCCCAGGGCTTCCAGCTGCCCAAGAGCGCCAGCCCGTATGTGCCCAGCCTTCCTTCAAAATGAATTTGTGTTTAAGATCAAGGCATTGGCATCATGTCAGTGGTAATCCTATAATAGTGAGGTGTGTGGGAGCAGGTTCTGGTGTGTCATGTGACCGTGTGTGTGCGTGTGTGTGTGTTCCAGGTCTTCCCTGCTGTCGGAGCAGCAGCAGCAGCAGCAGCAGCTCCAGCACTTCCTCACCTCACAGAACTTCACTCCCGTAATCACCCTCTCTCCTCTGTTCTCACCACGTACCTGTTCTCACAGGATCAGCTTGTTTTCTTGATTCTGTTCATATCTCATTCACAAACCACTCGGGAAGACAACATGGCAGAAAGCACATGTGCTAACTGTATGCTGGCTCTAGCAGGAAGTGAATATGTTACACTTCCTTGATTGATGTAACCTTGTTTAAATCTTGTTTAAATCCACCAAATAAGTTTCAAGAATTTACCAGAATCAAAAAGAAAAAAGTGTTTGATTGAACAGCAGCGATCTGCAACTCCCTTCCTCTCATCATCTTGGAATAAGATAACTATGAAGTGTATAACTGAGTAAGATGCTCTACAGATCGATGTTGAGGTAACAGTCGTCGTGACTCACAGGTGGTCTGAGTCAATGTGTGCCAACAACAGGAAACCATGAGGGTTTCTGTTTGACATGCTACCTGGTGAACCTTTGGTAGAGTCTGCAGCCAATCAGAAGCTGAGAAACATGTTGATGTAGAGCTGTTGTGTTTCCATGGTGACTGGGGGGGGTTAGGGCTTTTTTGATTTACATGTATACGACAGACAATAAGGGAAGCGGGTGCAACATAGATCATAACACGCTTTGAAGCTGATATTGGCTGCGTGTCCTTTCACCTCTTTGTGTGATTTAAATTGCCCATAGACCCCAACCATAAATAACTAATAGCTGATGAATGATTAGGTACATGATGCACGTGTCTTCAACCTGCACGGAATCTGCCCAGACTGGCGCTCTTTGAATGACCTTTGAATGACTTTCGTTCTTTTAAAGTTGTCCCGCTGTAGAAGTAGTGCCACCTTCAGCTTACTGTGATGCAACACTCTTTATAATATTATAACCGTAGCTGATGAAAACAAGCATTCATCTACATTTAATGTTTTTCAAATATGTAAAAAATGTGCAATACATGTAGATGGAAACCTGACTACTGGCCAAGAGCAGAAACACTTGAAGCAAAGCAAACATAGAATCTCTGATATAACGCCTTTCAGGTCCGTGGTGTACTGAACACGTCTGTGCAGGAGCAGCAGGTGATGGTGTGCCAGATGCTGCAGAGGCAAAGGGAGCTGCAGCGCCTCACCCTGACTGGGGCCCTCACCTCCACCCCAAACTCCCCCCTGATCTCCCAGTCTCCCAGCCTGCTGTCCTCAGCCGCCCCCCTGCAGGGCGGCCCGGCAGGGAGCCTGTTCGGCCTGCAGGACAACGCACTGCACAAGTCCGGGGTGAGTAGCCGCTCGGGGAGTAACGGAAATGTGTTGATATTTTTACAGGTCATTTGTAATTGTATCAAACTACCTGTAATGCGTATCATGTGGTGCAGCCTCACAGGTGCAGCTTTAAAAATGATAGCAGTATTTTGTGTGTGTGTGTGTGTGTGTGTGTGTGTGTGTGTGTGTGTGTGTGTGTGTGTGTGTGTGTGTGTGTGTGTGTGTGTGTGTGTGTGTCCTCAGGCTGCAGGGGAGAAGGGCGGAGACAAGAACGGGTGATGCTTCCCCAGCAGCAGCTCCAGTGAAGCAGGAGGAGGACTGAGGTCCCTGCCTCTGGACATCTGTCCCTCTCTGTCCTCTTTCTCTTCCACCTCTTTTCTGAATGTATACCAGGATGGACTTTAACGGTTGTTGGTGTTTTGGAGTTCTTTATATCAGAGGTTCTTCTCATAGGTGTTTGTGTAGGCAGCTTTCAGAGAGGACAGTGGTCTCTTGTTAAATTGCACTAATGACTTAGCGAGCCCAACGCGGCTGAGCCCCCCCCGCTCCGCCCGGCAGGGGTTGTGTTCAGGCTTTCTGGTTGAAGTGTGAACTCTTTCCTGACCACTCACCATTTCCCTCGGTCAGCGAGTCACACCGCCTCTTCCTGCGACCTCAATGTCTTCCTCGATATGTCGTCTTCCCTTTATGTTCACCCCACCCCATCCAGACCTCCTATATGTTGCAGGCACTTCTTATGTTCACGGTAAATATACTGTCCTTTCCAATGTGTGGTCAGTGGAACTTCAACATGAAGCTAGTTATTACCTCAGATCTTTCTGCCACCCGTTTTCCAATTCCAAATAGTTTGCCGAGTCATTACCGCTATAGCCTTCACTGGATCTAAAGAAAGCACCAACACCCTTGGTATGCAAATGGAACATGGCACAGAAGCCATGACGTCGTCCACGAGAGCACCAGATTTTATTCAAAACGAGTTTCTAAAGACTTTTATTTCTTTCCAGTTGCTATCGAGATTAAGTAGAAAAAAACAAACATTTGGAACTCGTAAGTAAGAAATTAATAGTTGTTCCTGAACAACTGTGCACTTTGCATGTTAGCAGCTAACAGAGCAAACCCGCCATCATTACAGAACCTGTATTAAGGGTACTGATAGGCCACTAGGGACAGACAGGTTTCCCATGTGAGTATTTGCACTCCTCCTCCTGCAGTGTCCGTTCTCTCCGTTACTTCCACACATAACCCTGAATCATATTCACCAACTCCATGTTCTTTTAGCAATACTGGATAGATGATGCCTTAATGATGCTAGATGTACAGAGACACCACGAGTCCAGGCGCACTCTGTTGTCCTCTTTCTTTGATCGTGTTTTTTATCTGGGGTACACGGTGGGGTTCGTTACTGAAGTGAAAGCACTCTTCCTAAACCCATTTATACTTTTGATAGCTGACTGGTGATTTAAAAATGTGTGAATAACCGTATAGTGAGTAACTAAAGTGTCAAATCATTTCTATTGTACTTTGTGTTCAGATCTGATGTTCTTTAGTTGTTTGTGCTTCGAAGAAGTCTGACAGGAAAGCCTGCACAGTGTGTCATAGGAGACGGCCGAGATGTAGACTATTATTAAAGTGCCGTCACAGCGGTGTCATACGTAGTGTAGCCGTGAAGCTAACGTAGAGATAAGCTTGTCTTTCCTTCCACTCCACTTTATCCTACGACGCCTCTGTTCGGCTCACCTTTACTAACAAAGGCTCTTCTCAAAGTAAGGGACTATTTAATCATGTTTCCTTCTGTGTTCTTTAACAATATTGTCATAGACCTTTATTCAATATTTTCTGTTTGCAATCTTGAACATGATCTCCCATACATGTGATGTAACTTGAGTGCTAGATTATTTTGTTAGCAGCTAATGTAGACGTCAGAGAGGAAGTCCAAGCAGCTCACGGGTCTCTGATAAATACTGTAGCAACGACAGAAGCAGAATGTTGGTTCTGTGGATGAAGACATGAGCCGACGCATTGACACGACTCCAACGCGGGAGCTCGGACTTTTTACTGAGAGAATTGACTGAGCTTGTCCTTACGAGTCCAGACACACGAGCATGTCCAGGAGGCGGACTGCAGAGCGGTGCTGGGTTTCTGAAGCCGTTTCTTTCTCATGTTGCACTGGGGCGCTTTGGGCCCGATCGTAAATCATTTTTTAGTACCTTTTTCAATTTTGTTGGAATACGAGTTGTATACTTTAATATGTTTGTGTTAAAACACATTCATTCTTTTAAGCTTTGAAGTTTGGGTAACCAAGATAATCCATGTTCTGAATGTCGTACTGTGTATCTTTTATGTGTATCAACATTTAAGCGCTTGGCTCTGAAAGAGGTTTGGTGGAGAGCGAGTTTCCTGTCGGGATATGAATTGCATGAAATGCAGCGAGGTCTCTCAAATGTGTTGCTAAATACCAAGTAATAACTATGCATCATTTTAAATGCATTGTTCCCTTAAAAGAAAATAAATTAAATTAAATGAGCACTGACTTTTAAAAAGGACAAGCATGTTGTCATTGTATAGTGTATTTGTTTGAGAGAATTGATCAAAACTAATTTGACAATATTCAGATGAAAAGCCCTGTAAAGTATTTTGATATTTTTGTGTGTAAAATTAAAAGAACGGATTAAGACGACTTTTTTTGTCAATAAATGTATTTTACTGAGTTGTTTATATTTTCTCTCTGGTGTTGAATTACTTTTCTGTTTTGTGAAAGAGGAGAGTGGGGGGAATTCTCTTTTTCTTTTTGTACTTACCGTTTATTGTAATGTTCAGGGCATACACAAATCAACTGTTAGGTTTAAAAGTATTTGCCTATTTCTAATCAGTTAAATGTACAAAGAATAATATAGCAACAATTTCTTATTTAAAATTAGATTAAAGACATAATGGTTTTATAAATGTAATTAAACAAATTCAGTTACATTTATACAAGTAATTAAAAATAAAATTAACAGTACGTAAAAACATTAACTGTTAAAATGAAAGATGAATTATACTGTTAAACCAAAGCAAAATCAATTCAATCAATTATTGTCAATTTATAGTTTTGAAATAATGCTAATTATTCCAACCTATTTAACAAATGACTTCAGTTCCTGATAATAAAAAAAAGTCTTAATAATATTTCATGAAATAATAAAATAAAAATATTACTAGTATAACCTGAATTATTGGGGAACAGTAAATAATATACTACTATAAGGATGGCCAATGGTTTATTAAATATGGCTGATGAACCTCTAATATACAAGAATATTTATATATTGTAATTGTAACTCAGTGAGTTCACATCTTTTCATATCAAAGTCATATAAAAAAAGTATTTACATACATTCTGTTTCAAGACTCAATTCTAGCTTGTTTCTTAATTTACAGATTTCAGATCAGCTCTGGTGTAAATAGGGTGGAGAACAGGTAGCAGCCCCTAATAAAGCTAAAAGCTTTATTGATCATTCTAAAGTACTTTATTGATGTCATATCCAGTATATCAGTGAGGGTCACTAAGGACAACACTTGGGTTGCCAGTTCAAGGAAAGTCCTTTTACCTGGTGTCAGGGGCGGACTGGCCATTGGGAATACCGGGAGTTTTCCCGGTCTGCCGGTACCGAAGTGGGCCGGTCGGACAATTCACTAGCTTCCATCATTTTGAATGCATCTACTATGCCTTGCAATTAAGTTGTTCTCGCTTATTTTACATGTTTGCACAGCGGATACATTCCTTAAATTCAAAGGAGGAAGGGAAGGAGTGGTTTGAGCTCGCGAGCTGAATATGTGAGCCAATCACCTGAAGCGACCCAGCAGCAGCCATGTTGTAACTTTGACTGAAGTCCTTCCAGCTTTCTGTAAAGTCTGGGATTCCTCCTCCTGTGTAAGATAAGATAAGATTTACGACTTCAACACTCAAACTTGAAATGATCACGAGCAGCTTTCTAGTCACCGCAATGTGGAGAGGATGCACGCTGACCTTAAGACGACCTTTTCCCATGGTGAGCCTTCATCACTGTCTACACAACTAAAGTATTTTGTATTAGTTTTCTATATGTGAGAAGCTCATTTACCTTTTATCTTTGCTGCCGTACTCGCATTATGCGGAGTATTTAAAAGTGCTGCGTCACTTTAGAGAAACCTACATTGTACCGGCATTTTAATGTTGTTCTATGTTACCAAAAACGTGACCCACCCTGATTCGCTCACCTTTAACACAGAAACGCCATCTGGTACAATAGAGCAGTGGTTCCCAAACGTGTTGTGCCCAAGGCACACCAAAGGACAAGTAAACATCTCAAGGCACACCTATTGTGCAAAATAGCCCTTATAACACGTGGTATCACTCATATCATGTAAAATATCTGTAAATGTGCATAATTATTTACTAATGCCAAATAAAATGTGACAAAGACAACTATTACTCATGAAATATTTATTAACGAAATATGTCAGAAATTAATTGGAAATTAGTCTTCATCAAAGCAGCAACACACTCATTTAAACCAGACAGGTCACAAAATAAAAAATGAGGCAAAGGAAACTCAGCAGAAATTCAGCACAGAGAACTGTCAATGCAAGGAAGCTGCATTGTCCATGGTCCTGAACTACAAATTGTAAATGTAACATTTCAGCAATCAGCATTGAAACATGTGCTATTGTAAATATTTTTGCCGATTTACAAATTAGTGAGATACATGTGCCTGTCGGGGCTCGCAGAATGTTTTAATCCTTGGTGGCACTGAGGAGAGGGCCACTCGCAAGTCCTGTTCAACAGAGAGCCGTGACCTCCTGTTCAGGGGCGGATCTAGACAAATATTCATGGGGTGGCAGGAGATTTTGAGGGGTGGCATCCCCTGACAGAAGTATATGCTGATTTTAAATCGCAATCATATCAATCAATTAGGGGTGTAACGGTACACGTACCCGTACTGAAATTATTCGGTACGGGCCCTTCGGTTCGGTACACGTGTGTACCGAACGAATATAGTGTTAAATGTAAAAAATTGAGAACATGAACAACTTTCTGGAAGTAATCTATATCATTTAATTTCATTGGACGAGAGGCATACTATGAGAGCTGGTCACAGGAATGAGTTCAAATGTAGTCAGTAATTTGAGGAAATGGCGAACGCAGATAAAGTTGAGCTGAAAATCCTCCAGCATCATTGAAGTCTCCGGTTTGGGAACATTTTGGTTTCGCAGTTACGTACAAGGATGACGGACAAAGACAGGTGGACCGAACCAAAGCTGTTTGTCGGCATTGTTCAACTAACATTGGTTACGCGGCTGGCAATACATCACACTCATTTGGAAAGGCATCACCCGAATGTGAATATCACCGGTACCAAAAGAAAAAAGACTGAAGTGCAAACCCAACTCCCGCAAGCATTTAAGCCTCCACCACTCTCAGAGAGTTCAGACCGAGCCAAAGCTATTACAAACGGCAAATATCCTTATGGTGCCATGTTAGCAAAACGCTACCTGGCTGTATCTGCTGCCACTGGCCCTAGAGAGAGGGTGTTCTCCACAGCAGGAGACATTGCTAGTGCCAGCAGATCTGCCATTTGGACAAGTTCATCTTTCTTTAAACAACATGAAAATACAATGACAAGCAAGTCCTAATGTCAAGCTGGCTGCTTAGGTACTAGTACAGTTCAAATACAGATTATTTCAGTTTATCGAAATGCTGCACCTTAATGTTTATTTTCCTATATTTTGTATTTATTTGAATACATTAGTCACAGTTTAATAATAATTAAAAACATTTTTTTAATGTTTTGTGATCATTTGTTCTGCTGTACCGAAAACGTACCAAACCGAACTGTGACCTAAAAACGAGGTACGTACCGAACCGAAATGTTTGTGAACCGTTACACCCCTACAATTAATTTTAACTTGGAAAGCCACAATATTAATATTTTAAATCAATCACATAGGTGATATTATTGTGGCACTTCAGTAAAGCCTTACATATAAGGTGGCAGACGTAATTTAATGAATTTTAACTGAACAATAACTGAATGAGTTTGTCTCACTCTCAGACCAGCAGGGGTACCACATCTATGCAGACTGCTGCAATAAGTACATTAATTAACTGTCTCATTGATGTTTGTCTGAATGAATATGATACTATTAACAATCATATTATTCCTATCAGCTGTCAATCACTGTTAATTAATAATAATAATAGATTTAATTTGTTAGTGTTTTTACAGGTGCTCAAAGACGCTTTACAGATATAGCGAAGAACTGTTATGATTCACATATTCATTTATTATTGAATACACTATATTTTTTGGAGGAGTTAATGATGAATGTTCATCAAGATGCTTGCTCACCCTCCTTCAAATTTGAAAAACAAGTAATTATATAATTATTGATATACAGTTACAACCTTGACTTTACATCAGAAAGAACAAACGTGACTAACTGCAACTAATCAGTTGGAGTTAAAAAACGTGTATTCAGCTAAAACATCGCTGCAGTTATTATCCAGTGGAAAGTTCTTACCTACTGGCCTAGTTACATCAAAGTGGTTACTTTCTGTTGGCTGGGCAGTGTAGTTTTACACACCGTCTTATTTTTACTTTCTCAGGACTTAAAACAGTTTTTTGGGGGCAGAGCCCCTCAAAGAAGAAAAATATATACACGCATACAAGATCATCATCTTAACAGTTTGTTATTCTCATCGAGTCATCCGTGAGCAGAGCATCAAGTTGGCATGTCTATTATAGCTGAATGTGGCGATTACTATTTTGTTCAGCAAAACGCCTCACAAACTTATTAAGATCAACAGCTGTGGTGCGTTTTGAGTCAATGCTGAGTGCAGCCAAACTTGACATTCTCTTCTCTGTCATTGTAGACCGCAACTACCTAATTCCTTCAGTGCTTGGGTCAGAACGAAAGGCTTCTCGTTTTGCACCGTTCCCCCGTTCAAGTGAATTCGCCACCAATCATATTTCCACTCTCGCGCCAGGACCGGGGGAGGGGTTACATGACGTGCATCTGGTGGTGCATTCACTTGCACTCGGACATTAGAGACTTTCTCTCATAAATGTCCGATGAGCCACAACTTTTCTTTCAAAGCAAAGATGCCAATTGGGGTTGCAGCTGGGGTGGCAAGGCTATTGTTTAGGGTGGCAGTTGCCACCCCATGCCACCCCGGTAGATCCGCCCCTGCTCCTGTTGTTCTTCTTGTAAATCAGAGTAGAGAACGCCAACTCCAGAGATGGGGTCGTTATTAAAAAAATGAATATATTACATACTACTTTTTTTTTAAAAAGTAACATATTACACTACCTCGTTACTATCTACATATTACTTTACTCGTTACTTTAAATAGTTACTTTACTCGCCGAATATGTACGAACTGCGCATGCGTGAGTGGCAATAACTTTCCTTACCAGCAGACGGCGGTAGTGTATATTTGTCATTCAAAACAGGCAACAACCGGAAGACAGAGAAGAAGAACAGAACAGACTACGTGATATAAACAAACAACAAATGGCGTGTGCGGTAGCTTCACCTTAGCATGTGTTCTTTGCAGGTGCTTGTTGAGGTTTGACGTGGTGTTTACAGCAGTGAATAACAGCTTCTGGCCTGGACACAGTTTGCACCTCACCGTCACATTCCTGTCTATTCTTCGGACGAACTCAAAATAATGGGCATACCTCCACCACCCCTCGAAAGTTATGGCTGACTCAGACATGTTTATGCAGCACTGCACGTGGAGATGTGGATGCGAAAGTCGCGCAGATTACGTACATATAAACCTACAAAGTACTGATATAGTAAATTAAAAAATAATTATTTGTGTGTAGTTGTATATTGCAATAATAATGTATGGTTGTCACAAAATCCCACGGCACACCCGGACTTGCCTCACGGCACACCGTTTGGGAACCACTGCAATAGAGGAGCGCTGCAAGGCTTGTCACCATGTTAGGTTATCAGCGAGTTACCGAGGTAGCATGGGTATGGAAGCCCATTTCCGCCTATGTGATGGGGAAAATAACGTCAATGTAATCAGAAACTTCGAAATAATAACGTAGCATTTCAAAATAAGCTTCTCAATATGTTGAGATACTTTATTGTAAGACACGTTGTTATTATTTTTTAGATACTAATTCATTATTGTAATGTTATAATGTAATATAATAAAATGTGTTTTTGTATTAATTGTCAAAATTATGTTTTTATCAGTAGCCTAGTTAAACTGGTTTAAGCATCCGCGCTGGAAGTAGCCAAGGTTGCTTTGTGGGTCATTCCAGAATTTGAGGACATTTCATGTCCCCCATATAAAAATCTAAAAATCAGTGGCGAGCCGTCAGGGCCCTCTAGGCCCTCTGTGAGGGCCTAAGACATTCTAAAAAATAATATTTGAAAACATAAAAAAACCTTTTTTTTTAAATGGTTTTTTCGTTACATTTTTCATTAGTTTTACCAAAATAACTTGATTTAATTGTATTTAAAATAATATTTCCAAAGAAAAAATCCTTCAAATCTGCCTGTTCAGTTTCTGTTGTGAAGGGTTAAATGCCGTCTCTGCGAGTTCTGTGAAGACGGGAGGGTTTGTTGGTCCCTCTGTAGATTCACAGAGGGCCCGCTATTGTAACTCAACGAGAGAGTACAGTCAAATGACAGTACAATTGACCAATCATATCTTCCCTCTAAATGGGCGGGCTTTATTTTCGCGGACTTTATGACAAGTTCCGCCCACTGTGAGGTCTATGCAAGTGGTGCAGTGACGCGTCCTAAAACCCGGAAGTAAGCTTCGCTCGGATTCCCTCGACAGAAAGCAACGGGATTTCTCCATAGGGTTTTGGAAAATAGCTGGAAATAAGGTCTGTGGAAAACTAGCCTGTTAGATAAATGCACGTTTTGTTCAGCCGGATAATGTCCAGATGTCCATCCTACTTTTATTATTTTCGAATCATAAATCTAAACGATAGATTTATGATCGATAGATTTAGGATCGATAGATTTATAATTAGCATACATTTGTTCATGATGGCGCACTTCAGTGATAGTGATGACACCGTTGCGAAATTATTAACCGAGTCATTTTCAAGATTGAGTTACAATGATAAACTGGAGTGGCAAAGGATCAGCTGAATGACCCGCCATCAAGTGCTTCATCCAAAAGGACAGGAGGATGGACTTTGTGTTTAAGTGATAAGTCATTTTCAATGCGGGCCGCCGTGCCGACTTAATTCATTTGTAATTGCTACTTGGCTGTGGGTGCCCTGTCATGATAGGTGTTTATATAAATGGTGTTGTTTTGTGTGGTAGAGGGTCGCTGTCATTGATGCGTTTTGCAGACCGGGCCGCGGTTTTGATATTCCGCTGAAGTACACGCTGTGACGTAATATCTTTTCTTTTTTTTCTCGAGGGAAGGGGGGTCAGAGGGCCTAGGTATAAAAGTCACGGCTCGCCACTGCTAATAATCCATGCCCAAAAAGCTAAAACATGCACTTGTTGTGTTAAACATACTTTATTGAGACAAAATGTATATAAAGTTGTAGAAAAAGTGGTTTCAAAATATTATTTAAATTATCGAATAGCTCTCGAACACCCCCTAAAATGGCATTTTTCTCTTGTCCCCGCTTCTTGGTGACCAACTTGCATGTCAAATATAACATTTAAAATAGGGATTTTATTTACTTTTTTTTGTAATGGTAAAATCAATTTGTTAAATCATAAACATATTTTAAATAACAGTAATTTTGCACAGAAGGTGTGTCCCTCAACATGCGTTCAACACTGTTACCCAAACCTTTTTAGATTGGCACAGGAAGTGAAACAACTGTAAGTCAGATGACACAGTGGAAAGGACATCAGCAAGCCATGTGCTAGTGCCCTAGGTACACCAAAACTACCTAAAAGTCCTCTTTTATTTTTCATATTTGTACAATCTTTTCAGTCTTAAAAGAGTGTGGCACTCTGACCCACTCAACCCTGTTACTGATATTATCAGAATAAAGCATATTCATCTCAAAGTTATCTTTCTTGCATTAGATATCCAAATTTGTCCTTGCCTTGAAAGTAGCATTACATGCTACATCTAGCAATAATTCCTGAGGTTAAAGCTCAAATTAGCATTGATTTTCAACCCTGTTACTATAATTAGAGTAACAGGGGTAATTCTTCATTGGAAAATATTAATTTGATGCCTAGCTGGGCAAATCACTTTTTTTGATGGTTTATTATCTGTTTTTCCTAAATACATAAAAAAAATTATAAAATAAAAGGTTCATTTTTCAAAAATGTTGGCGTCTAAATTGGAATTCCAATTCTGGAATGACCCTTATGTTTTTGGGTTTCTTTGTCTGTCCATTTGGAACAAAGGATGAACTGATTAGATTTTGGAGTGAAAGGTCACAGTCACTGGGACCTCACATCTGTCTCGTTCTGGTGAGGCGATATCTTCAAGGAATTCCTTTGGCATTTTGGCAAAAAAAGTTTAATTGGAATCAAGAAAAAACGGATTGGATTCTGGTGGTTAAAGGCCACTATGATCTGATATGAAAAGGATAAAGTAATAACTTTAGGACAGACATGGATGTGAAATGCACTTTGACTGGTTGGCAAAGGTGTAAAACCACAAGGTAGGGATATTTCAAATAAACAAACGTAAAAATGTGTGCTAACAAAATGAATGTCCCTCTGTAGCGTTGATGTGATGGTTGTTGTGCAGGTCCAGAGCTGCCTGCTGTCCACCCAGCAGCCCATCTCTGCAGCCCGGCTGCCCTGCAGGGTCAAGGTGTCTGCTGGGAAGCGCTACGCCTGGTGTGCGTGTGGACACAGTAAGAAACAGGTGAGCATGTTTTGCTTTCAACTTTCGACACACCTGAGGCCTGTACTACGAAGCAGGATTTTCGCTTAGCCGGCTAACTTCAGGAAAAACTCGGTCCTACCAGGCTGGTTCTCTTCTTAGCGGGCTAGATCTCCATGGTAACTTATGCTGTGCGGCTAACCTGCCCCGGAGCAGGTTAGGTTGCAGGCTAAGAGATCAACTCGGTGAAAGCACTGCCTGCTGACCAATCAGAGCTCAGTGTGCAGAGTTTAAAGCTATCAAGTCATATTACACAGTGCTTGAATTGGAATAAAAAAAGGTGCCAGTACTCTAAATCAGCAACTGTTTCAAGTACATTTCTTTATACAGCCCAACAACAAGTATTTGGCTCAAAGTCATAGTATATCCTATAATGCTGGTGGGTTTGTCTCTTTACTGTATATTTTAGAAAGGCTCACTGTACTTAAACAAAATGACTCAGGGTGCATCTGATATTAGAGGGGGTGCAGTGGTAAAGTGCCATTTTTATAAATGGGGAGTGGACCTGACACCCTCTAGGGGGGTCCGAGGGCATGCTCCCCCGGGAAGATTTGCCAACATGAAGAGATATGGATATAAGTAAATCCTGACTCCTACTGGCGGCTGGTTAAAAATAATCCCAATTTCCCAAATTGGGATTAATAAAGTATAGCAAAAAACGCAACATAAATATGGTGCCTAAACCAGTACAATACATTTGTTATTGTGTGCTTGAGAATATAAAATTACATTAGAATAATCAAAAAGTAATAAGATAATATGCTAAACTGACTTTGCAATACTAAACACCAACCTTGCATTGGATATAATAAATACAATTGCTGAGGTCCAGATGATTGGCCGGTCTGTGTCCTCACACTGCCAGCCAGACACATTTGTCCTGTGACTTCTGCACATAAGTGTGGACTCGTTCGTAGTTTTTTTTTACCCCAATTTCTTATTTATAGCTATACCAACATAAAAGTTTTCCACTGTGATTTATTGTATTATTGCCATGTGAATTCAATACTTAACATTCAGAAACTTCCATATTCTTTGAACACAATGTTGAATAGCTTTTAGGTTAATAATGTACACAAATGCTGACATTTGCCACCCGACTTTCGTATATAAGTTAGGCACTTTCATATTTATTTTAACCCAAACTTTGACTTATTTGTAGCTATACTAACTAAATCCATTTTCAGTTTATTTCACGTTTGTGAAAATGCAACACAACACAAATGTTGACTTATTTGTCATGTAACTTGGATACCAAAGCGACGCCATTTATTATTTCAACATAGACTAATTTGTCACGTGAATTGCCGAATGAAAGTTTAGTAATTTCCTTAGTTATTTTAACACAAAGTTTACTAAGGTTACTCCCGTACTTAAGATCATTAACTTAGGTAGTTCTTCTAACACAAATGTTGACTTATTTGTCACATGACTTCCGTACACGAGTAACTTCACTTTTTGTAGTTATATTATCCCAAACGCTCATTTATTATTTAGCTATACCAACAAAAGGTTTTGCAATGTGATTTGTACCTGTCCCACAAAATCAATTTAAGTTTATTGGACATTTTCATGAACCATGAGTAACTTGCACACTTATTGATATGAAAATGATTACACATTCCGTTTCCTCCATCCTTTTTCTCTTTCTGCCAGCCTTTCTGTGATGGCGCTCACGTTAAAAAAGCTCCGACCATCCTTCCCCTGCGCTTCACCCCCGACAAGGACCAGACGGTGATGCTGTGTGCCTGCAAGCAAACCAAAAACTCTCCATACTGCGATGGATCTCACTTCAGGGTCATCTTCCAGGATATAGTGAAGAAGGTGAAAGGAGTCTTTAAATGAGCAGCATCCAACATGTCTGCATGGATGCCAAGGAGCAGCAACTATACCAGAATCAAACGGATAATAGTCACTATCTAAATCTCGTCTCAACAAAAAAACAAGTCTCTGTAAAAATGTGATGTCCTGCCTCATTGTGTCCTTTTCATACTTATTATGTCCGTATAAATAAGTGTTATTTAAAAATATGATTTAACCCGATGTTATATACAGATGCATAACCAAATAAAACATGCTTTGATTTTGATTTGCTTGTCTTCAATAGCATAGTAACAAGAAAACAGTAATTCCAATAGTAAATGACATGTATTAGTGATGTTACGTATTGCGCCGAGGCTTCGGAGCGTGTGTCGAGTAATCCCCAAAGCTTGTTGTGAACCTTGTATCGAGGCTTGTGTCGTTTTGGGCCAGTGACGTCATCGATGACAAACGAAGCCTCGCTGCCTGTCGATACCACGTGACTGCTTCACGAAGCGATTCAGATCGGTTGAACCGTTGAACCACAACGCTCATAATACCCATGGATGGATAATAAGAATCATATTACTCATGTACCCGGGCCCGCTGGTGACACGATGGAATCAAGAGAGCTCAGACCCTCACTGATAGAGGTCGGAACATGTCATAAGTATAAATAGATATAAGCATAAATAAATGTAGGAATAAATGTGTTTTTTCAGGGAGCTTTAGTGTGTGTGCTGTGGCTCAGCTGGAAAGCAGTTGACTCGTGACGCAGGGTCCCTGGTTCAACGACTGAACAATACGTCTTTGTTGTTGTTTCTAAAAGCTACAGTTAAATGAGATAATGTAGTTAATAAATGTATTCTTTGATATGGTTTAGCCTTTCTCAGGCTACAACAAGTTTATGAATATTATTAAGGAATACAAATCCCTCTTTGCAATGTTTACCAGCCTCCTTTGGCTTTTCAATCACAATCATTAAACTGGAATAAAAACAATATTGTGAACATGAAAATATGATTTTATGTTCGTTGTTTAGAGTTATTCTAAGGCTTTACTCAATGGGAACTCGGTATGAGATAGAGCACACTGTTGAGAAGTCCAATCTGCCTGTTTTACACACTTTGACCAACAGGGGGTTTGTGTTCAGATGAAGCCCATGATGAAGCCTCATGAGATGAACCCTTTTGCGAACCAATTGGCTGGAAAGCTTCATAAGACGTCATCTCGCCATCACTAGTGATTTGTGCCAACTGGATATTATATATATGGTGATTTTTATTTATTAATTTCAAAAGTCATATTGCACAATATTCAGCCGTCTGTATCTAAGTCATGTAAACGTGCTTATCCAATTATTTATTACAAAGACTCAGATTTTGATTCTAATATAGGCTAGATAAAGTCTCTTGTATTTGGCTAAATCCAAACCTAAATATTAATAGACAATCATTTATCTGGAACGCATGGTGGAAAAGTCATTCTTACATATAGACATATGTTGTTTCCACGGTGGGTTTTGGAATGTAAGTCAGTTTTATATGTATTCAGCTGTATGTCATCTGTTTTGTGACTGATGTGAATATCGTAAAATAAAAGTCACAAATTGTAATAAAAAGTTGTATTTTGTATAGCTGTATGACCCACAGTTGTTATACATGATCGGAAATGATGTGTTTGATTGTAAAAGTGATATTACTGCATGGCTCTCACATCCTGGACACTGCTACTGAGTAGGTAGTTTATCTGTCTGGTGTAACTTTCAAAAGTAAACTGCTCTAAAAATTCCCAGAAATACTAGTACAAATACTCAAGAAACCTGTGTTCTCTTGGAGACTTGTGTTGTTTTTCATGGTTTTATGGGTAAATATATACAGTAGGCTATTGTTTGTTTTTTGGACTTCTAAATCAATTCAATCTGCGCCAGGCTGATATCCGTCTCTTGATTGGTCAAACTAACTACACGTGACTCTACAGGAAGTGATTTCTCAAATCACCATGGTCAGCTCTATAAATCCATGGTTCGGCTGCTAGGCTAGGAGAGCTGTAATACCTGGCATTATTTTAGGGTTGTTTTATTTGTATGTATCTGTTACCGTTACATTTTCTATTTCCCGCCGCTGTGCCGTAAAAGTCACGTATCACGACTGTTGTAACCTCGCGTGATTTTACCACTTGCTAGCTGAGGTGCTTTGAAGTTCCGCAACTGTCATTGGAAACATGAACACGTTGGTGACCAAAATAGACTACAAATGGATTAGTTTAACCTTGAGGAATCCATGGATAACGGCTTCAAAGGTAAATAGATGCTAATGTTAGCCCTTATATTTTGTTCAAATTATTTAAAGTCTTTATTTATTCTGAAGTAGTTTTTTTTGTTGGATCGCTTTCGACCTATGAACCTACGACCTACGAGCACTTTAGAACAATTTTGAGATCTTTAACTAAAAGGCATACCTTAAACTTAATTCGAACAGAGCACATTTCAGATAGGAACACTGCACGTTTTTCTGATAGTCTCTTTGACCTTGCCAACACTCATAGTCATAACAGAGCATAGCCTATAGTTATTGGAGCCAACCACTGTATTACATGAAAGTCTCTGCACAGCTGTTTGTAATCATAGCCTGGTAGAGGCGAAGTCCCTCCCCTTCCGGTGGACCTCCATGGGACCCAGCGCCATATAGATAGAATTCTATTTACACTGAACACAAATATAAATGCAACACTTTTGTTTTTGCTCCCATTTTTCATGAGATGAACTCAAACATCTATAACATTTTCTATAAACACAAAATAACCATTTATCTCATATTGTTCACAAATCTGAAACACTCTGTGATAGTGAGCACTTCTCCTTTGCCGAGATAATCCATCCCACCTCACAGGTGTGGCATATCAAGATGCTGATTAGACAGCATGATTATTGCACAGGTGTGCCTTAGGCTGGCCACAATAAAAGGCCACTCTGAAACGTGCAGTTTTTGCTTTATTGGGGGGTCTGGGGGGGGTCCGAAAACCAGTCAGTGTGACCACCATTTGCCTCACACAGTGCAACACATCTCCTTGGCATAGAGTTGATCAGGTTGTTGATTGTGGCCTGTGGAATGTTGGTCCACTCCTCTTCAATGGCTGTGCCAAGTTGCTGGATATTGGCAGGAACTGGAACACGCTGTCGTATACGCCGATCCAGAGCATCCCAAACATGCTCAATGGGTGACATGTCCGGTGAGTATGCTGGCCATGCAAGAACTGGGATGTTTTCAGCCTCCAGGAATTGTGTACAGATCCTTGCAACATGGGGTCCGTGCATTATCATGCTGCAACATGAGGTGATGGTCGTGGATGAATGGCACAACAATGGGCCTCAGGGTCTCATCACGGTATCTCTGTGCATTCACAATGCCATCAATAAAATGCACCCGTGTTCGTCGTCCATAACATACGCCTGCCATAACCCCACCACCACCATGGGCCACTCGATTCACAACATCGACATCAGAAAACCGCTCACCCACACGACGCCACACACGCTGTCTGCCATCTGCCCTGAACAGTGAAAACCGGATTCATCCGCGAAGAGAACACCTCTCCCACGTGCCAGACGCCATCGAATGTGAGCATTTGCCCACTCAAGTCGGTTACGACGACGAACCGGAGTCAGGTGGAGACCCCCGATGAGGACGACGAGCATGCAGATGAGCTTCCCTGAGACGGTTTCTGACTGTTTGTGCAGAGATTCTTCGGTTATGCAAACCCATTGTTGCAGCAGCTGTCCGAGTGGCTGGTCTCAGACCATCTTGGAGGTGAACATGCTGGATGTGGAGGTCCTGGGCTGGTGTGGTTACTAGGGATGCACGATAATTATCGGTCCGATATTAGGAATTATGACGTCATCCCGATAAACCAATAACAGTATTAATAGCCCCGACAATATACAATATATTTTTTGGGTAAAAAAAAAGAAAAAATCCTGCGGTGTGGGTGGATTGGGATGAGGGGCGCTTGTTTTTCACTCGGCTCCTCCCGTTGTGCCAGTACTGTGGTGTTAGTGGTTTAGGAAGAGGGGAGTTCTTCACAAATCCAGCGCTCCCTAATACTTCGAACCTGATCAGTCACCTGAAACATCGCCATCGCTACGATGGTGTGTTAAAAGCGTACGAAGACAATAATACAATACAGCTTGTGTGTGTGTCTGCGCGCGCGCGTTGGAGCTATGTGCTACTCAAGGCATATGCTCGAACCGGAGCTGCCTGGACGCTGCAATCATGTTGCTGAGTGTGCTGACTTTTCGTACAATGTCCCGCTGTCTGCTTCCTGCATAAAGTCAAGTGCTCGGCGCAGTTGTGTGGATAGAGCGCTCCTCTGTTTTCATTTAAACAGCTCCTTATATCCGTTAGCGCAGCTAGCTAGCACCAGATGCTAACAACAACAATGCACGTAAGGTCTCTCTCTTGCTCGCTCGGACCACAGACTGTATATATAAAGGACCACACGTACACACACCCTCCCGGTCCTCCCGATGGCCAGTCGGTGCCTGCCGGTGAGCATGGAAGTGTGGTCTGCCACAAGCGGGCGGCAGGAGCGGGGCTGTTAGCATCAGCTTGTAGATGGTATTTTTAAACTCGATGCGCTCTGAAGCTACGGGGCGGCCGAGGAAAAAAAAATACACATGCGTTAATCGCGTTAAAATAATTAGTGGCGTATTTTTTTATATTATTATCGGTTATCGGTATCGGTCTTGAGAAGCAGGAAGTTATCGGTATCGGTTTCAAAAAACCAATATCGTGCATCCCTAGTGGTTACACGTGGTCTGCGGTTGTGAGGCCGGTTGGATGTACTGCCAAATTCTCTGAAACGCCTTTGGAGACGGCTTATGGTAGAGAAATGAACATTCAATTCACGGGCAACAGCTCTGGTGGACATTCCTGCTGTCAGCATGCCAATTGCTCGCTCCCTCAAAACGTGCCACATCTGTGGCATTGCGCTGTGTGATAAAACTGCACGTTTCAGAGTGGCCTTTTATTGTGGCCAGCCTAAGGCACACCTGTGCAATAATCATGCTGTCTAACCAGCATCTTGATATGCCACACCTGTGAGGTGGGATGGATTCATATTTGAGAGAAATGGTTATTTTGTGTATATAGAAAATGTTTTAGATCTTTGAGTTCATCTCATGAAAAATGGGAGCAAAAACAAAAGTGTTGCATTTATATTTTTGTTCAGTGTAGATGGCGCTGATGACCTTATTTCGGAAAAATTATGTATTGAAGTCAATGGGAGAGAAAGATTATCTTTCAATTCCGTTTGAATTGTGCCACGAATTACACATATGATGTTTGTCAATTTTAAAGTCAAAAAAATAAAAATGTGTCGTAAAACTGTGAAGTAACACATTCTTTTGTGTGAAACCGCTCGATGACCTACATCTCCCGTCTCGCACCACACACCAAGACGGCCGTCACGTTGGAACATTTCACCTCTTTCTTTCAGAATGAGGCGAAAAGTATTAAAAGACAACAATTGATGAATACGCCCGAGTGTCCACCAGGACTTTGTTAAAATACTTCCTAAAGAGTCTGCACACCCACAGGGGTTTCCACCTAGTTTAGAAGTTGTCCATGAACCAAACATATTATTAACGTTTTAGTATTCCACTTGTATCCGGTGTAAAACAACTGAGTTAGGGAGATGTCAGTTAAACCCAGCCAGTTCAGACCACAGAGCCCTGAAAAGATGTATTTAAAAATGAATTACTCAAACCATTTCCAGAGTACTCATTTGTTTTACTAAATGTTTACACCTACGTGTGTACTTTTTAATCATGCACATTGACTTTACCATGAAATACAAACAAAACCTTGTAAATAAACGATGTAAAATAATATTTAATGTATTATCGGTTAAATTCACATTTAGTCAGTATATCGACATATCACAATTGTAATCTCTAAAATGAGACAATCGGGACCCCTCATCTTCAGCATGTGAACCTTACAGCTATCTCTAACGTGCTTCTCTTCTCTCCACAGCTGTCCACCCTCCCTCCAGAGCCCGTCATCCCCTCTAAGAAGCCTTTCAGAGTGGAGCTGCTGGGTGGAAAGCGTTACTCGTGGTGCACCTGTGGACACAGCAAGAAGCAGGTGTGTTCCTCCTTTGCCTCCATCTTCAGTGATCCCTGTCTGAAGCACACCTCCCACAGGTTTCCTCACCACTTCTTTGTCTTTCAGCCGTTCTGCGATGGAGCCCACAAATTCAAAGCCCAAGGCCTGTCCCCGCTGCGCTTTTCCCCGGAGAAAGACAGCACCGTTTGGTTGTGTGGTTGCAAGCACACCAACAACCCGCCGTACTGTGACGGCACACACAAGCAGGACTTCATCGTTTCTGCCCCGCTTCATGAACACACAGACCCCTGAACATAATGGGAGGGATGAACTGAGCATTCTGTGAAAGCAGCACACATAAAGTGATCCATCCTGACAAGTACTGGAACCTTGTGTCAGTGTTTAAGTTAGCGAGAAGATGGAAGTTACTGCCTCAGCCCTCAACTCAGTGGCCTTCCTTTTTGTTTACAACAGCTGTGCTCTTTGATCAGACCTGTGACATACAAAGGTTTGTGTCCTGGGAGGGAGCGAGGTCTGACCCTGCTGCTTCAGAGGCTGCTGAAAGGTCTCCAATGGGATGTATTATTATGGCTGAAAGTGATGTTAGTTCATAAAGCAATGTTCAGAACGACAACACACACCGGCTTGAAGCATCTGTCAGTCTGGGCCAACATGTAAGCGTATATCAAATGACTTATTGTCCTCCCTTTTGGGATGCCTATTTATGTATTTGTGTTCATTTAGATTAAGAAATATAAAAGTGTCGCACTAAACTTGAGCCAATTGGCGATTATAATGTGATATTCAAATAAAGGAAAAAGAATGTAAGCATGTTGACTGGTGTTGCTCTGTGCTATAATGTGAGCCCGGTAGTGACGCTCTGCTCTGGCAGTTATCTCTCATTGTACTTCTGTTTTCCTTAAAGACGAGACCTGCTGAATGCATGACTCGGACACAGGAAATCCTTTTGCTGATAACAATATTTATACATGGCAGTGGTTGCCAACATAGCAGTTGAGCCCTATGAAGGGTTGTATCATAATCTAACATTAACAATAAAAGACATTTCTCAGCCTCTCATGAAGTCCGAGCTTTATATAAAGAACACAATTAGAAATTGCTCATGAGTTTTTATACTCCAATGCTGCAACTTTTATTTAAGTAAATACTTGCTGTACTGCTTCCACATCTGGCAATATGAATCCCAATGATATTTACTTTGTCATTACTTGTTGGCTCTATGTTGGAGGTTTTATTTGTGAAATGTACACATTTAAAAGGATGATCACATCTACACATCACCTGTTCTCAGTTCATATGGAGAAGTATTCAGATTCTTTACTTCAAGAGTAAAAGTAAAAATGTTACTGAAGTAAAAGTATTTAAGTACGATTAGGAAAATGTACTTGGAGTAATAGTACTCATTGCAGATTTTTTTTAAATTTAAATCAAATTATCATATTTTTTAAGTTGTTCCTAAGTACTGGTGTCAAAATCTGAAATTATAAAGTTACTAGTAAATACATCTGTCAAATAAAAAATAGTGGAGTAAAAAGTACAACATTTGCTTCCAAAATGTAGTAGAAGTACAAAACAAAAACACTTGGGTTAAGTACAAGTACCCCAAATGTGTACCTAAGTACAGTTATTGAGAAATATACTCAGTTACTTTAGACCACTGCTAATAACATGCATTAGCACTTTACGCTCACTCCATCATAAACAGCACAGTCAGCTCAAACACCTAGTAAGTAAACATTTTATTGACCTAAAACATGCACATATGGCTGATAGAAAAGTCATCATTTGTTGAAAAGAAACAAAAGGAATGTTGAAATGAATGGAACTACAACATACATGGCCACATATTCAAATCCCTTTTGAGTTGTTCGACTGCCATGAGAGAACTTGGGCTGTGACAGACGCCTGCCTGGAGCCTGGTAGTGCTTGGACTTAAAAGAAAATACTTCAGGTTTTGTGATGTGACGTTAACAAAGTGCATGGGCAGTTGTAATGTAACGTACCGGTGTTACCTGATGAGCAGCTGCTGACTGTGGACACGCTAACAGCAGTTATTAACACGACTGTTCCAAAAGGCCAGGATTCGCTTCTTTTTTTTACATCACACGTCTGTAGTGACTCAGCGTTTCACAGAGTCAATCATCGATGGAACTACGGTATGAAAATGAAACAGACCCACTGCATATACAATACAAAACGATTACAATATCTTGTATAAAAGATAAGTTTATACATATGTATGCACACATGCTCACGTTTGATACATACTGTACAGTTTGTATGTGTGCACCGTTCTAGTCTAACACACATAAAGACACACACGCACGCACACACGCACGCACACCACACACACACACACACACGAACATACATACATACAAGTGTCTATTTGGCTGCACTTTTCAGTCCCTCCTGCTGAAGCATTGACCTTCTGTTTCTCCAGAAGGCGTGTCTGTTCGCTCTGTAGAAAGAAAGACGGGAGCAATTCCAACACTGTCCTCCCGGGGGTCTGTAAAGTCGTTAGATCGTCGGAGGCAAACCGCTTTTGTCCCCCCCCCTCGCCTCCTCTTTGGCCCCGGAGCCCGTGCCGTTGACAGTCACCTTCCGAGCGTTGGCGCCCTGTTTGGAGGCGTGGCTGTGCCGCTGAGTGTTGTTGGGCACGGTGGTCCCGTTGGAGCTCTGGAGGGCAGGGGGCAGGTTGTGGGACGCAGAGCTGGACTGGGAGGATGCTCGGGGGGGCTGGGCCGCGGCGGGGGGGCTGTGCACCTTGTCGCTGTGGGAGTCGCTCTCTGACGTGGGGCTGGTGTTGACCCCGTCAGAGTGGCCCTGCGCCGCCTGGGACGCCCTCCTGCGCTTCCTGGTGGGCTTCACCAGGTACTGCAGGGGGATGGGGCCAGTCTGCACACAGAGACACACACACACACACACACACACACGGTTAAAACTACAGCTTTCTGATGGGGAACATTTACAGACAGATCTAAGGCTGGATGATTGGGTTAGATCTAACTTTATTGTTATTTCACAGAGTAACAGGACGACGAAATGCAGTTTGCATCTCAGGAAGCGTGCAGTCAAATGAACACGCATTATGCATGTTTATAAATATGATGGATATGAAAAGCTAGTATATCAAGAAGTAGAAATATTGAATATAGGTAGTATAATATTGACACTATAGATATTGCTATACTTTAGACGCTTTGTATAAATAAATGAATAATTATGAGTACACTATAGAAGGTATAACCAGTATGAACATTTATTTAGTGATATTAAGTTAACCTGTTTTTATAAATGTACTGACATGTGCCTTTGTTATCATGATGGGGTGTTTTTAAGTCGGCATGTATGAGTTCTATACCAATAGTCAGTGTTTTAGGCAGCATGTAGAAACAGAAATGCGTTCCATCATGGAAGCTAAGCAATGTTCGGCTATGTATGACAGCAGTATACAAATATATTTTAGACATTACATTTTAATAATAAATATCAGTTTAAGTCTACAGCCAAATCCATGCTCTCTTTAAAGCCACCAGACTCCATTGACCTCAGGAGTTTCAGGCCTACCTACCTGGATCAGTTATCTAGTGTTATTAAAAGAGTTAGTGAGGATACAGCAAAGACACATAGGAACACAAACAAACAACCAGTAGAGGCAGCAGTAGTCCGGAACATTCTATTACTGCAAGTAAAACCGACTGGTTTTGTGAATGGAGTCTGGGCTTTGAAGAGAACATAACACAGCAGCTTGAGTTCTCTGTTTGGATGCGCTGACGGACAGCAAGGTCAAGCAGCAAAGATCATCTAAATATAGGTGGGCTTTTCTTTACTTGTTTGTGTATTTAAAGGACGGTGCACATTCATCCACATTGCTGCAAAGGAGCCAGTATTAGCCAGCAGGCTACTTTTCAACTGTTGTCCTTAGCAAGATGTTAAATAACCACAACAAGACAAGAGAAATACAAACATCATTAAATAGAGTACAACAGACAACAGCAGTACGACAATAAATAGGAACAGACAAACATGCAAACAGATGAAATACTATCATACTATGGTATAGTTAAAAGTGTTAAAAGCCAGTTCTTATGATAGTGGTTACATGTATGGGGGGTGTTGATGCCCTCACAGAGAAACAGTGTTTACCAAAGGAGCTGGACCTAAGAGGGGCTACACAGTCCCCTCTTCGGGCAGACCTTGTGGTTCTGCGGTTTGAATTGTTCTGCTGTATAAAGGTGCAGAGTGGGGGGGGGAGGTGCCTTGCCGGTTAGAATCTTAAAAATGAGACATGCATTATGTGTTTTAAAAGATGTTCCCAGCTGAGCAGGTTATGTTTGTACATGACTTTGCAATGGTGGCATCGCTTAGGTTTTCTGTCCAACACTTTGAGAGCTAGTTTGTGAAGTGACAGGACAGGCCTTCATGTTGTGCTATTCGCCCGGGTCTTAAATATGCACAATGTACTTTACTTTGACTCCATCCCACATACATCTGACGCACCATGGATCAATCCTCAGTAGAAAATAGTCCCCAACAAATGTGAGCTCCTCCAGTTTAAGTCATGTTTGCCAAAAACGACAGTGTCCTACTGTTGGAGGACACTACATACACACATGAGAAGTATTGTGAACAGTCAATAATAACAGGCCTGGGCTGAAATCCACAGAGAGGGTAGGGTGGAGAGGATTTGTCTTTTAATGGCATTTGTTGGCGATATAAAAATGTATTAAATATCACCAGCCTCAATCTTAACGCCAAAATATCACAGTTGTTTCTGTTCAATGGAATTGACAAAGAGTTGGATGCAAGCGGGTTTCATTTTATGACATAAGTCTCAGTTAAACATCTTAACCTGTTCAGCCCCGAGCCTGCTTTTCAGGTCTCAGGCTCGAAAAGGACATTCCCAGAAGGAATGACCATATCTTCCCTTCTGAAAGGGTTAAATTAATCATCTTTTTTTCTCAAAGCAATGATAAACCTGTGAGTTGGATGTAGAAAAGTCAGAATCAATATAGATGTTTTTTATTTTAAAGTAAATTCAGATTGAACATAAAATGTAAATTATAGTGTCCGTCCCAAAAAACAATTACTTGTAGTGAAAACCACCCTTGAATTTACACACGGCATCTATTGCACGTCTGTCCGTCCTGCGAGAGGGATCCCTCCTCTGCTGCTCTCCCTGAGGTTTCTCCCATGTTTCCCTTTAAACTGTGAGTTTTCTCTGGAAGTGTTTCCTTGTACGATGTGAGGGTCAAAGGGTGTCATATTGTCATACTGATATTCTGTACAGACTGAAAACAAATGTAACATTTGTGATATTGGGCTATATAAATAAACATTGATTGATTGATTGATTGATTGATTGATTGATGGGATAGGAGACTAAAAGCTTTAGGAATCCAAAGTACAACATATAATAAGTACCCTGTATCAAGATTGATGCAAAACAAGTGAAATTTGACCTTTTTAGAGAGCAAAAACAAACCACTTCTGGGGTCGTTTGGGTGGGTTTTCCATATCTCTGGAACCCATTGGTCGATTTTGAACCGTTAGAGCCAATAGAATCGAGAGGGAGTTCCTAAATCCACTTACACGTTACCATTGAGGAGTGAGAGTGATGCGCACGCAATTTGCCCAAACCGAAAGCTATGTTACACTCTGAAAACTGAAAACTAGACTTATTGCCATAAATATGACGATGGATTATCAGTAATCATTTCAAAGGGACACAGAGACATTGGATTGACCTTCAGCAGCGTTTGTATGCGTTGTAATGCCATTGAACACAACTTTTGATCAGAAAACAGCAAAGGTAAGACATATTGCCATTTTGGCTACATAAAGTGAAGTTGTGTGTTGTCTTTGCTGGCTTTCGCTGCCGCGGGTTTTGGTCGCACCGTGATGATACTTATACCATTGGAATCTGTGGAATCTCAGCTTTCAGGTGATATATTGTCTGTGCAGGTCCGATGAAGTATAACATATTTCTTCTGTGAGTTATGTGCTAAGTGCGTTAGCACTCTTTCGCTTAGTGCTAATTCAGAGGCTCGGTGTTAGACTTGTGTTCTGTTTCGGTAAAAAAATGTCATATCGTCAGGTAGCTGAATTTCTTCCCATTAAGTAGGTATGACACATTCATAGTTTGTTAAATGTTAAGAAGCCCTCAGACCAGTGGCGGCGCCAGAGGGTGCTCAAACATTAAGGGTTTCCCATTAATGCACCAGTGCTACAGTTGAATGTTCTACTGCAACACTCCACACACACACACACACACACACACACACACACACACACACACACACCACACACACACACACACACACCACACACACACACACACACACACACACACACACACACACCACACACACACACACACACACACACACACACACACACACACACACACACACACACACACACACACACACACACACACACACACACACACACACACACACACACACACACACACACACACACACACACACACACGACTGTAACAATGAAGGCTCGATAATCAGCTCACGGCATATCCATAAGCAGGGGTAAAGTGCTATGTTTACAAATGGGGGGGGGGTCCTCACCTCCTCTAGTGGGGTCTGGGGGCATGCTCCCTCGGGAAGATTTTTTAAATATTGAAGTTAAAAGCATCAATCTGGTGCACTTTGAGAGCAACATTAAGAGATCTATGGATACATCTCTCAACACCCATTTGAAACAGAACTGTAAACAGATTTTCTATTTCTTTATAGATATTTTACAAATCACTCCCCTTTTAAAACAAACCGTTTGAGACCCACTGAGATAACTAGACTAAAGTGAACTATCTAAACACAGAGTCCTTTACTTCACCTGAGCTGCGGTTATCTGAGACTCAGTCTGACAGGAGAGAGTTCTCCCTCCACCTTGTTGTTGAAAAAGCTCCTTATATCCGTTAGCTTGGCTAGCTAGCACCAGATGCTAACCACAACGATCTCCGGTAGATACCCACCGGTGTGCGAGGCGAGCTCTCTCTCGCTCGCGCACGCACACAAAATAGCTCGTGCCACACACACACACACACACAGAGCAGAGCTTGAATGAAACACAGAGACCAGAGAAGCTACTGGTACTCATGACGCTAGGCTATTATGTGCAGAATCCCTCTCGCTTTCAGGTGGTTTTGATTGAGTGTCCACACGTGGACGTTTAAGGACTAAAAAACGATCCATCTTTCACTTTGCTGTTAGCAAATAATTTGGTGCTCTAGCTAACAGGAAGTCACTCAAGTGTCATAAAGTAATTTAGCCTATGGGTAGGTCAAAAATGAAATGGGTGCTGACCATTGGCCATCACTTGTGTTGGCTTTATGTTTTTGGTCAAAAATGTGTTTGTTTCACATTTGCATTGATGTAATTAATATTTTTTCTAATTTAATAAAAATAACAATAATAATAATTTTCAAAAAAATACATATTTCTTGGGGGTGCTTAGGAGGGGCTTTGGCAATCCTAGGGGGTGCTTCAGCACATGGTCATTTCCTTTGTATCAGCAACCAATCGTGAAAGCACAAAGGGGTCTTAAACCAAGAAAAGAAATCTCATTGGCTGGTGTCAACTTCTGACAACGTGATTCGTTCAGATGCGTCACGTGGTGTGCTAAAACACTTCCTGGTTAGCTTTCCGATAGAAATTGAAATCTCAAAATGGCAAAAGAACGGCGAAAAAACGTTCACAGAGAAGACGACAACAATTGTCACTTGCACGAAGCAAGGTTATACAAAAAAGAAATGACCCCGAACATGAAATACCTTCACGGAGTGCGTTGAGGCGCAAGCTGTCATCCAAAGAACAGGAGGGGTTAGCTAGCGCCTCACTGCAATCTTTAAAGGTCGTTTTCTCAAAATGAGTTTTTTCTCCTACTCTGAGTTCGAAATTTCAACTTCAGTAGCACGTACATACACCAAACCTTCCAGTTATATTCCTATCAATATTATGAAGGCTTTTACAGAAGGGTTTGTTCATATATCATTCATAGCCTGAATTATACAACATTGTATACCTAAAAACATGGCGAAAATTGATATTTTAGGGCTGTTGACTGTATTTTCTGATTTATGGAGTGATAAAAAGAGATATCCAATATCCCTTCTGTAAAAGCCTAAGATACTAATATGACTACAACATGAAACAAGAATTTTGAACCTGGCTTTATCCAAAGTTCAGATTTCGATTCCTGAAATGTGGAAATGTGTTAAAATATGTGCATATCTAATGAGATAATGGGTAATTTGCATATTTAAACAAGCTATTTCAGAAAACTTGTAATACAAAAATCAATTGCCTTATTGTAAGTAATTAACTGGAGAAATTTCTAGCTGATACCTGTTACCCTATTCACCTGGGGTGTCTCGCCTTAACAGGTTAAAGAGGCCATCCAGAATATTCCAATGTAGCTACAAGAAAGCCAACATAAAGGGAGTTCATTCATTTCCAGAGCGACAAACTCAATCAGATGGAAGAATTGATTTCTGTTAGATCGTGCCACGGCAACACGAGCTATAAACTGAACGAAAAAGAGAAATAAACAATAATAGCAGAAATTAAAAGAATAAACTGAAATGAATTTGGGATCATGTTTACATGTTTTCCACAATGTCAGCATGATGACGGACCATTTAACCCATTAATACAAATTTAAAAGTACCTCCCGCTCAAAACAAGGACAGACTTCCATCCATCAACCCATGTTTTGAATTTGAGGACATGCACAAGAAATTGTTAGTTTTAAGTGTGTGAAAGTGCTGCAAAACGCTGCAAAGAGGGGGAAATGAAACTATGAAGACACAAGAGTGATAGTAACGGTTCAGGGAGGGTAAACATGTGAGGGGTGAAAGCTGCCACTCACTCGTCTCCACTCGTAGAAGTAGGCGATGTCCATTAGTGTGTAGTAATCCTTCAGGGGCTCATCTCCATACAACACCTCCACCTGCAACACACAGCAAACACTGAACACACTGAACACACAGCAAACACTGAACACACAGTTCCTGCAGGTTTCGCCAACTCAAATTTAAGACTTTTTAACACCTTTTTAAGATCACTTTGAATAGAATTTAAGACCTATTACACGGCAAGAAAGCATGAAGGAAAATTGCTATGAAAGAAGAAATATGTCCTATAATTACTTACAAAGCAAATGTATTCATGTTCAACATAAGAACAATGACTGAACATAACAGCATAACAGTACAGAACTGTGTTAGCCAAAAAGTGTGTGTGTGTTAGGGCTGTGCAATTAATCGTATTTTAATCGCAATTACGATTTTGGCCTGCCACAATTACAAGAACAACATAATCGAAAAAAAACTATTATTTAGCTTTGCTAGGTTGTGACAGTGCACTACAACATATTTGATCCAATTCATTTTAGTCTAATTTATTTTTTATTTATGTAGCTTGTGGAAGTGCGCTCCAAAATATTTTGTTGATCTTGTTTATTGGTATTTATTATTTTTGTATTGGCTTTTCAGTTGAATTATACGTTCAGGGTACTCAACAGTTAAAAAGATACTGTTCAAATTATTATTTGTTTTAAAGTTCAATAAATGGATGTTTTCAAAGTCAATGAATAATCATATTTATAATCCTGATATCAATCTAAAATAATCGTGATTATGATTTTTGCCATAATCGAGCAGCCCTAGTGTGTGTGAGAGCGAGAGAGAGAGAGAGAGAGAGAGAGAGAGAGAGAGAGAGAGGAGAGAGAGAGAGAGAGAGAGAGAGAGAGAGAGAGAGAGACAGAGACAGAGAGAGAGACAGAGACAGAGACAGAGACAGAGACAGAGACAGAGACAGAGAGAGAGAGAGAAGAGCTATATTCAGAGCTCTGCTGCCTTGGCTACAATCTTTCATCGTTGCTGTTGCATAATTGGTGTTTAATTACGGTATTTAGCGTCTACAGCACCTCCGCTTTTAGGGTTGACTTAGACCTAAACGTCACCCGGAGGTCCCCCGGTGTTGTTGCGGGAGCTGCTGCACTAGCTAACGCTACACTAGCAAAACAAGCGCTAATTTCTTTTGGAAAAGATTTTTGATTTGGATTGTAATGTTGTTTTCTTGTTGTGTTTCTACCTCGTAAAGAAAATGGCACTGTTGTGGCCGATCATTTGTACAAAGATGAGCCTTTATTTGATAGCGCCCAAACAAGAGGGAGGTTTTGATGAAGAAGCATTCGGTGAGGAAAGTCTAAAAGTAGGGCTGACGCCAATTTGTTAGCATCCAGGTGGACAGGCGCGCAAATACATATGACCTTTAATTCATTATTTCAAATATTAGCTGCAGAATTTTCAGATATTTTTAAGATCAAAATATAAGCACGTTCAAGGTCCCTAAACCAAGAATTCCAACACTCTTGCAGATATTATTCTCCCCTCTTCTACGGCGGCAGAATTAATCCATATGTAATCAATATAGCAATATGGGTTAGTATAGTATTCAAAATTGCAGTACGTGCAATAATTATAGGGGCAAAATTATATATTTTTTAAATTAAGGATTGTGGTGCTGCATAGACTTCCCAGCCTACAAATCCTATTCACAGACTTAATAAAATATCTGTGTTTGGTATCTCACCATGATAATTCTGAGTAGATCTTTCAATGATAGTGAGAACAATTTCTCCAATATTGTGAATCAACTCCAAAGTCAGAATAATCACAATGATTTTTTTCCAAAATCATGCAGCCCTATACTCGATATTCTTATCATTAATGCAATTGTGAAATATAAAAAATAATTCCTCTACACCCACAGCAACAGATGTATATATTACATTATATATGTAGCTCTGCCGTCTTGTCTGTTGCTGGTGATTGTGTGCACCTGGTGCCCTGTGTGTCTCCTCCCCCCTCACCTGTGTCTTGTTGGTTTGATTAGTCCCGTGTGTGTTTAGGCTCTGTGTTCCTGTTAGTCTGTGAGGTCCTTGTTGCTGGTGACGGTGTTCAGGTGAGACAGTCATATTGAGGCCGTGTCATGGACCACAAGGAGTAATAAATGCCCACACCGGGTTGTATTCGGACGTTCTGCCTCTGCCTCCTTGCTGGGTCGGGCCGCTCAATGGTCAGCTTCACAGTTGGTGTCAGAAGTGGGATCGACCAAGTGAGGGGGGGAAAATGCCGAGAGGAAAGAAGAGCGACCAAAGAGAGGAGCCAGATGGCGGTGTGGCTATGCCAGCAGCTGACCAGGGGGCCACGGCTGGTCCGCCAGGGGACAGGTTGGAGGAACTAGAGGAGATGATGAAGTCATTCATGCGGTTTCAGACAGCCAGTGACAAACAGGAGGAGAAGCATGGAGCAGCAGTGTGCACGGATACAGGAACAGGTATCCATGATAAAAGAGGAACGGAGACTCCGGAGCCAAGGCGGCAGATTGGCTGAAGAGCTCGGCCGCATCAACGTCCGGTATGGGGACCAGGCCCAGAGGGAAAGAAAGTGATGCAGCGGATCAAAGAGTACCGCATGGAGCTTCGGGAGCAGGACCGTCAAAAGCAACAGAAGGAGGAGGCGGAGCGCATCGTGGAGTGTCAGCTGCTGGAGGAGGCGGAGCGCATCGTGGAGCGTCAGCTGCTGGAGGAGGAGGAGCGCATCGTGGAGCGTCAGCTGCTGGAGGAGGCGGAGCGCATCGTGGAGCGTCAGCTGCTGGAGGAGGAGGAGCGCATCGAGGAGCTTCAGCTGCTGGAGGAGGAGGAGCGCATCGAGGAGCTTCAGCTGCTGGAGGAGCTGGAGAGGCGTGAGACAGGCGAGCTCACGGCCCAGAAGGCCAGAAAGGAGGAAGAAAAATCGAAGCGGGAGGAGCTGGTACAAATCCTGGAGAGGAATAACCGCAAGATGAAGAGCGAACTTGAGCGAGCGGCCGCCGAGAAGCTGGAGAAGGTGAACAGCAGCCTGCAGCGCAGCACGGAGGAGGAGAAGGAGGAGCGCCAGAGGGAGCAGCAGATAGCCACTCTGATGCAGCGGCTCCGGACGGACCCCGCTCAGCTGGAGAGGCTGAAGTCCATGCTCTCTGAGAAGAGCGGAGGGATCCAGAACCTCAGGATGAAAATCTCTGTCAGAGAGTCAAGAGAGTTTTGGAGCTGGAGAGGAAGAATCAGATCCCGAAGAGGAAGAAAGGGAAGCTTCCTTTCGACTTCACGCCCCCCTCTGAGGAAACCACGCTGCACCAGGGGAAGCAGAAACACCGGGCGGAGTGGAGACCCATGGAGGAAAGCCATGGCCAGAGAGAGATGCAACCATGCGCATCGCGGGGTCGTACCTCGCCTAGCAGCCATACAACTTTACGGTTAAGCACCGGCCAGGGAAGGCCAACCTGGTGGCTGACTGGGTGTCCCGAAGCCAAGATTTTTAAGACACTGTGCTTCCTGGGGAGAGGGGTAAGGACATGTAACGGAGGTGATCTCTGGGGCCGTAGATCTCGGCCTCCGTAACGTAGGATATAGATTCATTATTGGCGAAGCATATTGATTTGTTCCACGCTAAAACCTTGCACAGGAAGCATGTGAATTTGTAATTTATGCATTTATTTGTAACGATCCGTTTCCTGTTTTAGTTTGAAAAGTGTCCCCCCCCCTTTAGTCTTGTCGGTTGCTGGTGATTGTGTGCACCTGGTGCCCTGTGTGTCTCCTCCCCCCTCACCTGTGTCTTGTTGGTTTGATTAGTCCCGTGTGTGTTTGGGCTCTGTGTTCCTGTTAGTCTGTGAGGTCCTTGTTGCTGGTGACGGTGTTCAGGTGAGACAGTCATATTGAGGCCGTGTCATGGACCACGAGGAGTAATAAATGCCCACACCAGGTTGTATTCGGACGTTCTGCCTCTGCCTCCTTGCTGGGTCGGGCCACTCAATGGTCAGCTTCACAGTGAGCTTCAGTTTTGAAATGCAAACTAATCAGTAAAAGGTAAGTCTGTTATTTATTACATTATGACTTTTGATAACAAGAAAAGCACCGGCGTAACGGCGACTGGGATCCACAGACGTGTTCTTGTGAAAGCTGTCTCACTCTGTGGATCAGAGCCGTTCTCTCTTTCCCGTGACATGGTTCAAATAACAACTGTTCTTCTGGAGACAAATGGTGGTGGAACCAGGTGTAGACATGACCATGACATTGGATCGGCTTACAAAGTTGTTATGGTTGTCAACAGTTGTCTTCTTGATAACAACATTAGTTGTTTTTGAAAATAAAATGTTGCCGTGTTTATTTGTCGACTTCATGTATAAAAAAAAAGATCCTTTAACTCCATAGTGACTCCATCAACTCCTGAGAAAAACATCTTGCTCTTTTGCCGCTTCTTGTTTCACAAAGCTCATCAGCTAGCTGTACCTACCCGATATGTTGCCTTCCACAGTGCATAGTACCACTCCATGAAGGCAGGATTCTCAGCTAGTAGCTATAGCAACATCATGCTGATATCTTCAGTGCACTTACAACCTAGTTTAAGGCTCTTTTGATACTAGAGTGGCTATTTAAAAATGTTTGCAGCATGCCCCGTGACCAATCACAGGTCTGCAGTGATATAACTCCACCTTCTGGTTTCAGCTTTGCTTGCTTGGAACCTCAACATTGTGGTCGCAACAAAAGTAGTAGGTCCTATCATCCATAACTTCTGCAAACAAAAAAACCTAAATATTGAGCATCCAGTTGAGTAGAAATGTGGCATTTGTCTTCCGTAAAATGCTCAGATGAAGTTTGTTTATCTGACTGTTTTCACTTGAAACAGCTGTTCGCTACACCTGACAGCAAACCAGAAATGCGTAGCATGAGTGAACCAAAACAGTTCAGTTCTGGTCCTAAATGACTGCCATTAGCTTTTTGCAGAAAAGCGCTTTCCATTTGTTTCTTTAAAGCTCTGTTAGTTAATATGTTGCACTGCCTGGGATGACCTGCCTTTGTATCAGATTTGACAACTGTGTCATTTAGAGTCCCTTGATATTATTGTGTGGAAACCCTGATAGTTTAAATCAATACAGCATGGGCTGCTGTGTGTGGGTACAAAGTGTCTCATTACCCGGTAGTTGTTGGGGATATCCATCTTGCTTCGGAGGAACTTTGCTAAGTGCATGACGGACATGGCTGCTGGGCACTGCAGGAAGCGTTTACCGTTGGCCTGGCACCGAGAAAAGAGCAGACCGTAAATCCACACTGAACACCAGAAGACCTCAAACATGACACGTGTGCGTGTAGGCTTCAGCTGCTGCGTCACCATGCATACAATCTGACTTTACCTTATCACCTTCCAGCTCGGAATGCTGCCTCTCATTATTTCTGCAAGGAAATATTCACAACAAAGAAAAGGCGTTAAGCAATAACAATAAAATACATAATTATCACGATTATTTTGGAAAATATTGAAATCAGAATAATTAAACATAACTACTCGTTGACTTTAAAAACAATAGTGCATTCTATTTAACAGAGGATTTCTTCAACCCGTCAAATAAAAATATATTGATCATTATTCTATTATTAATATTATTTTGGTAAACATGTTGATCAGAATTATGATCAACATTATGATGTTTGCTCAATATTGCATTGACAAGATGTGCAGTGAAAAGAAAAAAACACCCGATCAAGATCCCTCCGCTTCGCGTCAGTCTCTGTGATCAGACCATCTGTGGTTTGTTTCCAACAGTGACCGGCTCGCTGCACATGATCCAGCTTATACACATACTAAACAAACTAACAACTAATTTGACTTATTTTTTACTTATTTAAACTATGCCAATTTATCGATTCGGCTATTTCAAAGTGTTTGCAAATTTGCAGAAAGTAGGTCCATTCAAAAAAAAATGTTTTTTGCAAATCAGACGCATCTTTATTTCCATGTTGTATTGCCGACAGCAATGCTCTTTCAAATTGTTGATCATTTGAAAGAACATTGTTTTGTTTCGAGCAACTTAAAAGAGACTATTTTTTGTTCACAACAAGCCGTTATATAGCTTTTGCATATGTTGTATAGCCTACATTTGGGTTGTTTGTGTGTTGATGTTGTCAATTTGGAAATGCAGTTTTCTGAATATAATAATGGAAAAACATATTGGCGTGTTTTTTATCCGATTCATTGATTAATCGTAGAAATAATTGACTGATTAATCGATTATCAAATTAGTTGTTAGTTGCAGCCCTAATATAATTCTATATAGATTTAAACCAAATTGACATATTAAATACAACTTGATAACATTAACTATTTTGTAAAGAAAGGGCTCAACCTACTGAACACTCGACATAAAACAAAAAAATATTTTATAATTTGGACCAAAACAAATATGACCAACTATGTCGTAGCATATGGTCGTAGCGCACTACCACAACATACAGAAGACTCCTGAATCAATATGTTTTAAATGTTTACGTTTAACATATTCCAGTCAGGACCTCCAGCAAAGCAAACTGGTTGCGCCTGATTTATAACACAAAACGGCAGGATAATTACTGCAACGGAACGTGGAACAATGTTCGCTTTATTAAGATTATCCTGCTAAAATTGGAGAAAAACCATTCAGTGAAACACTCAGCCCAAATGACAAAGGAACCTTTTGAATTCTTCACACTAATTTAATTTCCTATTTATCCTAGGTTTTAAATGGGCCTTAGCTATTTATTTAAGTAAAACTACTCCATTGTTTGATCAGGTCATTGTTTTCAAACCTGTCTAAGATTTCCCACAGCTGTTTCTTTGTGGAGCTGAGAAATGATCGACTCACTTGTTCCTCTCGTAGAACTGTATGGACAGACTGATGATTTCATCCTCTGCTATGTTAAACGTCTCCACCACTTCCCCTGGTTCCAGCACACGGTTCTCTGCGTAGAAGTCCCGCCTCCGTTTCATCTCATCTGGGTTCAGAAATGAAAAAAGTGTCCATCGGTAAACAAAGGCATCATCATGAAAAGCTGTCTGGCTCTTAAACGTGGTCTTACCTTTGAATAACCCCGGAACAAGCTTATAAACAATGTCTTGTAGAGTTTTGTCCGCTCTGGAAAAGATAGAAAAGAGTTGATAAGCAGGATGCTCATTGCATTCAGGTGACATGCCTGACACAGATCATGGTAACTTACCGGATGCTGAGCTGAGGACACGTCTTGTGGACCTGAACGTCACATCGAGGGCAGAACTTATTTGTCTCCAGGAAGGCAACGATGCAAGTTTTACAAACTGTGTGGAGAGAAAGAGCACAGATGCTAAATCACTGCTCTGTTCAAGAGGAATATAGGATTGCTTTTAGTGGGGCTGCTACTTATCCAGAGACGGGGGACTACATACAGTAGATTGGACAGACAGACAGGGGTACAGGCAGAAAAGGTCCCATCCCAAGCAGTCAAATATGTTTTACTCAGTTGTTGACACTTTAAAGTAGGGATGCACGATAATTATCGGCCCGATAATTATCGGCCCGATATTAGGAATTATGACGTCATCCCGATAAACCGATAACAGTATTAATAGCCCCGATAATATACAATATATTTTTTGGGTAAAAAAATAAATAAATCCTGCGGTGTGGGTGGATTGGGATGAGGGGCGCTTGTTTTTCACTCGGCTCCTCCCGTTTTGCCAGTGCTGTGGTGTTAGTGGTTTAGGAAGAGGGGAGTTCTTCACAAATCCAGCGCTCCCTAATACTTCGAACCTGATCAGTCACCTGAAACATCGCCATCGCTACGATGGTGTGTTAAAAGCGTACGAAGACAATAATACAATACAGTGTGTGTGTGTGTGTCTGCGCGCGCGCGTTGGAGCTATGTGCAACTCAAGGCATATGCTCGAACCGTAGCTGCTGGACGCTGCAATCATGTTGCTGAGTGTGCTGACTTCTCCTACAATGTCCCGCTGTCTGCTTCCTGCATCAAGTCAAGTGCTCGGCGCAGTTGTGTGGATAGAGCGCTCCTCTGTTTTCATTTAAACAGCTCCTTATATCCGTTAGCGCAGCTAGCTAGCACCAGATGCTAACAACAACAATGCACGTAGGTCTCTCTCTTGCTCGCTCGGACCACACGCACCCTCCCGGTCCTCCAGATGGCCAGTCGGTGCCTGCCGGTGAGCGTGGAAGTGTGGTCTGCCACAAGCGGGCGGCAGGAGCGGGGCTGTCAGCATCAGCTTGTAGATGGTATTTTAAAACTCGATGCGCTCTGAAGCTACGGGGCGGCCGAGGAAAAAAAATACACATGCGTTAATCGCGTTAAAATAATTAGTGGCGTAATTTTAAATGTTATTATCGGGTATCGGTATCGGTCTTGAGAAGCAGGAAGTTATCGGTATCGGTTGTTTCAAAAAACCAATATCGTGCATCCCTACTTTAAAGAAAAGCTATCAATGCTCTCTTCAAAGCCACCACACTCCATTGACTAAAACGGGATGTTCTCTTGCATAACACAGGAGTTGCTAGTCTACTGCTGCCTTAGGTATAAGTTACTGGTTTTTTCTTCCAATGGAGTCTGGTGCCACAGTGACGCGTCCTAAAACCCGGAAGTAAGCTGCGCATGGGTTCCTTCGACAAAAAAGCAAAGGGATTTCTCCATAGGGTTTAGGAAACTAGCTGGAAATAAGGTCTGTGGTTGAGACGCATTTAAGAGACGGGTCACGTTTTGTGACCGGATAATCTCCACATGTCTACCCTACTTATCATTTTCGAGTCATAAATCTAAATCGATAGATTTATTATTTGAAAATGATAAAAGTAGGGTTTTACGACGCGTCACTGTGGCACTCTATTGGCTTTGAAGAGAGCATATATTCAGTTCCCCATCAGAGTGGGCTAACTGAAAGCAAGTTAAGGCGGTTAAAATGTTCTAAATTCAGCATACACTTAAACTATATTTACTTAAGTATGTGTTCCTGCTGTCCTTGTCCAGTGGTACAATGCTTAGCTTCCCTGCTAGTACTTCTCTTTGTTTCTGCAAACTGACATCTAGGCATAGGTAGTACACTCATTATGAATAAGTACCTCATCACACTCCAACACCAAAGCTATCCCTTCAATGTAGACGCATGCAATAAACATCATTGATCCCTCTTCCTACAGACCTGATTTAAAAAACAACACCGTCAGTAAATGGCCAGAGTTACTGTAATAATATTACTTTTGTCGGTAACGGAGTAGTGTAACGCGCTACTTTTATAATTCAGTAATCACACTACAGTTACTAACATTGCCCCGACACGCGTCACTTCGTTACTTTCTAAAATCAGTCATAATCACACGGACAGACAAGAGGGGTTTCCGCCACAGGTTTATATGTACGTAATCTGCGTGACTTGCGCGTCCACATCTCCATGTGCAGTGCCGCATAAACATGGCTGAGTCAGCGATAACTCTCGAGGGGTGGAGCCTGAGGTATGTCCATTATTTTGAGTTCGTCCGAAGAATAGACAGGAATGTGACGGTGAGGTGCAAACTGTGTCCAGGCCAGAAGCTGTTATCCACGGCTGTAAACACCACGCCAAACCTCAACAAGCACCTGCAAAGAACACATGCTAAGGTGAAGCTAATGGCTAAGGACCCCCGAACCCAGAGTGAGGATGTTGTGAGTGCGCCGCCGACCGCCGACCCCGAAGCAGCAACAATTAGAATTTGGAAGACCGGTAACCAAAGCAGAGATGGACAGGCTTGTAGCATCCTTCATAGTAGAGGACATGTTGCCCATTTGCACAGTGGAATCGCCATCGTTCAGAGATAGACTGCGCAAAATATACAGATAGCAGGAGACAGAGGACAGCCACGGTCAGAGAGCAGGAGACAGAGGACAGCCATGGTCAGATAGGAAACATTCTGGATCAGTCTTATGCGACAATGGAAACTGAACTAAAGAGAACATTTGAAACTTTAGCAGTAAAGTACGAGTAGCGAGTAACGAAGTAGTTTAATATATTACTTCTTTTTTTTTAAAGTAATATGTAATATTACTTTTTTAGTAACGACCCCATCTCTGTAAATGACTCATGTTTGCCTCCATACAACCACAACATGAGCTCTGCTAACATACAGCAAATGGGATCTTCTTATTGGGTGAATGAAAACACTGTCCATGCATGCGAGGGGATGTGTTCATGTGAGGAACTTACAGGAGTGCAGGCACTCTACGATGGTTGTGGCATCAATTAAGTAGCCAGCGCACAGTGGGCATGTGAGGTGTGAGTTCAGATCTGTGATTTTAATCCGGTTGGGCTGCATTTTATCCATCTGGACAGATCTGAGGAGGGAACAAACAACAACACACAGGTTCTAGTTAAAAAGTAGGGCACAGGAGACGATGTCAATGTGCTTGTTGACACTATTAGAAAGAAGAAGAGTAGGCTACTTAATTAATCCCCAAGGGGGAAATTAAGGGTTTCACTCTGGTGTTATTTTTTGTTTACATTAGTTGGTATACACATGCACAAACGGAACCACATGCAGAGCAGCAGAGTGAAGGGGCTGCCAGTCGTCCGGCGCCCGGGAGTTGGGACTCGGTGCCTTGCTCAAGGGCACCTCGGCTGTGCCCAGAGTGAACTGGCACCTCTCCAGCTGCCAGTCCACATTCCGTATGTTGGTCTTATCGGGACGTGAACCGCCGACCCTTCGGCTCCAGAGCCAAGTCCCTACAGCCTTAGCCCCTTATTATTATTATTATTATTATTATTATTATTATTATTATTATCCCAAGAGAGTGGCTGCCTTAGACAATGTATGCAGCTCGTCCTTGGGACAGCCGCTTGTGAAACCACAACAAAGAGAGCTCGGGGCCAAAAAACACAAGTATACTGACATGTAGTAGCGAGAAATAACGTGAGGAGCAGGAGCCGTGCAGCTAAATGCAGCCTGTGTGCTGCTGCTGCTGCTGCTGCTCACAGCCAGCAGACTATTGAATCGCCCCTGTGTGGCCTCATCTCGTGCATCAGCTCCACAAGCAACAAAGAGCGTTTCATGCCCCGGAGCTCGCGCCGCCCGCCCGGGCACAGACACCCGACACATCCCGAGCGAGCACACACACTGATGGGGGTTGCAGAGCCGCAGAAATTCACACTGGTACACAAAGCAGCCATCTTAAATTCACTGACAGGGCTGTATCAGGAGGCGAACAAGAGAGGCTCAAAATGTGACACCGTGCACTTGTCTGCGGCTCATCAAACCGCGCGCGACGGGCCCGATAAAGAGCGGGCACCGACGCCTGGTTCCTACCTGATCACACATCAAAGTTAGCCTCTCCTCCCAGCCAGGATCCAGGTAAATTATTTGGACTTGGGAAGAATTTGCAGCAGCGCCAGAAAATGGCTTTTTTCAGCACCGTCAGAGGACTGCCCATTTTGGATCACGTGATATTATTTTGTCGCCTCGTTCACGGGGCAGACAGGGATCCTCTGCAGGCCCGGCTCACTTCATGCATCCATTTACTCTGCGTGGGCCCGCACTTACATTCTGTAACGTTATATCTATTTTTTTATTTTGTATTTCAATATGTTGCACATGAGAGGGGTGTGTTTGTCTCAGTCACGCAGAATGTGAATTTGCGTGAGGCCCCGCAGCCTTGTTGCAGGCCTCCCGGGCCCGAGCGGTGGGCTGTCCTAAAAGAGTGTGGAATTTAATTGGCAATTTGCAGGTCTCGCTCCATTTGAATTATTTTAATAATATATTTATATCATATAATATTATGAAATAATCCTCTTTCGTACAATTGATATACAAATTATTTCCATTTTAAATAGGGTAATAAAGGCCTACCAGTGGGGAAATGTGTCTGGTCAACACTGAATACTGAATAGGCCTTAGCATGCCACCGATCCAGTGAAGCACAGTTTAAAATGAGTTTCATTTGAATCCAAATAAGCTTTTCCCTTCAAACCAGAGATTGGATAATGTCCTGGGTAGAAAGAAATCAGCAAACATGTACAGATAGAATGTCAGCAAAAAAGAATATAACGACAATCGGGTAAAACTGACAATAAGTCAGCAGTTCCCTTAGGTAACATGCATACATTCTATTTATTGTATTTGACAGGGAGATTATCTAAGGCATTGTTGCATTTAAAAGAGTGAAACAGTCCAAGTGTATTAGTTGTAGTTAATTTGAAAACATGTTCCATGGTTAGGCTAGTAAGAAATACAATCACATAATACAACAGTGTTACACAGGCATAGAAACTAACAAGAAAAGACAGACAGACAAACAGCAGTAACCTAAAGAACAATTGTGAACCACGACAACAAATATGATTTAAGAAGAGCATTGTGTATATATATAGCCTACTATATGAATATACATTAATCTCAGTGTTAAAAGATGTGTCTTTAAGAGAAATCCTCAGAATCTGTTATCTTTAGGACATTCATGGTGTCGGATCAATTACCCAGTTATACTTGTAATGCAACCCATGGCTTTCATGTGTGTTAGGAATGGTGACATGCTGTAGCCTGTAATGAGAGTTTTCTCTGAAACATGTTGGACAGTGTGTGATGACCATCAGGTCTCATGAAAGCAAACAACTTCAAACTGTTACAAAGGATGACATTATGAGGAGGACATATCCTGACCCCATTTTTTTGTTTTCCTGTTTTGGTTCTTCACTTAAAATAAAAGGTTTGTGACTTAAGGCATATGATAAGGCATGTTTTTTGTCTTGTTTTAATTATAGCTTACTTTAAGTATTTTTGAACAGACGTATGGACAAACAATGTGAACAAATAAGAAGTAATACAAATATTTACAAGTAGATTATTACAAATGAGTGAATCGTGTTGTGTATTTGTACATGTATTAATGTGTAAAAGGGCTTACTCCAGTAATTTAATTGAACAAGCCAAGATATCCTGACTTATAGACCCTTAAAAAGGTAAAGCTCCAAAAACGTGAATACACTTTGCACAATGCAACTCTGTTCGTAAAGACTCACCCTGCTATACATACAGAAAAGTTAGCGTTATAGCAATAAAATGGTTGGAGGGCCCTTTTAAAGTATTATTTTAACTTAATGTCCAATGTCATCATATCTATGACACACACATGAGCAGTACACATCCAGTTTGTGAAGAGGCAGAAGACTCAGACGCCTTTTTATTCTTCCTTTATGAAGATTCATGTGAGGAAGTTCCCTAACACTGGTCCCCTGAGGCAGCTGCCCATTAGTCATCTGAAATGTATTCATACAAAGTGTCTATACACTTCTAAATTGTACTACTTGGTAGTGTCTTTATGATACTGTCTATATGTATACTACCCCCATATTGTATTCATATTTATAGTACTGCTAATACTGTTCATATACTTTAACTTTTCATATCTGTCGTATTTATAAACGTATATTATACATTACACTGCACTTTACTGCTTCTCTTGCACATTTGGTGAGATGCTTACTGCATGTTGTTGTCCCGGTAGTTGTACTCGATAAAGTTACATTTGATCTAATCATGGATTTAGATCTTTTCTCAAACATAGTGGTGGTAATATCTGCAGCTCAAATGTTTCATCCGATCTAAACACTACAGGTGCAGACAGGAGCTCAGTATGTTGTTTTTAAAGAGCTACCTGACATTTTTATAGTGACACAGAATCTGACCGATTGAAGTTCAGGGCCATAAACACCCGAGGACACTGAGGTCATGTCCGCTGGTGGTGGGTTTTTTCAGGATTTTTTTGCATTTAGCCACCTGGGGGTACTTCACACTCCACAAACTAATAATAAAGAAATCGACATCTGGATTTTTTTTACAGCTTATAAACTCTATAGTATTTTCTCACTAGAAATGTAAAAAGTGTTACACACATGAATCCATTAACAAGTACACAGGCCAACTTGCCAAACACCCAACTGCTTTTATGTTGACTTATCAATTAGGATGTACTTAAAGCACTTGAAAAAAACACGTACGAGATTTTTACAACACAAAAGCCAACATAGCCGCAGGGGGAGGGGTAGAGGGAGGATAAGAGTGAGAGGGAGGACACATTGAAGTCAGTTAAAGAAAAATATCCATTTACTGTATTTTATGTTCGCCCAACTGTCACTATGTGCTGGGCATGCATGTTGCGCTGATTAGCCGTTTAGAAAAATGTAAAAGTGTCTGCACATATTTGTGTAGTGTCTCTGCACACAGAAAGGACCCATACAAGAGGAGTGTGCTCTTGATTGAATTCGGTGGACAAAAAGTCTGGTAGTATGAATGAAGCGTGTGCCTTTTTGGGCAAAAGTTTTCTTTTGATATGTGTGTATATAGTTATGAGTGCAGTTCTTTATTCTGCAGGATATATGGGGTGTTTTGCACTTTGTTAATTGTGTTACGTTTTTTGAGAAAATTAGCCATGTTTTCAAAAACGTGTGTAAGCATTGAGAACAACTGTTGGTAATATACTTGAGAAATGTACTTAGTTACTGTCAAACACTGACTGTATGGCTCCAGCCTCCAACCCATCTCCCCTCCTCTCCAGTGTGTGGGAACCCCTGCAGTGACCACCGGCGGCCTGCTGGGGGCGCTGTTGACTGTAAAGTGCCGTACAGACGCCATCTTGAGGAGACCCCAAACGCAGCGCTGGTTTATGACTGACAACAATCTCAAGCGCATCATGATGGGATTACTCACTAACAAGTAAAACAGCATCACACCTGCTCTGCGTTGCACGCGCTGAAGTGAAGGAGCAGAGCTGCCCGGCGCGTGCTCCCCTCTCCCGGTAGTTTTCCTGCAGAGGGGCTGGCTGCAGCCCGATGGCCGGCTAGCTGCTCTCTGGACTCCACCGCGGCCTGCTCTGGAGGAGGAAGGGTGGTGACGGCGCAAAATGCTATACCGCTGACTCCCAACAAGACAGTTATCCTACCCAGAGACTCGCTGCGTGGTGGACGACGAGCACGATGCACTTATAGAATTTTTAAACGCTCTTAACTTTCCGCATTGTTTTGTTGTGTGTCGAGGCGACAGTGAGTGTCGTCTTGCGTACCCTGAATTCCCAGCCTGAGACATGTCATCCAACTGCACCAGCGCAGCGCCTGTCAGCGCTAGCAAAACCAAGACGAAAAAGAAGCATTTTATAGGACAGAAAGTGAAGTTATTCCGTGCAAGTGAGCCCATTCTCAGCGTTTTAATGTGGGGTGTCAACCATACGGTGAGTCCATCCTAACTGCCTCTCTGTCGCTAGTAAGCGGTTTGTTTATGCTGCTGTTTTGATTTAGCTAGCATGTTAGCTTGTTAGCCAGCTGCCCTCACCTGTCATGCCAGCTTTGAAGCTTTATCTCGTTATTTGTCTGTCATGTTTTCGCCAGGTATTGAGTGGTGTGCTTGGATAAACACCTGCTGGTTGACTGTGCTAAGCTGGTCATTATCAGACAGTGTGTAGCTAACTGCCTCTGAAGCTAGCCTCGGTGTGCTGAGCCTGAAGCGTGCGTTTTGCAGGGATTTTTGAAGTGTGTGTGTTAAACTCTGCAGCTGTGGAATGAGTATCAAAAAAGCATTTGCAGTGCATTTTTCACTTAAAGCATAGCGTTACAAATCTGCCTTCATAAATCATGGATGCTGATGCGTTTGGGAGCCAAGTCGTGAGCTGCGGCTGTAGTGCAGGAGCATGGAGCGGGAGGGGTGTGACCGGAGCAGCAGGTTCCACTCTCTCAGCCCCACAGCTGCACACAGCAGCCTGCCTTTTGTTCAATAAACCTGCTCTGAGCGTGCAGTCGCAGATCCAATGCTCGGCGCATGCAGCCGACTGCTGCACTTAACTCCTGCACATTCATTTCCTATAAATAGAATAGAAAATATATCACATTCACTTCTGGCCGACAGTGCCTATGGCTATGAAAAGCACAGTGAGGTGCAACATCAACACCAGAGATAGATGGGGTGTGTTTGCACTTTGCAGCACTAGTTTGCGCTTGCTTAATGTGCAATACACCTAATAACTGTTGTCAGACAGCCACTCGGGCACAGTTTGTTTGATGCATGAAACGCAATACACAACTCAAGGGTCTCCAAGTCACTACATTATTGCCGATTTGCACTATTTGGATGAAACGACAACACCGCAGATTTGCCCCAGTGACTTCTTCTTCCGTCTGATTACTGCAAGACATAAGATAAGAACCACCCTTTCCTTTTTAATGAAAAGACACGATAATGCATGCAATGGGGGAATTAAGGAGGCAGATAATGATATGGTCACCTCTGCAGCATCTTTTATTCAGAAGCTGAACTTTGGCAGTGGGCGTGTGGGTGCGGCACGGCCTGGAGATGGTTTGAGGTGTGGGCGGGAAGCCGATTCAAGACATCAAACATACTTCTCATCTAAGTCCCCTCCTTCCAGTCAGCAGTCGTATACATTTGTAATAGAGCCTCAGTTGTGATGCTTAGACTTCAGCTCCACAAAGCTCAATCTTTTTCTGTCATGTCAGAAAGTCATTTCCAATCCTGTTTATCGGAGTTTAAGCTAAAGAAGTGTTTGTGATTGACTGCACTGCTTCTGTCTGATAATCTGCAGTAATGACACAGTGTCGTGTTGCATAGAAACATTTAGTTAAAAATCTTCATGTTTCCACAAGTTATAAGCAATACCTCACTTTCTGATGAGTTTACTGTAACTGCACACATCTGAGTTCATGTTATTAACAAGCCTTCACAGAAAACTACCTGACTTAATTCCAATATTAAACTCGTAATTGTACAAACTACTACAGTTTGGATTTAAATATACATAATATATATATATATATGTTTTCCTACCATGGATTGAAATGACATTAATTTGTTGTTATTTATATTATGAATGTGGAAGTAAAAGAGTGGTATCGGATGATATTTTGTGTTGCTATGAAGTCATTTGTCTCACTCAGTTATATAACTGCTGCATATTTACATCACCTACCATCAGGAGTTTGAGTTTGAGAACTAGTAGAATGAATATTAAATAGACAAACGGCACCGCCAGGAGTCTATTTGTTATTACAAGCGTAATAAAATGCTCATAGTAACTATGGTTACAGTGATTTGTTTCTTAAAGCTATCAAAAAGCTTAGGGCAGAATCATTCCTGAACAAATGGTGTTTAAATTATTTGCTTTCAGTTATCCAGTGGTCAGCTTAAAAAAAAATGACATTCTGTACACAACACACTGACTGCTACAGTTTCTCTTCGAGTCGAAATACACTGAAACCAAGATGAGGCTTCGTAACTATTCGCATTACTAATGTTACTGTTTTTGAACAGCATAATACTGTTTGAGGATATAGCCTACTTCTACTTTGAAATACAGTAAAGTGTTTGCTTTATGTTTTCTTTTACAGTAATGTACACTAATTTAGTGTTTGAATTATACACGGTACAGTAAATACATTTGTAGTGTACAATAAATTGAAAAGTATTTGAAACAGTCCCTTTGAATACTTTGTAGTCATGTTATAAATAAACAAAGGTCAAACAGATACTGATCTGCATGACAAGTAATACAAATTTAAATAAAAAAATTATAATATCAGTGAAACATTTGACCCTCACAGGTGTGATCCGTATAAAATGTTTGCACTGAACTGTGTGTAGTTGCTAACGGGCTCTTTCACGTTTCCTCCCTGGGGGTGGGGAGTGGTATCTCTTCAACCTCTCCGCCGCATGTATGGTTGTTTACTCCATAACCTACAAGGAGATTTTTTCTAAAGTGTATCGGCCTGAGCTTTAACTCGGCATGTCTTTCAGCAGATAAGATCAGAGTGGGGGAGGGGGGGTCAGCAGCAGTAGCCTGCTCTTTGGTCCCAGAGTTAATATTTGGTGCTGGTAAATACTCCCTCATATCTGTCACTCAAACATATCTCTGGATACTGATGAGCATGGGCAGACTGGACACTTTTCACATTTCACTGAATATGCACTAGTGCCATAAACATTACATTTGCTAAATATGTGTTATAATACAATGTTGAAAGAAGTATATTGACCAACAAAACATATTTGATTGGTACACGTCTCTTCAAAATTACACCAAAATCATTTAACTACATTTTTTCTGATAATGACAATTATGATGCTAAAAAGATCCACCTCTCCGTTATCGTGAATCATATCGCAATTGCATATCAGTCAAAATAATTTGTGCAGTCTTGTTTTAAACTGTGCCTTTATTTGGTCATATTTGATTGTTTTCATATATTCTGCAAATACTTATAGAGCCTGTGCTGTGTGTGTCAGCTTCACGCTCCTGTCTGATCTCTCTCTGTTTTTCTCTTCTCTCCCTCAGATTAACGAGTTAAGTAACGTGCCTGTACCAGTAATGCTGATGCCAGATGACTTTAAAGCCTACAGTAAGATCAAAGTGGACAACCACCTATTTAACAAGTAGGTACATCACAGCTTATGAACGTTAGCACTATTCGGTAGAGGCACAATCTGTAATCCACCTGCAAACAGAAAGGGTCAACCCCAGAGTTCATAACACCTGCTGTCACTCCAACATGACTGACAGATGTTTCAGGAAAGCAGTTTCCAGCTACAGATTGAATCCTATCACAATACAAATCTAGGCTAGCTCTGAACGGCCTGTTATACGCTCGATTCAGAATAAATGGCACCCTGCAGATTGTGACACAACCATCTTTGCACTACTGATAATCCTCATGGCTAGTGTCAGTGCAGGACTGGAGCAGGGTGGTGTTTTCCTTAAGCTTGTCAGGCTGAGAATAGCATGAGATCATTTCAGAGCTGTGACCTGCCCAAGACACACCTGTGTAATAAGCATGCTGCTAAATAAGCAATGTGATATGACACAAAGACAACTTGGTGAAGTAGATACATCTACAGTATAGTTGTGTATGAAAAACTTGGTTTACAGGTTCTTAAACAATGCAATATAAATATATACAAGACATAAAACAAAACAAAAAAACTATAAAACTAGTGCAAGCTCATGAGAATCTGATAATCTTGTAGCCAGTTTGAGTGATGCACCTACAGTTTAGCCTCATGTGGTTTGGTATTTTTACACTATCTCGCATAACATGTCATCTAGCTGACGCTTTAATCCAAAGCGGTTAACATACACTCTTATACCATAGACATACACTCTTATACCATAGACATACACTCTTATACCATAGACATACACTCTTATGAAATAGACATACACTCTTATACCATAGACATACACTCTTATACACTCTTATGACATAGACATACACTCTTATACCATAGACATACACTAATATACCATAGACATACACTCTTATGACATAGACATACACTCTTATACCATAGACATACACTCTTATGACATAGACATACACTCTTATGACATAGACATACACTAATATACCATAGACATACACTAATATACCATAGACATACACTCTTATGACATAGACATACACTCTTATACCATAGACCTACACTCTTATACCATATACATACACTCTTATGACATAGACATACACTCTTATACCATAGACATACACTCTAGACATACACTCTTATACCATAGACATACACTCTAGACATACACTCTTATACCATAGACATACACTCTTATGACATAGACATGCACTCTTATACCATAGACATACACTCTTATACCATAGCCATACACTCTTATGACATAGACATACACTCTTATGACATAGACATTAGGGGTGTTGAAAATAATCGTTTTTACGATGCATTGCGATGCGGACGTGGACGATTCGGTCTCGATGCAGTGACGGAAGATAATCGGTTAGCCTATAGAGTAGTAACGTTGCTTCCTGATTTTCCGGCCGCGGCTTTACTATAACGTTTCTTCTGTCACTTTAATATCAAATCGGTCGGTGACGCAGAGATCAGGGAGCAGACGTGACAGCGGCACAGCAACACCGAACACGGAGCAGTCTGCTTTATCCACCAACACAACACCACCAGTCCAGAACCAGCAGCAGCAGGACCTGCTCCAAATCACTCCGTGTCGCTGCGGCTCAGAGACACAGACAGGGATTTATGTTTTTCAAAAATAATCACTTTACAATCATGTCAGGTTTTTGGTGGATTTAATCAAGTCTTAGATTGCAGAGTATGAATGTCCTCTAGCAATTTTCAGACGATATATACGTGTGTGAAGTTTGTGAAGGCAGGAGGAAAAAAGCTTCCGCGATCACCGTCTCCTCCGTTCCTCCAAGCCCCGCCCCCTCCCTGGAAATAATGAGTGACAGGCTGATAGTGACCCGATAGAAACTTTGTTATTCACTTAATCACTGAGATATAATGAAGCGAATTTAATCTCATACATTCATGGGATTTGTGTAACAGTAAGACAGAGAATGTAAGTGTGCACCCACATGCAGTATTTTAGTTTGTATATGCTGTTGTTAATACTCCTGTTGTCTGCTGTGTTCAGACTTAAGTCCTGTGTGTGATGCCACATTCAGGACCTTCAGTGTCCTTTCTTAACAGAAGGCCGTGGCTAGAAGCTGCAGCTCGACTGCAGAAGCATTAGCTTTTTGTTTTTGAGGATAGAACAACTTCACACACGGAGGCTAGACCTATACAATTCATTTATTGGTTTATAAATTAATGTCAAGACATTTATGTTATTGATTTCTGAAGCACTTTGTAAATAATAAAAAGAGAGTTCATATGTATTTACTGCATGTATGCATTGATGAAAAATAAGCCATGTGCAGTAATATAGAAAATTGAGGATGCAACGCATTGGTATGAATCGCGATGCACCGGGATGCACCGGGATATCGAACCGAATCGAATCGTTGACAGGATAATCGTAATCGAATCGTGAGACCAGTGAAGATGCACAGCCCTAATAGACATACACTCTTATACCATAGACATACACTCTTATACCATAGACATACACTCTTATACCATAGACATACACTCTTATGACATAGACATACACTCTTATGACATAGACATACACTCTTATGACATAGACATACACTCTTATGACATAGACATACACTCGTATACCATAGACATACACTCGTATACCATAGACATGCCTACAGGAGGGATATAGGGTCAGTATGCCCAAAGAAGCTGACTGCTGCAGGGGGGCTGAACCACTGCCCCTCTGAGCCAAAAGTATTGTGTTGCTTTGAGAACCTTCACATCTGAGTGCTACTAGCCAGACACAAACCATGCAACAATTACAATGCAACATTTGTTTTTAGTTATTATCTTTGCTAATATTTCAAACACAGATTGACAGAAATGACGAAGAGGATGTGGTTGACAGTGTCAGATTACAGCAGTGCAGCACAAAATATAAGAACATACGTTTACATAAGTAAAGTAAATAAATAAACAATTTGAGAGCATGGGGTCTTATTTGGGGATATCTGGGAAGGTTTTTCTTGTTAGTATTAGACGTCTAACAATGCTCATTTAATTTGAAATGTTTTGCTGCAATTGAAATGTATCTGTGTATTACATTTTGCCACAGTTTGTAGTGATATATGTTTTTGGTCGGGGAAGTTGTTCACTAGTTTGCAATCACATGTCTCTTTCTATTGCTCTACCTGAACAAATACACTCTGTATGATGACTGCCAATAGGAATAGTGGATGACTCTAAAAAAGTCACAATTAACAGCAAATGTTCATTCAATAAAATGTATGTTTGCTTTTGAGTGATTGGAAACATGTCAGTGCCTGTGCTCACACAGGAAACATGTTTTGTTTGCTATACTGAATTCAAAAGAGGTGTTTTGATATTTGATGCACTTTAAGTGCTTGCATCCTGCACACCAGCAGCATCTCTTAAAGCTACACATGTCTGATTGGTTTTACTGTCTATGCCGGATCCACAGAATAGGATAAATAAATCCAACACTCAGCAAGCAAATGTTTGTCAATCATCACTCCTCCTCAGTTCCAGTAATGAATCCCTGAGCTCGTGTTTGGTGTTCTGACTGTGTGTCTCTTCCCCTTCAGAGAAAACCTGCCTAGTCGCTTTAAGTTCAAAGAGTACTGTCCCATGGTGTTCAGGAACCTGAGGGAGAGGTTCTGCATCGACGACCAGGACTACCAGGCAAGTCTCCCACGGACCAACTCTGATGTATCATTTCATCTCAGAGATTCTAAACCTAAATCTGATTGATCTGTTACATTTGTGTACCCTGGAAATATCCCTAAAGGTCTCATTAGAAGCCATAGATTCTTTTTGAGGATAATTATGGAAAGTATAGAAACTGACAAAATTCTGGCATAATCAACGCTGAGTGGAGAAAAATAACTTTTAGTCTCTGAATTAAAAAGGGAAATGTAGATCCATATTGAGGGAAATTCTGATTTTTATAAATGTTTTGGATCTTAACAATGTCTCTTTTGGTTGAGCTCTCTTTTATGCATTGTAAAATGTAATACTGTATGCTTTATTGTCCCAGTCCTCACCTGTTCTATTTAAATAAAAAAGTGTAAAAAAAAGAGTTCTTGGAGAGTTATATCCAACTAGATGTCTTTTTTTTGGCAGAACTCTTTGACGAGGAGCGCCCCGCTCAACAGCGACTCCCAGGGTCGCTTCGGCAACCGCTTCCTGTCCAGCTACGACCACCGCTTTGTCATCAAGACCGTGTCCAGTGAGGACATCGCCGAGATGCACAACATCCTAAAGAAATATCACCAGGTAGCAGCCCCTCTCACCACAAAGTGTCTGTGATGTGGTTGAATATATGTATTGTTATTGCAGGAACACAGGAAAGAAAGTCACAAATCCACGTAAATGATGCAACAGTGTTGAATATGACTGAAGAGCAGTGTCCAGTTTTAATCAGGTTTCATATTCCTCACTCCCACACTTTCCGCTCCACTCTCTGCCCCCCTCCCCTGATTGTGTGCAGTTTATCGTGGAGTGTCATGGCAACACGCTGCTCCCTCAGTTCCTGGGCATGTACCGGCTGACGGTGGACGGGGTGGAGACCTACATGGTGGTGACCCGGAATGTTTTCAGCCACCGCCTCACCGTACACCGTAAATACGACCTTAAGGTAGAACACACACACACACACACACACACACACACACACACACACACACACACACACACACACACACACACACACTATCAGAGTTGGGTGTAACGCGTTACAAAGTAACGCGTTACTGTAATTATATTACTTTGTCGGTAACGGAGTAGTGTAACGCGCTACTTTTATAATTCAGTAATCACACTACAGTTACTAACATTGCCCCGACACACGTTACTTCGTTACTTTCTAAGTTCAGTCATAATCAAACCTCAACAAACACCTGCAAAGAAAACATGCTAAGGTTAAGCTAACGCACATAGCTGTTGTTTATTTATTACACACGTAGTCTGTTCTTCTTCTCTGTTTTCCGGTTGTTGCCTGTTTTGAATGACGAATACACACTACCGCCGCCTGCTGGTAAGGAGAGTTATTGCCACTCACGCATGCGCAGTTCGTACGTGCTCGGCTGCGGTGTGCTCTAATCTGGCTCCAGTGCAACACATGGCCAACACGCAGGAGAACACGCTGACGCAACAGCGTGAGCAGAGATAGACTGCGCAACATATACAGATAGCAGGAGACAGAGGACAGCCACGGTCAGATAGGAAAACATTCAGGAGCAATCTGGATCAGTCTTATGCGACAATGGAAACTGAACTAAACAGAACATTTGAAACTTTAGCAGTCTGCGTGATCTGCCTGCAGGGAGGGGCGGGCCGGCCCTGGGAGTAAAGTAACGAGTAAAGTAACGAATTACTTTATGTAGAGAGTAACGAAGTAGTGTAATATATTACTTTTTTTTAAAGTAATATGTAATGTGTAATATATTACTTTTTTTTAGTAACGACCCCATCTCTGCACACTATTAGCACAGAGCTCTATCACATATTCTTCATGTTCTTCAAGGAGAAAGTAGGAAAATGAATAAGAATCAATGAACAACCCAAACAGAATAACATAAATACAAATTAAGAACATTTATGACAAAAATAAATAAAGATGGTTGGCTAGAATGTGCAACTTAAGCGGAATTCCAAATATTAGCTGATTCCACTTTCGTTATGGAATAATTTGCTTAGGTATCCAACCTTTGACACAATTCACCGTTTTCTCCTCTCACCGTCTCCTTTCCCGTGGCACAGGTCTACGGCCTTGGGTATCGCTGCTATCTCTCTTAAGGAGGGGCAGCTTTGACGCATTGTTGTTGCCAGTCTATGACAGAGCACAAGCCACCATGAGGCAGAGATGGTCGAGTGCCGATTTTCGGGACTCGTGACTCGACTCGGACTCGCGCACTGATTGACTGATTGACATGAAATAAAGATTCAGCAGATAACACGAAAGCACATGGCTACTTAACATGCAAAATGATGTCATTTTGCATGTTACGTAGCCATGTGCTTTCTGGGGCTAAATCTTTATCAGTAAACCGATTTCACTGGTAAAAGTTCCTTCAAAATAAGAGTCCCGATCTTATTACTATCAAAATAAAAGTGAAAAACGAAAACTTTACCATAGGAAAATATTGGCATACAAATATAATCACTTCTCTAAAAGCTAACTCCTTTTTTAAATATAGTTTATTTATATATATTAATATTAGTAATACGCTTTATATTTGTATATCACCTATTACAAGAATTCAAACTCGCTTCACAGCAGTTCAATAGACAGATTAGTATAACATGACAGGATAAAAGCAATGTAGAGAAGCAGCTACATTTCAACACATATATCCACGAAGATTAATACATGAAGACTTGTGACTCAGACTTGTCTTGACATGGACTCTTCTTAGGTGACTCGGACTCGTACACAGGTAATGATGACTCAGACTCGACTCGGACACTCCTTGGGTGACTCGGACTTGGACTCGGACTCGACTACGACTCTCCCTTGGTGACTCGGACTTGGACTCGGACTCGAAGAGTGGTGACTCGAGAGTGACTTGGACTTGTGAATTGGTGACTTGACTACAACACTGCCATGAGGTAGTTCACTGTTCAGGGACGTAGGTTCCCTGGCGCACATTCTTTCCTATGGACGAGAGCTCTAGTTAGATTCAGGGTCCATAATTGTTCAGTCTCACTGATGAAGAATGTTGATTATTACACTCCGAACAAGTTAAGACCTCGAACTACAGAAGAGTTCTTGAATTGGTTTGGCATCCTCTGTGTCACCTCCTGGCACACGACACGTCTTGTGAATTCTCCGTCCGAAGCTCCAAATAAACCGTCAGTGTTTGCCATCAAAGTTCCAGCTCTCGTCGTGTCTCTCTGAGTCCTGACCCCATTGCTTCAGAAGTTTCCATCACACCTTTTTCTGTCTTTTATTTAATTAAAACTTAAATATATATATCAGAACACCTGCTGTCTCTCCAACATGACTGACAGGTGTTTCAGTAAAGCAGTTTCCAGCTACAGATCGAATCCTATTACAATACAAATCTAAACTTGCTCTAAACGGCCTGATATACGCTCTTTTCAGATTTTTTTTTCAATTGACCAGATTTTTTGCCAGTCTCATCCTTAATTCAAAAGTTTGTAAAATAATGTGAATCCAGCTCATTAATTAGGTGTTTGTTACCTCTCAGTTCTTCACCAGTACCAGGACTTCACTCTCCCTTGACCAGTTAAGCCCCATGCTCCCGGTACCGGGGGAAAAACACAACATCTTGCAAGAAACAGCGTCTGAGGGCTTCTTAACATTTGATAAACTATGAATGTGTCATACGCACTTAATGGGAAGAAACTCGGCTATCAGACAATATTAACCATTTTTAGCGAAACGAAACACAAGGGTAATAACAAGCCTCTGAATTAGCCCGGAGCGAAAAAATGCCAACACACTTGGCACAGAACTCACGGTAGAAATACTTTATTACTTACGGATCTGCACAAACAAGATATCAAGATTCCACAGATTCTAGAAGTATTAGTATCATCACTGAGCGACCAAAACTCACGGCAGGGGGAGGAAACCCAAACAACACACAACGTAGCTTTACGGGACCAAAACGGAAAGTAAGTCTTACCGTTGCTGTTTTCTGATCAAAAGTTGTGTGCAATGGCATTGCAACGCATAAAAAGCTGCTGAAGGTTAATCCATAGGTTAATCCAATGTGTCTGTGTCCCTTTGAAATGATTACTGATCATCCATCTTCATATTTATGTCAATAACGGAGATTTCATATTAGCTGCTATGATAGCTACAAGAGTGTATGACAGCTTCCGGTTTTGGGCATTCTGGCTGCGCATCACTCATTCACCAATGGGTAATGTTTAGATGGATTTTAGGAACTTCCCTCTCGATTCCATTGGCTCTAACGGTTAAAAAGAGGTGTCAATCATCAAAATCGACCGAGGGGGCCAGAGAAATGGAAAATGCACCCAAATGACCCCAGAAGTTTTTTTTTCTCTCTAAACCTCTCAAAAAGGTCACATTTCACTTGTTTTGCATCATTCTTGATACAGGGTACTTATTATGTTATTGTTTGGATTCCTAAAGCTTTTAGTCTCCGATCCCGGTGGTTTTCACGATAAACAATGTTTCTTTTCGACAGACATTATCATTTAAAATGTGTTTACTATGTTCAATCTGAATTTACTTTAAAAATAAAAACATCTATATTGATTCTGACTTTTCTACATCCAGCTTACAGGTGTATCATTACTTTGAGAAAAAAGATTATTAATGTAACCCTTTTAGAAGGGAAGATATAACCATTTGTTCTGGGAATGTCATTTTCGAGCCTGAGGCCTGAAAAACAGACTTGGGGCTTAACAGGTTAAAAAGCTCCTTCAAAGCCTAAGGCTGCGTTCCAATAGTCCATTTAGCGTAGGAACCTTCCTAACGGAGTGAAATGACCCGGAAGTCCCTCAGTGGCAGCCATGATAAGTGCCGTTCAAATTCTCTAGATGAAAGGAAAGGAGGTTTCACACTTCCTTTATAACCTCCTTTTAGCTTAGGAACCACTGGACCTCCCTAACCGACAGGAGAGGAGAAAATGCTGCCCCACAATGCCTTGCAGCCGCATCATTTGCCGTCACTCAACAGTCGGCCGTTCACGGAAAACAACCGATTATGACGGAGAAATGATATCATGAAAGTTACGGTGCTTATTAAGCTTTTTAAAACATAGGTGGTAAGTTGCCAAAGTGCTTTGTTTTGAAAGTTCATCAGTATTATAATCAACAAGAGAAATATGAACGTTAGTTTTTACTGAAATGATCAAATAAAGTCAACATGTCAGTCTTTACTGAGCTGTGTGGAGTTTGTTCAACTTTTAAAAGATGTTTGAATGGTGATATACACAGTGATAGATGTTAAGGACTAACGTTTATAATAAATACATCTGTATTGATTGTAAGATCTTTAGTTCATACAATCATACGTATTGGGATCATTTGTATTAATGTGGACCGGAGGGAGAGGGTGACGAGCATAAGTTTCACTTTCCTTTTTTATTTCAATTCCAGCTTTGGTCCTGAAGAATCTGTTTCTCTGTTGTCCACGTTCATAAAGCAAAGCAGCAGCATCAGAGCACGGTGCAGAGTCTCTAGATGAGTTCACAGTAGTCCCTCGTTCTTATTGAACATCCATGTTGTAGTCCGCTGTATAGAAAACTGTGGTTTCCATGGTTTCCCCACAGCAGCAGACACACATTCAGGACGTCCGCTGGCGCATCATAAACACGTCGGATAGTGAAGTGCAGTCGATTCTCTAAAGTACCGCAGTCTCTTCTCCTAAGTCCTTTTGAATTCTCCTATCCACTATCCCTTAACCCCGTGACGTTTCACTCAGAGGTCAAGGAATAGGAGATAGGGTTAGAACTTAGGAGCTGATTTTTAAACTATCCGACCGCAACCTAAGCCTCCTCTCCGGTATCCTCTGGAGAAAAAAACCACCTTACCTTTTAAATATTGACAGTGAGAGAGCCGCTGTGTGTAATATGCTAACTATGCCTTTGATCTATCTTTAGCTGCTTTGAATTTATTCTATTTTCATTCTTATTTCCCCTCATTTTTCAGGGTTCTACGGTCTCAAGGGAAGCGAGCGACAAGGAGAAGGTACGTTTTATTTCTGTGCAGTGACGGCAGCTGATGGGACAAAAATAAACGCCCTTAGCAGAGAGGCAAACCTGCCAAATGACGGCTAAATGAAGCATGTTTCAGTATGCAGATGGATTCTAGTAGTAGCTTTCGCACTGGCCTCATATGATCAGTGTGTACTACTCAGTGGAGGAAGAAGTACTTAGATCCTTTACTTAAGTAGAAGTAGATTTAATATGGTATTAAAATACTCACTTACAAGTAAAAGTCCTGAGTTGAAAGTGTCACGTACAGAAGTATTTTCTGTCAAAAGTACTCGGTATGCACAATGGCTCTTTTTTAAAGTATTATTGAATATGTTGTAATCATCACTAAACTATACATGTCATATTTTTTTATGTTGGAGTTTGTAAATGTGGAGTCAATTTTGAAATACTGTGTTTATTAGAGATGACACTCGTGCACCACATCACATGCTTTCATACATGAAACGGTAGCTACAGCTACTTTGAGTGTTAAATACAGTGCATCCGGAAAGGCTTCACACCCCTTGACTTTTTTCACATTTTTTCATGTTACAGCCTTATTTCAAAATGGATTCAATTCATTTTGTTTCTCAATATTCCACACATGATACCCCATAATGACAAAGTGAAAACGTTTTTAAAGAATATTTTGCAAATGTGTTAAAAATAATCAAATGAAATATCACATGTACATCAGTGTTCACACCCTTTGCTTTGACACTGAACATTGAGCTCAGTGCATCCCGGTTCCACGGGTCGTCCTTGAGATGCTTCTATACCTTGACTGGAGTCCAGCTTGTGGTCAACTCAATAGATTGGACATGACTTAGAAAGGAACACTCCTGTCTATATGAGGTCCCACTGTTGACAGTGCACATCAGTGCACATCAGAGCACACACCAAGTCATGAGGTCCAGGGAGTTGTCTGTAGACCTCAGAGACAGCAGACAGGTATGTATCACGGCACAGATCTGGGGAAGGGTACAGAGACAAGTCTGCAGCCTTGAAGGTCCCAACGAGCACAGTGGTCTCCATCATTTGAAAATGGAAGATGTTTGAAACCACCAGGGCTCTTCCTAGAGCGGGCCGCCCAAACCAAACTGAGCATCGGGGGAGAAGGGCATTAGTCAGAGAGGTGAGCAAGAACCTGATGGTCACTCACAGAGCTCCAGTGTTCCTCTGTGGAGATGGGAGAACCTTCCAGAAGGACAACCATCTGTGCAGCTCTCCACCAATCAGGCCCTTTATGGTAGAGTGGCCAGAAGGAAGCCACTCCTCAGCAAAAGGCACATGAAAACCCCCATGGAGCACCTAGAGGACTCTCAGACCACGAGAAACCAAATTGTCTGGTTTGATGAAACTAAAAAGGATCTCTTTGGCCTGAATGCCAAGCATCATGTCTGGAGGAACCCAGGCACCGCTCAACACCTGGCCAACACCACCCCTACAGTGAAGCATGGTGGTGGCAGCTTCATGCTGTGGGATGTTTTTCAGCAGCAGGAACTTGGAGACGAGTCAGGATCAAGGGAAAGATGAATGCAGCAATGTACAGAGAGATCCTTGATGTAAACCTGCTCCGGAGCGCTCTGGACCTCAGACTGGGGCGAAGGTTCACCTTTCAACAGGACAACGACCCTAAGCACGCCGCCACGATAACACAGGAGAAGTCTGTGAATGTCCTCGAGTGGCCCAGCAGAGCCCAGACTTGATCCTGATTGAACATCTCTTGAGAGATCTGAAAATGGCCGTGCACCGACGCTCGCCATCCCAGCTGCTGGAGCTTGAGACGATCTGCAAAGAATGATGGGAGAAACTGGCCAAAGACAGGTGTGCCATCATAGGGCTGTAATTGTTGCCAAAAATGCTTCAACAAAGTATTGATTAAAGGGTATGAATACTTATGTACATGTTATATTTGAGTGTTTTATTTTTTATTCATTTCAAAAATGATTTTAAAACGTTTTCACTTTGTCATTATGGGGTATTGTGTCTCGAATGTTGAGAAAACAAATGAATTTAATCCATTTTGAAATATGGCTGTAAAATAACAATGTGGAAAAAGTGAAGGGGTATGAATACTTTACGGATGCACTGTATATGTAGAGGAGAAAAAAGTACATTATTTAACTTGAGTGTAGTTGACTCAATGTATATTTAGTGTCCAATTGAAATACTGTAGTACAAATGTGTCAACAAAGTACTCTGGGACCTCTCGTCATCCTCTGTACTGCTACTGTTTAATACCCAAACACCTCCCCTCTCTCCAGGCTAAAGAACTCCCCACTTTCAAAGACAACGACTTCCTGAATGAAGGCCAGAAGCTGCAGATAGGAGACGACAACAAGAAGTACTTTTTGGAGAAGCTAAAACGGGACGTGGAGGTAAGAAACATCACACACGTGTTTGACCTAGTCTGCTGTAGAACTGATGCGCGTCACAGCAGCTCAGAATCTGATTGGCAGTTTAGCATCTCTGCTTGAACACATTACGACTCAATACTTTTATTACAGTATAACCAAGTATTGAAAAGGATCAAATACCTTAAGCTGGGATCGATATTCTTCTTTACTTTTACTCTGATGAGACTGTTGCTCGTTTAGACTTGAATCTAATACTGTACTAACTGGACTCATTTTAGGTGTCTTTAAATTATTAACGAAAACTTACTACCATCTAGTAAGGATACAAAAAAGATGCTTTTGTTCAGTGTGATTCTTTTTATTTCAGTGAAATCATGCTGCAGTTATACAATGTGGAAGGAATAAGTACTTGTGATTATTTGATACAGTATTGAAGGGATTGATCACGTTGCATTATTACTCCCTTTATCATTGAGGATACATTGAAAATGATCATTGTGTGATTTTCTGTACTAAACAAAGATATATTATTAAATCCATAGGAACATATGTGTAGGCCATCCATGCAGCATTACATTCAGAATAATAACAATATAAAACATATTTTGCCTTTAGGAAAAATTGCACCTCCTACTGTTCAAATAATGCATTAACCCATATTGTGGTTTTGATCACATTTAAATGGAGTGTGCAGACCTACGAGGGTTCACACTTTAAAGCTGGATGATTATTTATTGAAGCACTTGGGGCTAAAAAAGCTACAAACACAACATTGATATATTATCACCTTTTTATAAGTTTGCGTGGCTAACTGTTGGTTACACATCCAGCTGACCAAAATATTTGGTTAAATAAAAAAATGTGAGTTTGGAAATTATTACATCTCTCTGACATTTCAACTTCATCGCGCTACTCTGGAGTTTTTGGGAATGTTAGAATCAAACTTGTAGGAAAAAATCCTAAGCCGCCACCGCTGTCATCTGCAAAATAGTATCAAATGAAGTTTTATTTCTATAGCACATTTATAAACGATGTTTGGTGGAGCCAAAGTGCTGTACATATAATAAAATTAGCCTACAGTCGAGACACTTTGCAGCAAATACAACGGCACAGATTGTTCAGAATATCAGTATGAGAAAAACGACACCCTCTGTCCTCAGACCCTCTGTCCTTAGACCCTCTGTCCTTAGACCCTCTGTCCTTAGACCCTCACATCGTACAAGGAAACACTTCCAGAGAAACCCACAGTTTAAGGGAACATGGGAGAAACCTCAGGGAGAGCAACAGAGGAGGGATCCCTCTCCCAGGACGGACAGACGTGCAATAGATGCCGTGTGTGAATCCAAGAGATAATACATTTTACAGCATATAGACCGAATGTTTGGAAATGCATGTGTCTGTAATGAGAAGATGAATCCACGAGGATGTCAGCTACAATCCTGTGGAAGCCATCAGGGAAGCAGCATGACGAGACCCAAGGCAGGACCGCAGAGACAGGTTCAGCCACGACCCGAAGTCCACGACTTAATCCAGAACTCAGGATAGAGGGTCCAGGACACAGGACTACAGCAAGAGGATCAGCCTGGACTCCGGGTCCCGGCGTAGTTATAGATACACAACAAGAACAAAGATTTGGCTGGGTTAACCGGAACAAGAGAAAACACAGACAGAGAGGTCAAAGGTCATTGGATCAAAGTTATTCTTGATAATTCTCTAGAAAGATCTCATGAACTTCCCCACTCGATCTATCAAGACCGGAGCAGTTCTATTAGATATAGGATAAGAAACAGAGAGAGGGAGCACAACAACCTATCTCTTCGTCAGATGCACTCCCCCGACTCTGTACCCCGTTACCCTCTACAAGGCCATAGACCAGCAGAGGGGACCGTTACCCTCTACAAGGCCATAGACCAGCAGATGGGACCGTTACCCTCTACAAGGCCATAGACCAGCAGAGGGGGACCGTTACCCTCTACAAGGCCATAGACCAGCAGAGGGAAAATGGGGGGTGGGTAAGGGTAAGGGTTTTTAAGAATAAACCGCAAGGGTCTAAAGGGAAAAAAGATGAAATATAAGGTACTATATTTTAAGTAATCCCATCTACTATTCCTATATTGGATGATATATAGTATGATATAATTCATATGATTAAAGCAGCTGTAGGCAGTCCAAAAAAAGAAACACTGAATAAAATACAAATACAATTGTAGCAGAAACCTATTATAAATGATTGCATTTTAGTGTGAGTGCCGTCATGGGAAATATCTCTCCCCAACATCAATGCCAAGAAAAAGTGAACAGGTAAAACCACTAACATCACCGCCTGAGCTCCAGTGAAACAATATGTCGTGTGAATGGTCTGCAAAGGCTAAATCCCAGAGTTTCTCTCACACACACGCTTTTGCACGGTTAAGGGGCAGGACATTTCCGACACATTTGTAAGCGGTTGACCAATCACAGCTGAGCGGGCCAGCTAACCAATCAGAGCAGAATGGGCTCTGGTTTCAGACAGAGGGTGAAAAGAGGTGCTGCAGCACAGGCAGTATGAGAACAATAAAGAGCTTTTGAACATTAATGCTTGGAGACAGTAGAGACACTACGTACTGATATGAACCTCAAGATAAGCATGATATGTCCCCAAAACATAATTCAGACCTGTATGACCACGGAGGGCAGATGTGTAAACGAGGCATTACATGAAGTGTTTTCTGTGTGTGTGTGTGTGTGTGTGTGTGTGTGTGTCAGTTCCTGGCCACCCTAAAGATCATGGACTACAGTCTCCTGGTGGGGATCCATGACGTGGACCGGGCCGAGCAGGAGGAGATGGACGTGGAGGGCGTGGGGGAGGAAGAGGAGTACGAGAACGACGGGATGGGCGGAGGCGTGCTCACCGGCTCCTTCGGGACGCCCCCCGACAGCCCCGGGAACCCTCTGAACTGCGGGGGGTTCTTTGGCCCCGGGGAGTTCGACCCCTCTGTGGACGTTTACGCAATCAAGAGCCACGACTGTGAGGATCATGTTTGACATTTATCTCGTTAGGAAGGAAGAAACCATGATAGAAGTAGGAAGAATAACTCCGTCTGTCCATCGAGCAGATTAACGGATGAAGCTGCGGTCCTCATTCAATAGTGTTCGTGTTAAAATGTGTGAAATAAAGCTTGGGCTTTTGTTATTCTCAGGTGAGAGTAAAACCCTGTGATGTGTTGTTGTAGGTGCTGTGAAGAAGGAAGTATACTTCATGGCTATCATCGACATCCTCACGCACTATGACGCTAAGAAAAAAGCTGCACATGCTGCCAAAACTGTGAAACACGGGGTGAGTACAGACACTCCATCATCATCCAGCAGTATGGAAATTAAGTTTTGAGTAATTTTATCTTTATTTAATCATTATTATCACTCAATTCAATAATACAGTATTACCATAATTCTGTTTTATGTATAGTCTGGTTTTTTTTCACTTTGAATTACATTATACGTTTTCACCAGACTGCTACAACAACTTGTAGCCATTCACAAGCGCCTTCAGTTGCTCTCCAAAATGTTGTTATAAAATTCAAACAAATCAATAGGACATTGTGATTACTTCATGTAAATGTTATGTTCAAACAAGTAACAAAGTATCAATTAGAATAACTTTTTTAAATCGTTATTATAACTGAAATATTTTTAAATGTTTTCATCATTCTTTTCTATTTTATTACATAATAAAAGTGTTTAATTCGAGTATTAATGTATATATATGTTTTCATAAGTATGTTTTTTTATTTCATTAATTCACTTTTAATGAACTTTTCGCCAATCACATGTGCTCCCAGTTAGCATGTGAGCTACATACAGGTAGCTACAGCAACCAAACAGAGACCGTTAACCCAGTGGTTAGTTTCTCTAAAGGACATCTTTAAAAGCATAATGCTACAGAAGTAAGCGTTAACTTCAGCTAGCTGCTAATGCTAACACTAGCTACTCACTTTAATGCTGAGTAATACATCCCAGCTCGCCTCCTAGCTAGCTTAGTTAGTTAGCTTATCATTGTTAAGCCCATGGAAATGTTCTCCATGCCACACACTAATGAAATGTATTAAAGGGATAGTTTGGATGTTGGGTTAGTGGGGCTGTATGAGCTTATGCTAGCAGTGAATACAGTGGATGGCAGACACCTAGCACAGAAGCTAATTACCACTGTGGACATGTGACGCAACACACATAGTCTATCCACCTGTAAAAAATACATTTTAGTGAATGTTATGTTCAGTATATTTTCATCACTTCACTTTGCTGTCAGACATTTCTTTCTAACGTGTAACTAAAGTCGCTATCTATGCTCTCTGTAATGCCACCTGACCACATTGCCAAAAACACACATTTTTACTTCAACACAAAAGAGAGTTGTTTAGTCCATCGCTGCAGAAAGAATGTGTTATCGGCCCCACAATAACTCAAACCGCAGCTGGAGAACAGCAACTCCTGCCTTCTTCGAGTTAGAATGACTATTTTTCTCAATGGAGTTTGCTATGGAAAAGAGTATAAATATATAACCTCATAGAACCCCCACCCAGCATCCATACTATTATTTTTTGATTTAGTATTGCTCCATCCATTTGATTTTCTGCCTTATCTATGTCTGTCAGGCGGGGGCAGAGATCTCGACGGTGAACCCGGAGCAGTACTCCAAGCGATTCTACGAGTTCATGTCCAACATCTTATCATAGACTCATCTCCCAGTCCAGCCAGTCACTTCCTGTCATAGATCTGTCAAACGCCACGCACTATTTCCCTTCTCCTTCACCTCAGTGTAGGATCCTTCTCCCCTCTGCCTCTCTACGCCCCATAACAGGAAAAAAAACTACCAGCATCCTCCCACAGCCAGCAGCAGTCTGGAAGGAAAGGATGCACTGAGCCTGTTACATTGTCACACTCACCTCCCTCGTCCTCTGCAAGGAAAACTCGTGAAACCGCTCGCTGAATTCGGAACAACTTCCCGATAATCTCCCTGTTCTTTTTTAAAAATGTCTGCTCCTCGTTCCTCCTCACGCCAGCACGGAAACTGTCTCACTAATGCCTTGAACGAGTGCGTCAGCTTCAGCAGTTCAGTAACACAGTCCGTTAGTACAGTTTCTTTGATTTAATGTTGTTGTTGTTGTTGTTCTTATGATTTATTTTAGACACACACAAACACACACACAGATGTAAAGAACTTGCACAGAGCTGAATGGTCAGATTGCATGACAAACTCTTTTGACAGTCGCCATGAGGCTTCTCTCTCAGTAACAACAAAGTAACTCAAATGACTGCTGACAACAGGAGATAAACACATGAATATATAATGGTGTATTAAGTCAATTAATGCAATATCAAAAATGCATGGCTGATGTGTACATGAGTCTCCACCAGTAAGTTAAACATCAAACCACTGAACTTAGCATCTGAGTGTTATGACGAAAATAACAAAACCTGAAAAAAAAACATTGGTGTTTGGATGTTACGTTGCCATATTGTTTTTTAAATTTGAACCGTGAGCTTGGTGGAGGTTGGTCTAAGAAAAAGAACTCACATAAAAAGGGGAATTCTGCAGCAAATACTTGTTTTATTACCATAAGGATCATTTTTATATCTTGTTTACATTAATGTAGCAATTTTGTGTTTGTATACAGTATTGTTTTGTTACCAACAGACATTTGAAAAAAAAGTTACTTGAAAATGATCATTGCATATTAAAGGGAGTTTTATCTTGTTTGTGTTGTTGGGCTATTATTTTTTCTTCTTCAGAGACTTTCCCACCACGCTTACTATCTCCATGGCAACATCTACAAAGGAAAACGTCAAAGCTAGTACGTTAGCTAAGTGCTATCATGAATCAATATTCCACTAAACGGAGAGTAGGGTAATTGTGGCAGGTGAAAACATTTTGTTTTTAAATAACCGAACCAGCAGAGACCAAAAAAAACGCTGACTTTTATCCAGGTATGGGGGTCAAACTCAAAAAGGTACTCAGATCCTCAACATAACGAATACCACAAAAAGTACTAGTGAAAACATACTCCATCACAATTCAAAGTCCTGAGTTCAAAATGTTAAAGTTAAGTATCAATTGTGCAGAATGCCTCTTATGTGTTCTATTCATAGACTGTATATATAAAGGTTCTTTCATTAGAAACATGAATTTGTTTTCAGTTCAACAGCTTTATTAGCATGACCATAGTTACATACAGTATTGCTAAATCTATACACAAATGCATACATATAAACAAACTGCTCAATTTATAATGCAACAAGAATATGGTCTTTTAATGTTGACATTTGTCAATGTGGAGCAACTTTTGGAAAACACGGTAAATAAGAAAATATTATAAACGTGTCAAAGAAATAGTGGAATAAAAGTACACTTTTGCTGTCTGAAATGTAGTGGAGTAGAAGCATAAAGTAGCAGAGACCGGAAATAGTACCCCCTAAATTACTGAAGTAAATGTAGTTCATTAAATTACACCGCTGCCAACTTGGTAGCCTATTTTTGAAAAACCAAATCATGTTGAGCCTCTGCATGGTGGGTGGGTGGGAGTTCAGAATACATATTTGGACAAAAAAAAATGGCAGATCATCGTGAATTACATTTTTTCGACACGGTCATGTTTCTTAAGTGTCATCAGAGAGACATGCTGGAAAAAAGCAGCCGTATAGACGATAACTAAAGGTTATAACTATATTTTCCATGGCCAACCCTGCCTGTGTCTTTAATGTAACTTGTTAATCCTGGTTATACAAAAATGCAACAAAAATTAAGTATTGCCGACGTAGTGAAAGTTCTTCCACCAATAACTTCAGTCATGTCAGTTGTTTAAACAGGTTTATTTTTTGAAGAAAAGAAAAAGACAGAACAAGCATTGTTTATTATTTTTATACAAAACATGTGTGTTGGTGAAGTGTGGGGAGAAACAGAAACTCTAGTCCATCCTGGCTTTCAGGGTTCGTGTGGTGATCTTGTCCTTCTCACTGCCAGAGAAGAAAAGGCTGTCAATCACTGCAAACCTGTCAATCAACATCGAACCATCTCTGAACCGTCTCTGTACTTACATGACGTGGACGACCACTCCCATTCCAGAGACGGCATCTCTGTCCACCGCGTTCAGCATGGCCTGAGAGATGGTCTCAAACAGATCTTCTGGTTCCTGCACACACAACTCATTTCTCAAATAAAGCACTCAAGATTAGGGATGGGTATCGTTAAGGTTTTAACGGTACTTCTACTTTTATCGAGACCGCTTATCGATCCAGTCCTTTAACAGAACTCTTATTGGTTCTTTTGGAGAAAAAAAAATAAGGTAAACAAATTGTGAACGGGGGGGCGTAGAGCCTTGGCGTTAGGATCAGGGGGTCACAGGTTCAAACCCCACTGCAGTCAGCATGTCGTTGTGTCCCTGAGACGCTTCACCCCAAGTTGCTCCCGTGGGGATTGTCCACAGTGCTGAGTATGGAAGTCGCTTTGGATAAAAGCGTCTAACAAGTGACATGTAATGTAATCAAAATGAACATTGCTTTTTATTTAAATGAAATACATAATAGTTCACATCAAAAGAAACAACAATGTTTTAACAAATCGTATGAAATAATGTGAAGACAGAACTGTAAACAGAATAGCTGAAACTTTAACTAAATAAATAACTCAGTTACCTCTAATCATTACCCCATGTTCGTATCATTGAGTTAACTCCGTGTGTTGCTGCTAGCATACAGAACACCTGACGTGGAAACGTTCCTCGTGGACGCGGGCTACAGAGCTGCTAGAAAGACAGTGGAACCCGGTGCATTCCTCCGTCTGGATGTGGAGCATCTTTTGCTAAATGTTTAGACAAACTGCTCGTGTTACCGCCCTGACATGCTAAACTCTTATTGACGAGGATTGTCCACATCGAGACGGGTAAAGTTTAACCACACCTCGGAGCGCTTAGTTCTCTCTGCCATCTCCTCCGTGTGTGTTGCTGCATGTATCAGCTGCGTGTGTGCACACAGACGGGAGAGAGATCTCTCGTCTGGATTGGAAAGATCGAAAATGCAAAAAATAATCATCGACGCATTTTGCAGTCTTCTTGCGTATTAGAAACGGAGTTGGCGACACTAAAACTGCAATATAATGTTTTTGTAGCATAAGATATATACGACATAATTTTTACATGTCTCCAGTACCGATAAAAAGACCGATAACGTCGGACCTTAACGGTACCACGGTCTTTAATAATTCAGCCCCGGGGCGTTTAATACCGCGGCTCGGTACCCATCCCTACTCGAGATATTTCAAAACAAATGTGTGGCAAGGATTGAACACCAGGTAGACCGAGTCCTGAACAATAGGAAGGCTCTTCAATTTAGACCCTATGTTACAAATGGCATGAACAGAAAACAGATTTATATCCCAGTTAACAAAAGTGGTAAATGAATATGTCTCAAAAGTTGAACGCTGTATTGTCAGCTGTCAAATGTGCAATATATTTTTGTGATATTTTAATCTCTGCTCCACTCATACCACATGTGGAAGGAAATGGGAACATTTGAATGCATAAAAATGCCCACGCTAAAGTTCCTAATTACCATCATCAGAAGGAAACAAATAAAGGTAAATAATAGAATAATAATAGAAACAATAGAAACGGAATTATATATAATAATTTAATGTAATGTTTATAAAGTTATTATAATTTATAGTAATATAAACACAAGTTAAAGTGAAAAATAATAATCGATATGCAATAAAAATAACTAAGATATTTATGTAAAAATTATGTTAAGAGTAAAATGTCCAATAAAATAAGAGCATTACATAACCAGTTACAGTAATATGTGTACATTGTACTTCTCTACAATATATACATTGATCATGAAGGAAACATAAATGACTTCCAAGTAACCTACACCTAAGGTGACTTCACACACTACTCACCATGTCTGGCTCCCACAAAGATTCACACATGCCGTACATCTGCTCGGAGCAGGTGCCGCTCACAACAAAGTCTTCTGTCACCATGGGGCAGCCAATCAGATCCAAGGAGCAGATGAATGGTTCGGAGGTTTTTGGATCTATTCCGGCGATCACAGGCTCGATGTAGTATGGCCCAAACCTGATGAGAGCATGACATATTTAGCATGTATGCAGGTCTTTGTGCCTACTGTAAGTAGCTCAAATGTGGGTCGATATTAAGTTCAGTGCACTCGCCTCTTCTCGTACAACAGGTTGGACACCATGCTCATGAAGGTCTTGGGCTTGATCTGGCGACCCTCCTTCAGCTCGTACAGGTTCAGTCTGAATTTAAGCCTCTGGGATCTACACACACGTCCATCAATCCTCAGATATTTACATTGAATTCAGTCATCACAAATCTAACTTATTTCAGAATTTCTAATAATTATTTTCTCCCGTATTTATTAGAATGAATGGTAATACTATTCAACTACAACACTTGTGTTACTGGTATAAACATTATAGGTGTAGTATTGTACTCGACACTCCAGGATTTCTCTAAATGAGAAGTCTTACTTAGTCTAGATCTGAGAGTTGCAGCTTTATAGAGTTGTAAATCAATCCTGTCCCCATAGTACCCTGGAACTGTGTTGTGAACACAACTGTTAAGCCACTTTGAGAGAACAAGGTGGAGGTCTCCACACTCACACTGTCTGAACATCAGTGGCCAGTCCTGCCAGGCCGATGTACAGCTTATCTCCCATGGGGAAGATCTTCTGGAAGTCTGTGGTGACCATCTGAGCCTGGATGCCAAACCTCCGGTCCGCTGCTATCGCCACACAGTTCTTCCCTCGCATGGCCATGACGGCCCCTCCGTTATAGGACATAATAGACTGGATGAAGAAGGAGAAACGTAAGAAGGGTTCAGTTAGTCAGAGCTTAAACCATTGATAGATCAAACAACTGATTAAAGAGACAAATCAAACTATTTAAACATAACATTTTTAAGCACATTCATTGAAATTAAAATTAAGTTTAAGTTGAGGCCCTTTCATACAGCATAACATGTAAAGAATATCCTAAGAATATGTATTATTTGCAACATGCAAATAAGATACTGAATAATGTTGTCCTCAAAATAAATGACTTAAATCTATTGCATTTAATTTAAGGACCAAAAAATATGACTCAGGGTTATTTCCAACCACCCAAATGTGTAAACATGGAGCATAACGTTCATCTACAAATTATTTCAACGATCAAAAGAAATAAAAGCAAGATAAAATAAAAAGTGTAGTTGTAGAACATTATTATTAAACCACAGTATTTATTATCACGTGTTATACATGTTTAAATGTAATGATGTATAGTGAAACCTCGTTGCTGGGTTGTTGAAGTTGTTGCAGTTGTCTGCTGTCAGTGAACAAATTGCTGACTAGCTTAGTAAGTTGAAGCTTTAGCTAACCAAACTAGCAATGTCTAATTAACCAACCGTTAGCTGATGTTGACCCAAACGCCAAATCAGCCCTTTAAGTGAACCGGAGTTATTTAATCATAATGCCATTAAAGTGAATTCGGGGAATGATTGTAACAGTTAAGTTAGTCTACAAGACACAACGTTAGGTCGTGTGGAGCTAGGTAAGCTAAGTATTTAGCATCGCAGCTATGCCCCGGTTACCATCACAATGAAATGTTTTGTATAATTAACTACAACATTGAATATATTGAAACGTTTATAGAGTTGTGAGATTGAAGTTACTTCAACCCCAAACGTAAAATATGTTTTCATAGAATATTTGCTAACTTTAAGCAGGATGGAGAAGTCTATAAGCTAGGTGGCTACCAACATTAGCTTAGCCATCTCTTGTAACTGTTACCCTTAAATACTAGTTACATTTGACCATTTACCTAAAAACACATTGGCATGTGATATAATGTATGGTGCTCTTACCATTGTGAGTGTGTTGTGGTTTATTCCTAGTAGCTAGAACTTGCAAACTCCACTTTTTCTTAGCTATTGTGAATGACTGCTCTTCAGTTTCCCACAGTGACTACACGATTTAGAAACCGATGGATCAGCCTTACTTGATTCTACTACGCCAACACTTGCGCAACGACCATTGGCTGGTTGAACGTCACTCTGTGCTAAACGCTGCTATCATTGGAGCATATGGGCACTGGGCGAAATGTGCTTGCATAGTTTGTTTGAGGCGTGTTAAAGTGAAATTAAAACCGGGAGGTTTCTGTCATTTTTTTAGATGTATTTCAATCTTTATTTCGAACAGATTTTTAAAAAAAATTTTAAAAATGTGAAAAACAGAATACCGTATTTTTAAAATACAGTATTTATCCACATTCATGATAATATTTATATATTCAACAAACAAAGTATTCATATTAATAATAAGAATAAATCATATGTGTCCGAAAGGGAGCAGGAGGAAGCCAATGCGTATTAATTCCCACCCCTTACGCCTTACTTGGTCAATGATTGTCCTTTAAATCATTATGCAAGTTGTTGCAACGTTGGTCCACAACTTGGGACGTAGTCGGCTTGTTTGAGACACATTACGGCTCGCCTTGAAAGTAGACGAGAGTAGCCGATCGCAGCCGGGGGAGGTGTCAAAATGCTCGTCTTAAATCGGACAGCTCGGACTCGGAGTCGGCTTGACTGGCTGGGTTTGCAATGGCGGAAATTCCATTTTACCCACTGTAGACAAAGGTGATCTCCATTGCTTTATATAGGTTTGTTAATTCAGTCATGATGATGAACCACACCAGTGACTGGGTTCTATGTAATTAGAAATGCTCCTCCCTCTAATGTTTGCAAAACTGATAGGTGGACAGGCTACAAATGATCAGTCCCTTCAGATCCGCACACATGAAGCTATGAGCTGAATTGAACAGACCTGCTGCTGTGTTAATTCTTTAGCTGCCACTTTAAGCTTTATGATGTGTACAACATGGATGTAATTTGATTTAATCTTGCCATTATAAATGATGTATTCAATAAATAAGGTTAAACCAAATCATTACATTACAATAGATTGTATTTTAATAATTTGGTTTAACTTAAAGTGAAACTTTATTGTTATTGCACATATTACAGATAGGCCTACTGAGACAACGAAATGCAGTTTAGCTTCTAACCAGGTGCAACAAGCAGTGAAGTTGAAGGTAATGTACACAATCTACAGAATAACATATAGAATGAATTGAATGATGAATAAACAGTGGGGTATGAATACACTAGATATCAGCCTGTGAGCAGTATGCACAGTGTGTATGAATATGCTAAGATATATAAAATATGAAAACGGTAAGCACGCAGTATAGTATAAAATATATAGATATTAATTTCATGATGATAAACATTGTGGAACAATGATGAAAAATGGGAATGGATGTGGCGACGTAAAACTGACACAAAACAACAACAACATTTTGCCAGCCAATTGGAGAGTTTCATCAGCAGCACGTGGTAAAAACCACCAATGAGCGCTCAGCTCGAGATACCAGCGAGTCGTTTCCCATCAAGCATTTCGCTTCCGCAGCTCGTGGAGAGCAACTGCGCCAACTCGCCTCGCCTCGCTCTCAAGGCTGCGGGCGTCTTTGTCCCGCGAGATTTCAAAGTCTCATGTGGGCTAGCCTCCAGAGCAAGTCGGACAAAATGACTAACCATCATGCAACGCACTAGCAAGACGTTGATCGCAACTGCGCAGGTCTGCGCAGGTCTTGCTTGTCTCAAACAAGCCTAGTATTTCTACAAAAACGCCTACGTTTTTTTCACCATTAATTTCCACTGGCTGGCGTCTATGTCACGTGATCTTCACATTTCTCCCTGCAGAAAAAACAACATGGCAGACATTCGTTTTATTCTCAGTGGAAAATGCCTATTTTAAGGTTAGTTTGGCCATTAAAATGCGTTTTGATGTCATTTGATGCGAGAAATATGAGTTGTTATTTCAGATTATGTGTGCAGTGGAAGTACATGGTCTTTAGTTTGCTAGTTATTACGAAGATTACTTCAGGAAATTGTGTCCATTCAACGTTTTCATTGTCACCAAGGTTTCATTTTTGATTTTTTTATGTCGAATTTTTTGATGTCGAATTTTATACACCGAATATTTTGACATCGAATTTGAAACACCGAAATATTTGACGTCGAATTTTTTTCACTTGAATTTTTGGGATCTGAATTTGAACATTCTCATTTTTTAACTTGAATTTTTACATTTGTATTTCACAAAAAAATTCAGATACATGATTTTCAATGTAATTATTTTCAATGCTATACATTCGGTGTCTGATCAAATTCAAATACTTCTGTCTCTTGTTTGCTTCCATAGAGGTCAATACAAATTCTGAAGTTTTTGCCAATCCGATAATTTTTTTTTGAAAACCGTAGATTTTTGGATCTTCAAAGAGCTCGATTACGATGGCCAGTCAGGCAAACAATTACATTCGTTCATTGGTAATCGACAATCGGTCTTGATATAATGGTTAAATTAAAATCGGTAGGCTGTAATTTCTCCAGCTGTTACCCTCATGAGGGAGGCGGAACATAACGGCCCGTCCACACAGCGGCGTGCGCTGACGCTTGCCGGCGGGCGTGTCTGAAACTCGACCAACAACCAATCACATGAATCTCCCGCCCCTGACACACAAGCAGCGGTTTGATTGGCTAGAGCTTGTACTGGCATATGATTCGATTGGCTGACGCCTCACTGAGGCGTCAAAAGTTGAACATTGCTCAACTTTTGCAGCGAGCCACGCCAGCTACGCTCCACGTCGACTTCCCACGATGCATTTCGGCTAAAAGTGACGTCACCCGATTCAAAGTGAATGGGGAAGCGTCAACGCACGCCGCTGTGTGGACGGGCCGTAATAGTTGTATCATGTCAAAAAACTGCTGTGTCGTTTATTGCACCTCAAACATTAAACATAATCAATAGTTCAGTGTTTCTGTACTTCCTCTAAGAAGAAAGGACAGTAAAAGAAGAGCTCTGTGGCTTCAGGCTCGATCGCCATTCAAATGACAGCGTTGTTTCCCCCAAAAGTGGGTGGGGCCGTAAAGTGACGTAGATGTTACTCTCATCTATGAAAATCGATAGCCTACTGCTATATTTAACCATATCGAGCCCGATCGTCGATTTGTAATGGCTTAATGCAATTGTGTGCCTGTCTGGCCATTGGATTCGGGCTCTTTGAAGATCCAAAAATCTCCGGTTTCCTTACATTTCTGATCGGATTGGCAAAAACTTCAGAATTTGTATTTACCACCATTCAACTGACAACGTTGTTTTCCCCCAAAAGTGGGAGGAGCTGTTATTTTTGCCCGGAAGTGACGCATTTGTTACTCTCATCTATTCAACGTTTTCATTGTTACCAAGGTGGTTGCTAGGGATGCATGCTATCAATATTATTTCTGTTATGTTGTGTAACTGTTTAACGGTGTTATCTTTTTTGCTACCCCCTTCCCCGTCGATGTATAGTGTTGGTCCACAGCGCAAACGTATTAGTTTAACAAAATCCGCATCTAAAATTGTGATATACGTTATTTTCCCCTGTGCAATTCTCCATTTACTCAACAATAACACATAATTATCCTTGTGTTTATTTATTTGTTTGAATAATAAACACAAGTTGGAGTCCGTCAGGACCGAGGGTCGGAGCAGTTCATTGGCTTTGGACAATATTACACCCGGAAGTAAGTATTCTCTCCACTTCGCTTGACAAACCCCGTGATAGTCCTCAAGCTCTGTGATTGGATGTTTGAGTGTGCTCCGAGAGTTACGCCAAGCGTCGAACAGCACTTGAAATGGGATGGAACCACGGCAGAGTCAGACTGTCCAAAACTGGATTTGAACGGGTCCACCCCGTCCCCAAAACTACACATGCTGGCTATTGTGTGTTTCGCAACATGTCTTCGCAACACGTCTCTACTGGGAATTGTAGTTTTAAAAGACGTTTTCGTATTTCCTATAATAAGAAGTTGCCAGTATTAAACTGTGTACATCCCTGGGCAGCATTAATATATACTCACATGACAGCTAAGGTCAGAAGAGCTTTATTTAACAGCTGTTCTTATGTCTGTGATCCCTCCTGTTGTTAATTGATAAGCCTGAAACATGTACTTGTCAAGGTTCAGAGGCACATTTTGCAAATATGGCAGTAGCCATCGATCATCTTAAGATAAGATATACTTTATTGATCCAAAGCAGTAGCGTGGCGTGGGAAAAAAATTAGGGGAAGCCAATAATACGTCCTTTCTTTTGGGTCAGGGGTGTGGTGGTCAATGTAATAACGTAACCAGATGAGTGATTACAGCACCCGGTATCATTTTACACACATTTGTATCATACAGATGCAGGACTGTTAGCCTGTTATCTAACCGACATGTCCGCACGCACTCTCCAGCCGAAACTAGCATTCATTCACAAACTAAATCAGGAAATCTTTAACGTTTTACGTTTGATTCGCTCCTTTTTTCCTCGCTATACACAGCTCCAGTTTGGGCATTAGCCTGTCATCAGATTTTATTTGTTGTTGCTGCTGTAGCGGAAGTTTAGTACAATTATTGTTGATTAAATACTCCAAATCTCCACCCTCCATAATTGCACTTGCTTCAGTTGCTTGCTTTCTAACGGCGGTGAGAGTAGCGCTATCTATCTTCTATCGATTAGATTTATGATTCGAAAATTATAAAAGTAGGGTAGACATGTGGATATTATCCGACTGAACAAAACGTGCATTTATCGAACAGGTTCGTTATCCACTGACCTTATTTCGAGCTATTTTCCAAAATCCTATGGAGAAATCCCATTGCTTTCTGTCGAGGGAATCCGAGCGCAGCTTACTTCCGGGTTTTAGGACGTGTCACTGCAACACTAAGTTGATGCGATTTGATTGGATTGTGAGGCAAGGGAAGCCAGCCGCCAATGGCTTCCCTTGGCATGGCCCTGACCAATCACAGGTTGGCAGGGGCATGACGTGAGCCTCATCTGATTGGTCAATCCCTCCATTTTTTTTCACCAAGGAAAGACAATTTCGGCTGGCCTCCTCTCGCAACAGAGAGTGCAATCTACTGTTTCACCATAAGTTATGGTGAAAGTGGTTTGAATTTCTTGCAGGTACTATAATGCTACCCCGACCTTCATTCATTCATTCATATTGTTCTCCTCCCGCCCCCAGCTTCATGCATCCCTGAACACAAACTGGCTATATAATGAATATAGGCTGTCCATGAATGCCTGGAAGTACTTTGTTCCCCCTGTCACATCCAGTGCCTGGTCAACAGCCAGCTCCAGTCTGTGATTAAGGCAGTGCCATAGTATGATGCCTAGGAAGTCATCCTGGAGCAACTTCCCACTCCCACTTCACTCCCAGCATGACACTGGCCCCATCACTGCAAAATCCAATGAGGATTTCTCTCAGCAACTCAACAGTGAAGCCATTTTTAAGCAAGCAACCCATAATCTGTTCCTTGATATGAGCAGCAGACATACTATCCAGCTCAACCAGGTCCAATGGAAAGCAATGGGCTCCATGTCTCCATCAACACGAGCCTTCGGGAACACAATTAGTGTTGATTTGTGACTCATCAGCCAATACTGTGATTTTGCTCTTGGTCTCTATTATGTTTTTTAGAAGTTCCTTTTTCATCTGTGATGACACATGCTCAATGACGTCAACACAGAGTTTTGCTTTGCAAAACACGCCCTAAATCAGCAGAATGTGCATGCTGCAGGTCAATCAGACTCTCAAAGTCTGTGAAAGGCTTGTTGTTCTTGTCCACATAATAGGCTGTCATGAATACCTTGGCAGTAGACTCAAACAAAGACTCCTGACTACTCACGTTCATGTTCAGAAGAATATCTTTCTTTGCTGTCTGAAGAATCTTGACTGCTTCATTATGTGCTGCAGAGTTCTTGTGCTCACGGATTTTTTTGCACAGTGAAGAAAGCTGGACATCCCTTGATTGACCAGCGGGGATTATCTTTCCATCAGCCCACTGAATAGCAATATTAACACCACGGGATGCCATGACACCTAGATCCTTCACATCATGGCATGGGGTACAGCCTTCCATTGTGAGCATACATCCATTCATTTTTCTGTTTGAACTGTTCATATTGTTCTTCTTTCCATATAGAAGGGTATGCAGTAGGGCTAGCATCACCTGTGGTGGCTTCTGAGGGACCTGCTGCCACTTCTTCTGGCTGAGTCTCCTCTTCCTCCCTCTCGGCCTCAACTGTTATACATTAGAATACAAATGTTTAACTAAATTCAGCAGACAGTCAAAAATGTACAAGTCTCTGTCTTTCTTAGAATTTTCAAAATATTGGTTACATAAATTAGGGCTGCGGCCCCACGAGGACGAAAACGGCTAAACGCATAGGATTAACGCAAACGCAATCACAAACGGCTTCCGTCCACACGCAATAATTATCCGGATAGTGTCTGCCCACACGAGACCGCTCCGTTTAGCCCCAACCGCTGGAGAAGCTGCAGTACATGCAGGAGCCTGTACGTGGCGCTGTAACTTCCTCCACAAAAGCAGCGAAGAAGCATGGTTGTCATGGTTGCACTTCTGTTTATTCTCCGCGGTGAGGGCCGAGGGAACCGGGCAGAGTTTTTCGCCAGTCAATGTGTATAAAGTTTAAATCTTCCGGACAAAATGATAAAAGTGCCGGTCAAAGGTCTTCTTTGTTATTTATTGAGCTTTAAAACAAATGAATAACGACTCTATATAATATAATAATAAAATACACAGAGCCTCTCTTTTTCCTCCCTCTCTTTGGACAGCGCCAGTGTCTGTCTCATGCAGCAGTTGATCCAGTAATGAGTGACCCGGCCGACAGTAAAAATAAACATATTTATAACTAGTTTAGGGAGTTTGAGTGGTCATTAAAATAGCTAAGGGCGATGATCTGACTTGAAGTGTGTGTTCTGCTGCAGGTGAGCAGAGCTGCGTGTCTCCGTCCTGTCAGATTAGACTTCACTCGCGTTTAGGTCCACATCGAGAGAAAGATAAATGATCTGAATTCAGGGTGCAGTTTACTTTGACGCGGGGGTGAGCAGCAGAGGTGGGGAGAGGCGGGGCTATTGCCTCTTCATTATTGCTGTAGATGTTGCACAAACAACTGTAGCACGGTCAATAGCGTCCGGAGCACGATAGCAACTCTGCGATCCGCCATTGTTGTTGTTGTTGGTGGCGAAACACTTCAGCAATGGCGCGGGGTAAGCGGAGGTGAGCAGAAGAGGTGGGGAGAGGCGGGGCTATTGCGCAATCACTATCAGTGATCTGAAAATGTCCGTATAGGGCGCACACACTGAGCCGTTTGACCCCCCAGAGAGTGGCGTATGCATTTCTATCCACCTTGGGACACGTTGTCGTTTCCTCAGTCGTTTAGTGCCGTATTCGGTCGTCCTCGTGTGTCCGAACGGTCTATATGACACTAAACAGTAACGCAAACGACCGAATTCGTCCTCGTGGGGCCGCAGCCTAAAATACAAATAAAATAACATGTCTCAAAATGTATGCAACAATGTGCAGATTAAAATAGAAGATATCAAAGCAAAAATATTTAATGTTTATATTTAAGATATACAGTTTGCTAGTAAGCTAACTTATTATACATCATGGCCAGGTTCATTCTCTGGGCTAAATAAGCATCATCAGATTCATCACCTGTGTCATCTGTGGGCGTTGTTTTTCTAATTTTAAGCATATTCTGAGTTTCTTCATCTCTCTCCCTTTCTCTTAAACATCTGAAGAATCGTCGTTTGCATTTTTGCTTTAATTACCACGTAGCCTAATTTTCTAGCTGTCATTCAGTCACTCTATTCCTTTCTCCTCCCGCTGTTCTGATCAAGTGTGAACAAGCAAATACCCGCTCTATCGAAATCAGTCGGAAGTCGCAACGGCTCATTTAAAAAATAAACGTGGATTTGCGTAAAAAACTATTTTTTTCGGGGGTTCGGGTGTTTTATTTGATTTTAAACAAACAAAGTCTTGGCTTTCAGAATATGAAACTTTTATTTCCAAAATCACACGAAAAATATATTTTTGAAGCGTGTAAAGGGACGAAGACAGGCACCTCTCCCTCGCAATCTGCTCTTCCAGCAGCGCCGCCCCTCCCTCCGGCTGAAATTATGAATGTAAAGTGTATAGTAATCACACACAGATAACACGTCAGGGTCCGTCACAGTTTGTTTTCATCTGATTTCAATTAAACAAAGTCTTGGCTTTCAGAATATTAAACTTGTTTCGGCAAATTCAGGTGATAAATACAACTTTGAAGCTGTCGGCATAATTACAAGCGGAGAACGGAGTAATTTAACGTCACTGCAGGCATAACAACAGCCGGTGTTTCTCGTGAGTGTTTTCCCCGGGAAACAAACACAATACGCACAAACGCAAACATACACAAACACGCACACGTATACACGCACAAACACACACACACACACACACACACACACACACACACACACACACACACACACACACTCGCGAGCTTCCCCCAGACCAGTAATCCAAACCAAAATATCTTCCCTTCGTAGTATAAATTCCACTGGTGGAGCTGTCAATTCTTCCTGGTCCTCCGGACCGCCTGGAAATCTCTTACCGGTACGAAGGACCGGGTAGGATCGGCACACTTTCACCACTGACCATAACATATTGAGGGGCGCTGTTTCACTCTTTGTAAAATACTCAATGAGAATGGGGGAGAGACGGGCCGGCAGCAACACACAACAAAGAATTTCCGAAACTAAACGAAGTGTTTTTATTTATTTATTAAAATTATAACTACAATCCGAAAAAACAGGGGAAGCCTGGCTTCCCTTGGCCTCCAGGAGAAAACGAATTCCAAGTTGGAAACATTTGCGTTACATCATCATGTGTAACAGTTGTAAATATGCAGTGGTGTTTATTTGTAAATCATTTAGTATAATCACACAAATTCTAAGTTTTATATTTAATAATTATGTGTTCTTTATTCATTGATTGTTCAATACCTGACAAGGTCGGAGATGAAAAACTTGGGTCGCAGTTTCCTCAACAGTGCATTACAAGACATATCTATCAATATGTGTGTATACCTCCACCATTAAACTGTCATATTCAACACATGTGTATATCAGGGGTATTCAACTAAAATTCAATGAGGTCCAGTTAGAGAAAATGTCCCCATGCAAAGTTCCGGAACATCAAAATGTCTAAGTTGCTTTATGAATTAGTGTGATATATATTGAAGTAGCCTGTAGCTTTATCAACGTCTGCATTTAATCAACAACTGACTGCCTATCAAATAAAGAAAGTACAATTCAAAAACAACAATATTTATTGTCTATTAACATTGAACTATACAGGTATACAGTAAAATACTGTGGATATGTGTAATGTTCCTCTCGGGCTGCATTTAAAAATAAAATAGAGAAAATAAATAAAATAGCTTTTGAAAATATGTGCATTTTAAAGTGCTTAATTTTAGATGAATACAATAAAGTGTAGCAGCAGCTTGAGTTTCTCTTTTTCTTTGTTAACCGTTTCACATCATGACTTAACAGTTTCAGACGATTATAGAACAACATCAGTCTTTACACACCATAACAATTGAACAGTTTTAAAGTTTCTCTTTCTTTCCCTCTTATATTGCAGTCCCTCACTCACTTTTAAATTCAGTGCGAGAATTGAGCTTGAGCTTGTCCTGCCAGGAGTTTAAATCTGGACTGAAATGGTGTCAGGGCCATTCTCACACACACATGCAGGTGCTCATTGGTTACAGTGATGCAAACACAGGTATGGTGAAAAAAGAGAGAACTATTCGAAGCAGAAAAAAACAGCGTAATATACCATCTGACAAAGGCCATTGCTATAATGCTTAAATTAACTGGCTATTCTTTATAATATACTCTGATCAATAGGAGACAGAGGTGTTAAGTTATAAATCAAGGGTTTTTATTATTATTTACAGCAGGGGTGGGGAACCTTTTTCCTTTAAATTTTTACAACATCCTCCCAGGGTCGTACAAATGATTGAACTCAACCTCTGCTTAAAAAAACTAAACTCACAGCCCATTCATTTCGCCTTTCTTTCATGCTGTGCAAAGAAAAAGCAACCAATCCAGATATCTCACCATGACTCACGTATGCATGCATGTGCACGGTGTGGCGTGACCACCAAAAACAGAAAGATATGGACACAAGATGTGTGCAAATGTAGTTAGAATCCTATCCATGTGAACATGATTTAAGTATGGGGGGGGGGACCTAACCTCCTCTAGGGGGGTCCAGGGCATAAATATTGAAGTTAAAAGCATCAATCTGGTACACTTTGAGAGCAACATGAAGAGATGTATGGATACATCTTTCAACACCCATATGAAACAGAACTGTAAGCAGATTTTTCTTTTTGGATATTTTACAAATCACTCCCCTTTTAAACTCTATTCTTGTTGTTTTTAACACATTTTTTGTTACTGTCATTTAGTATTTTATACCTGTTTTTCATTTAGTCTCATTAATAACTATAATGATCATATCAAGGTGTGCCTTAACCTCACTGAGCTGAGGTTATTTGAGCCTCTCAGGAGATAGCTCTCTTCCACCTGGTTGTAGAAAAGCTCTTTAAATTCGTTAGCATAGCTAGCTAACCAGATGCTAATAACAACAGATCGCCACTGTGCTTACAACTAAAGACACAGCCACGCAAACACTGCGGCATGTGTACGGCTCCTTATGGGTACTGGCTGCAATATTTGAAGGGCTGGAGCGGCGTTCCGGTGCTCTCTGTCAGCACTCCTTTCAGACGAGACATATACTACGTGAAGCAGGGGTGCACATAACTTTTTTGCCCTGGTTCTCAAAGGAGCACCTGGAGATGTTGCTTGGTGCTCAACCTTAAAATGAAATAAACGGTAACTTTTGAGGGGGTCTTGACCGAGCGGCAAACTCTGGGGAAGAGCCGGGAAGCCAATACGGAAGTGCCACACACTGCAGTTCATCTATTGGCCTATAGGCGATGGCTGCAGAAAGGAGCAATTTCCATAGACCCCCATGTTAAAATGCCCAATTTTACAGCAGAAAAAAACATGTTTCTACCCATGGCTCCATACATTTTATTATCGATATAGTTAGATTCCACCTTCATGATTATGGATCTGTGAGTGAATTGTTTTCTAACGCGACCCTTTTATTTATATTAGGTCTTAAAGTGTGTGCATAAATTAGGGCGTGGTCACATTGAGTGACGGCTCTGTCAAGTGCCTGCCGCTGTTAGCTTCTTGTATCTCTGCTAGCTGCTCCGTGAAGCTAGCTACAGGGACTCTGCCTGCTCAGCTCATCCAGGAAACACAACTTGTTGCCGGCCGTGATTGTTTGTTCTTCATGCTTATATATCGGACTATTGTGACTCGATCTGCGGTTAAAACAGACGGTGCATGAATGCGGTAAGTAAAATTCGAGTGCTTTATTTATGTGTTAATGATTTTAATCAGCTACGTAATGAATAGTAAGGCTTGGGTTAGCATGTAAGCTAGTGGTAGCTACATCGGTGCTAACGATGCTAATCGTAGCCTCCAACTTAAAATCATAGACTGTATATATAAAGGTTAAAACGAAATAGACAACTGTTAAGTGGGATAATACTGTTGAACAAACGGCTTCTGTTTGAGGTTGATAAAATAAGGTTACATCCTTGTAACTTAGAGATATTTTATTATGTAGGTAGAACTGTATGCATCTAAGGTTAATTTAAATTGGCTATGCTCAAGTATGTAGACAAGCTAATGTCGAAGTAGTGTATGTGAAATCAACCTCACAATAAGATATGTGTATATTACAATTATTAATGTCATATTTCAAGATGATTACAATATGGTTGATTGAGCTGGAGTTCATTATTGAGCTTACACGTTAACGTCACAGTCATCTGAAGAACGAACCCAAACCTTGTTGTTTTTATTAATTGCATTAACAAATGGTATTAAATAAACAGTAAGCATTGGTAACACAGCTTCCAAAGTTACAGTAAAATAAAAAGGACCCTGACTCGGACAATACACAATCCAACATGTTCAACAGCAGAGAATCAGTTATATTGTTTGTACACATGGTACTTTACATATATATATATCTGTTTGTTTAAGGTGTCCAGGTGATGCAGACAGGCTGGACCAGAGAGTGAGAGACAGAAGTGGACTCCTCACAGCAGTGAATTCAGCTCAGGTACAAAGACTCTTTTTTCATACTGTACAAAGAATCAAGAAATATATTGGTTTAAATGAATGAAGTATTGACTTGAATACACTGATATACATTCCAATAAACAATACTAAATACTAGATCACCTACACATCAGTTAAGTTGAGGGTTTATTCCATGCAAAAAGTTACATTTAGATATTTAGCAATATGACTGTCCGCTCTCTAATTTAATGTATTGAAGGCAAAGATATTTAACACATAGTGAGAACTGCTATTATTTATCTCTCAATATTGTCTGTAAAACGTGGTAAAAGTTATTCTTTCAGTGAGACAACAGAGCAAGCTTCTACAGTTGCACTACATTTTGTAACAGTTAAATATTATTTTGACAATAACATATATTTCAATGTTGATGAACTTCATACTGTTCATTCATAATCTGATTGCTCACTGTTAAAATAAAAACATTACAATTACAAAATAATTATATCTACAGCCCCTAAACACACAAACACACCGCTTTCATAAATAACACACTTGTTCTGCAATAATGTTTTATGTTTCCTGTAATTTTTGTTAGGAAAGGACATGCCTGAAAGACACGACATTTTCTCCTTCTCTGAGGGTCAAGAAGAACATCCAAGACGAACATTAAAAGCTGATGTTATGAGATTTTAAGACCAGTACAGGACATTCACTAAGAAACTACTTTTATTGTAAAAACAGTCAGCTGATCGAATGCAGCTATTTCCACATCTACACTCCCTCCGCTGATTATTTCTATTTGCCTCACTTTATGAGCTTCACATCACTTGTCTTGTACCGCAGAGTTTGCAACGTCACAAATAAATGGGGCCAATCTTCAGTCAGATGGGAATGTGTAATCTAACATTTTCAGTAAGAATAATGGACAAAAGTAGTGCAAATACAAATACAATTTATTGAAATGTGAACCAAAAGTTAATCAAATGTTTTAATTAAAAAGCACATATGGACAGAAGGTGTAAACCTATTAAATGTATAAGTAAACACATTTAGTCAAATAAAGTGACAGACTAGGCCTGTGCAGTTGGTATCAGCTTTGCCCAGCATGGGCTCCTCCATCAGCCCTGGTCCTCCTCGCAGAGGAAAGACCCTCAGTCCTCTCCAAACCAACAGACAGGACGTCCATCACAGAGGTTTCTCCCTGAAGTCTCTGCTGCTCTCTGGACACCAGGCTGTCTCAATCCGTCCACACTGAATATGAGAGGGGGAAAATGAAAATAATAAATGCTTTAGATAGGGATGCACGATATTGTTTTTTTAAAACCGATACCGATACCGATACCGATAACTTCCTGCTTCTCAAGACCGATACCGATACCCGATAATGATATAAAAAAAATCCGCCACTAATTATTTTAACGCGATTAACGCATGTGTATTTTTTTTCCTCGGCCGCCCCGTAGCTTCAGAGCGCATCGAGTTTAAAATACCATCTACAAGCTGATGCTGACAGCCCCGCTCCTGCCGCCCACTTGTGGCAGACCACACTTCCACGCTCACCGGCAGGCACCGACTGGCCATCTGGAGGACCGGGAGGGCGTGTGTACGTGTGGTCCGAGCGAGCAAGAGAGAGACCTTACGTGCATTGTTGTTGTTAGCATCTGGTGCTAGCTAGCTGCGCTAACGGATATAAGGAGCTGTTTAAATGAAAACAGAGGAGCGCTCTATCCACACAACTGCGCCGAACACTTGACTTGATGCAGGAAGCAGACAGCGGGACGTTGTAGGAGAAGTCAGCACACTCGGCAACATGATTGCAGCGTCCAGGCAGCTCCGGTTCGAGCATATGCCTTGAGTTGCACATAGCTCACACACACACACACACACACACACACACACACACACACACACACACAAAACGGGAGGAGCCGAGTGAAAAACTAGCGCCCCTCATCCCAATCCACCCACACCGCAGGATTTTTTTTTACCCAAAAAATATATTGTATATTATCGGGGCTATTAATACTGTTATCGGTTTATCGGGATGACGTCATAATTCCTAATATCGGACCGATAATTATCGGGTCGATAATTATCGTGCATCCCTAGCTTTAGACAATAAGAAACATAAAGTTGACTGTTGAGTTGCTCAGTTTTTTTCGATTGTCAATACTATTACTGTATAACTAATATCTCAGGTTAAGAGGCACATTCAAATAAAGATTGGTCTTTAAATACATTTTGTCTTTTGAATTGTTTGTCTAAAGTCAAGGATCTAGAACTGGTACTTAGTTTGAATAATACAGTCTGGTTATTATGCTGTTTGGAGGAGGCCTCACAGGTAAGAGCACTAACTAGCTACCATCACATGTACCTTAGCTTGACTTAAATGTATTAAACGTATAGTTAAGTGATATCAAAACATAAATAACTAATGTCATGCAAACATTAATATTTGCTTGATTCCAGTGTTGAATTTAGCACAATTGCATACAAACGTTAAGGGGTTTTAAGATTCTGAAGTATTATGCTAAAAACTCAATAACTTAGATTATAATTTATAGTTTTGCTGAATAGTTTCAAGGCCTCTTACCTTAGAAACGTAAATTGCGACGGCAGCGTGCAGATGGGGAGCATGTTAGCTTAGCTTGGTAGCTTCAGCTAGCTCTGGAACTTCCAGCTCGGTGGCAGCAGGTCCCGCCTCGGCTCCGCCTCTTTGCCCTTATTTGGAGCAGGCTGGAGAAGGCGGGAGTTGAACTCTGACGTACCTGTTGAGCCGTTAGTGGCCGACTCCGCCTACTAAGGGCTTCACGGCAACTCTGCAGAATCCTATGGGTGACGTCACGGACCCTACGTCCATTTATGAGGCGAAGCCTGCGAGCTAGTTCAGGCAGTCAACTCGAGCACTTATGCTGCATTCATACATAACGCCCCCTTGCTGCTCTACAACCAACCAAACAGAGTCTCCTTAATATGCCGCTCTATTTAACCTGCCAGATCGCTCACCATGCATTGCTTGCTGCTGCTATTGATGCAGCTACGTCGCTGCTGCTTGCTGCGTTCATTTGCTATTGCTGCATTCATTTGCTATTGCTGCGTTCATGTTCGTGCTGCTGTGTTTCATGTTGCTGCTGCTTGCCTGCCGTTGCTGTCCTTGCAAATGTCTATTGCAATCTCCGACTCTGGAACCGAATCGTCATACGCAAGAAGCCGTAAGAAATGCCTCATTCCCGAAACACAGGCTAGCTCAGAGCATGGTTCAGACGCCGCTGGAACGAGCCACAGGTCCCGCACGACACGCATTCAGGTGTCCCTTCCGTCCTCATCTGGAGTAGCTTTTAATATCCTTTGGGCCAGAGGAAGTCCCGAGTTCTACGCCAGCTCCGGTAACAACCCCTCTCTTGTGTGTCAGCTAAGAGTCGCACTGTCTCTCGGTCGGTGGGTATTTAAACATCAAAAAAGGCAGGAGCAAGCTGACTCCGGCATTCCCAAAGTACCTGCCATCCTGTCCTACCATCTCGAAGTAAAATCAGCGCTTGAAGCCTTTAATTGCACGATATATTCCCGTGAACAAACTCGATTTCCTCTACCTGCAATGTAAACAAATGTTTCTACTTCCGCGTTCAACCACGTTGTGTCACTGACGTCACACTCCCGAGGATTCTGGGAATTGGAGTCCCAGATCCAGCCACGAGTTCTTGCTTCCTGACAGGTATATAATACTATTCTGCATAAGCAATGTTTTATTATGGAAATATTTGGCCTGCAGTAAGTCATATTTGAGGCAATTATACAGAAGTTGATTGTATATAAGTACTTATACTAGGCCTACTATAAATCAATGAAATTAAAAACGGAAATAAATTAATAATTTCCATCACGTGAATATGAAGGGAAGCTCGATACATTTTTGACCATCATTTTAGACTTCAAAAACGTGCTCCTACAGTGTCTTTTCTATGAATACCATGAATCATTCTCTGCCAAGCGGCCATATACATTTAATCACCTACCAAAGAAGAGTTTTTCCTCACAGGAATTAAGCTCTACCTGCAATATCTGCCCCTCGCTGGGTGTGCCTCAGGAGGCTTCATGCTGCAAATCGTTTCCAAGCTCTTCCTAATCACAGATGTTCGTCAAATGACCTTATCACAGGCTTAAATCAAGGTTTCTTAGCAAGTTATGCTGGCTCCCAGGGACCCATGTCTGTTGAAACCTGCACTCAAGACTGAAGTTTGCACTGAAGGAGCCAGGAGTATTACACGTGCTGCTATTTAAACGTTTAAAAACACAACAGGCCCCTAGCCTAGTGCTAGGAGGAATTATTCGAGCAACGTTTCTTTATTGAGCCGTTAGTTCCTCACAATTATTCTGTTAAGACTTTATTAACTACTAAAATTGTTCCCGTTTCTTTGCTCTGTAGATGACATGAAAGGGAAAGCAGACATCCCATATGCCTTCTGTGGCATATATAGTTTAAGGTTTTACAATCAAATGTGCATTTGGTTGCCATAGTAGCCCACGTTTCTTTGACATCAGAAGCATTATGCTGGATTCTCTACGACATATATACATTGTCATCTCATTTAGAAACACCGGAAAAGTCTGCAAGAGTGTGATTTGAGCTTAAGAAGCAGTCCTGAAGAACCATCATCGCAGGAAAAACAAAAGACAAACATATTTTGTCGAGCAGATTGTCTGTGACAAGGCAACCGGTAATTGTTTGAGCAACACATCCGAACCTTTGCAGGGGATGCCCACTGCGGGTGGCAGAACAGACCTGAATCCAGTAGACTTCTCAGAATGACTAGAGATCTTCTCATAGTCCAAAACAGTTAACAGGCACAGCAGAATCCCGATATGGGCCATTTCCCCAGACCAGCACACAGTATCCGCGATGTTCCTGGCGCAAAATCAGCACAGCAGCAAAGGACAGGCGAAAACAGCAGCGTGGAAGCGCTCCGGTCCCTCCGTGGTATCCCCGGGGTGAAAGCAGGCTCTGCAAAAGCAGAACCAGGACAGGTGGAAAGCAGGCCCCAGCGGTGGTAAAATCCTCCTCCGTACAGCAGCACACGCCCGGTGGAAGCATGCCAAGCCCGAAGCGTGGATCCACTCCGTCTCTCCGCGACGACTCCGAGGTAAAAACCTCTCCAGTACAGCCGTATTCTACAGGTGGGAGCAGGCCTCCCTAGATCGCAGATCGCAGGCAGCAACAGGTGGAGCCGCTCCGTCTCTTCGCTCCGTCTCTTCGCTCCGTCTCTTCGCTCCGTCTCTTCGCTCCGTCTCCGGAGGTAAAACACCTCAGTACAGCCGGCCTCGGCAGATAGCATAAAACTACTACTTGTATAAACAGGGATGGCTCAAAGTTTGTAAGCAGGAGAGCTAGATGCTAACAGATGCCAGATGCTAACAGGTAGTGCGAGCCTGTAGAAATTGCGACTGCCTCCAATGACGTGATGACCTTAAGGCACCATAGTCTTAGGTCACGTTCACACCTGCTTGGTTAGTACTATTGAATCGGTCCCTGTAGCGTTAACCCCTTGATGCGGTTCGTTGGATTGGTGTGGAAGCAGTCCGATACCTCTGCTCCGCCTAAAAGAGGTGGTCTCGGGTCGCTCGCGAGTAAACTCTGGAGAGGTTCATTGCTGGTGACGTAGTCCGCATCAAAACATGGGAAACAACTATTTGCGCGTCATCGCTTGTTTTGCTATCTATGCTGTGTGCAACATCCAGTAATCTATAGGGTCATGCATTCATTCTGGTGACTGCTTACCTCACTGGTCCCCTGTGCACAGAGAAAAGGCAGTGGTACAATTTCATCAGAGCCACCTGTCATCGGTGAAACCTCCTCACTGCATAACGTCTCATTATGTGTTATAATGTTTTTAATGCACGTTGTCTGATTTATAATCCTATGCGCCGGCCGCAGAGTCTGTTGATGTGCTCTCCAGATTAACAGCAGTATGAAAATAACCTGCCAATGCTCCATGATGCAGGCTACTGTAGGAATTGCTGGGATCTGCATTTTATCCGCTTAATGTCCCGCCAATTGTTGAAAAAGCATCTCCGTACAATGACTTTAGTTTACAGTTCATAGTCTGTTTGAGGTTGCCTGGGTGAACGCAAACCCAACCTTCTGCAAATGAAACAATGTAATACACTTGCGTCTGGTGTAAAGACGCGGACTATCAGCATGAATGCAATCTTAGAGATGGCTATTGCTCAGATCTTTGGTCTTAGCCCCTCTGCGATGAGTAGAAGGTTATGTTCATTCTTTTATAATGACCTTGCGGTGTCCTCAGATCCTCTCTAGTTACTTACAGATGCTGCGCCTTCTGCTGGTTCGGGGGATTTCACAAAGAGTGCTTTGCCCCACCAGCTTGCCATGCCCTCGTTCAACCAAATGACTCTGGATCTACACGTCAAGCCCTCAAGGATTTCCCATATTCTGCCTCCAACCAAGAGCATGATTCAAAGCATACAATTCAGCTTGGTACTTTATCTTCTTCTGTCCCAACCTCCTCTGTGTACTTATGCAATAGATATAATAGTTGTTCATGCATTAATGGTATTTTCATTAGAATCAAGTGCTAAGTATTAAGCCACGCTAGAGTTAATTAATTTGCTCCTCAAGGGCCTTAAGAAGGCACGTCCTCCACGCAATGATAAAGACTGCCTCTTAACTTTGCACCCGTGCAAAGGTTAATGTATAAATTCAGGCAAAGTGGTTTCACTATACATTGATAAACGTCAGATGCAGTTGTTACAGCTTTCTATTGGTTTCTCAGGTGGCGAATATACACAGACCTCTCACCTTTTAATCCTCAGCTTAATCTCTCCCTTACTGAATTAACTTTGGAGATCAAATATACACACTGTTTTGAAACATTCAATGTCTGACAGTTCTGTTTGGGGAGTCAAGGAACCCCGAATAATCATTGCTAAAACTAACACTGTTTTCTTTGTCCTTTATCTTCCATGCTGAACGTCTCGCATCATTGCCCTCTGACACATGCGTCGGCACCCATGTGTATTCGATGGCTGCAAACCCAGCGACGAGGGTTCTTCTCCAAGCTGCGTGATCTCTGCCTAAGCTGCGACCTGCCCCCAGATCGCAATTCCCACTGTTTAAGAATCTGCACAGCCACAACCGCAGCTCTATATCCGCCTACCTCAACCCTGAGGATCGTGGGCCGTCGGTCATCTTCTGCCCACCAGCGCTATATCATGCCTCACATGAATGAGATCCTTGCAGCACAAACAACCATGAGCTCTTGCACTACTCGATGATGAGTAACGTTCAAAGATGTATATCTGTAGAATCCTGTTATTGCATACCAGGTGGTTGCTGGGTTAGATTATATTTATTTCATTATAGTATATTCCCCTCATAGCTGCATGCTTGGGGGGGAAAGCTCATTGTCGCTGCCTCAAAGACCTAGACATGGCAGTCTTGATAGGTAGTATATTCCCCTCAAAGCCGCGGTGCTGAGGGGTGGGTCGGCACTGGTCACTTCCAGGCCTACACATAGCAGTCTCGCTAGGTAGTATATTCCCCTCAAAGCCGCGGTGCTTAAGGTGGATGGCTTTTCGGGCTGTTCCCGGGCCTTCACATAGCAGTCACTAGGTAGTATATTCCCCTTAAAGCCGCGGTGCTTAAGGGGGATGGCTTTTCGGGCTGTTCCCGGGCCTTCACATAGCAGTCACTAGGTAGTATATTCCCCTCAAAGCCGCGGTGCTTAAGGGGGATGGCTTTTCGGGCTGTTCCCGGGCCTTCACATAGCAGTCACTAGGTAGTATATTCCCCTCAAAGCCGCGGTGCTTAAGGGGGATGGCTTTTCGGGCTGTTCCCGGGCCTTCACATAGCAGTCACTAGGTAGTATATTCCCCTTAAAGCCGCGGTGCTTAAGGGGGATGGCTTTTCGGGCTGTTCCCGGGCCTTCACATAGCAGTTTCATTAGGTAGCATATATAGGTAGTATATTCCTCTCAAAGCCGCTGTGCTCAGGGAAGAATCGGCTCTGGGCTATTCCTCAGGCCTACACATAGCAGTCTCACTTAGTAGTATATTCCCCTTAAAGCCGCTGTGCTTAGGGGGAATGGCCACATGGCAGCTCGCCAGGCCCTCTACTTATCAGTCTCACATCACCAGCGTCAGGCTCGGGCTATGCAGTTTTGGGGGATAGTATCTAATCTCCATGCAGTTTTGGGGGTTAGTTATTTAATCATCACTCATCGTGCTATGTATATCTATGGAGTGATGATGCCCGAGCCTAGTCGCCAAACTCAACTATATGCTGCTTCTAATAAACATGTTAAAGGAACACGTGAGTTGTCTGACTGAAATGAGGCGAAGCCTGCGAGCTAGTTCAGGCAGTCAACTCGAGCACTTATGCTGCATTCATACATAACGCCCCCTTGCCGCTCTACAACCAACCAAACAGAGTCTCCTTAATATGCCGCTCTATTTAACCTGCCAGATCGCTCACCATGCATTGCTTGCTGCTGCTATTGATGCAGCTACGTCGCTGCTGCTTGCTGCGTTCATTTGCTATTGCTGCATTCATTTGCTATTGCTGCGTTCATGTTCGTGCTGCTGTGTTTCATGTTGCTGCTGCTTGCCTGCCCCACCACCACCCCAGCTTCCACCTGTAGGCTCGGGGGTTAGTTATTTAATCATCACTCATCGTGCTATGTATATCTATGGAGTGATGATGCCCGAGCCTAGTCGCCAAACTCAACTATATGCTGCTTCTAATAAACATGTTAAAGGAACACGTGAGTTGTCTGACTGAAATATATACAGTCTATGGTCTTGACTTTATGTGCCAGACATACGGCACTGAACACACATGCAGAGGTGAACACAAGACAACATTAGCACGACCAGTAATCCTACAAGCTGTCATCACTACCTCCTGACTGTTCTCCTCACTGTCTTCCTCTCTGTCTTCCTCTCTGTCAGACATGGTAGCTGGTGATGTAGGCCTACTACTTCCTTTCTGGTTGAGTCTGCCATTAGCTGCTTGCATCCACAAGTCAACAGCTGGGTTTGGGTCGAAAGTCTCTGTTGTCATCTTAGACAAGTGGATGTAATCAAATAAGTATGTGAACATAACCAATAACCTACCATAGCCAATAACAAATGAATGTAACTTATTTTATTTGTGTCATTCATATCTTATTTTCAACCTGATCTCACCAGAATGCGTGACTCCACCACGACTCCTTAACACCGCATTGCATGGTGGACTCACGAACTTTGTTACATTTACGTGTCTGCACCACGCAAACAACCCCCATAGATGCATTCACACTGCGGTACTTTTCCCACAAAGGTTCATGTGAACTTAGTTCATGCGAAGTCTTTAGTTCGCATGAACTAAGTACAGATCGTGTTCACACCGGAAAAAGTCCCTGGGGGAGGATTAGGCAAATGAAGCCGCTGACGTCACTTCTTCTTCTTCTGCTTTGGGTTTACTGGCAGGCCGCAAACCACTTCACGGCGTATACTGCCGCCCAAAGTCCCCGGCCGGAAGTCCCCGGAGTTGGAGACCTTCCGAGTAAATGGCCAGAACACCGGTAGTGTAGTGTCTTCGGCCATCCTAAACTGAACAAATATTTGTTTCTCCGAATCGAAGGGGAAAATTACAAAATCATTGTACACAATTTAAACCAATCAATGTTGTGTAATCAACAAGGATAATCTGGTGATTTTAAGTTGATCAGTAATGCAGATATCACTGTAAAATCAATCGACAGTAAAGAGAATACTTACTTCCGGGTGTAAAATCCTCCATTATCCAATGGGAATGGACGCTCACATTGCTCTCCGTAATACAATAAAGGGGACAGGATCAAATCGGAATATAATGTTCTTTTAAAAAACGTTAACTAAAGGGAACAATCAATTTGACACAGCTGAAGCTCTGGCCTTCCTTAAAAACAAACTAATGTAATACAAATCACAGTTGTATTACACACAATGCATTGTTTTTTTAGAACAAAAATTCGTAACTAATGCACCATAATACATTCTGACGAAAAATAAAAATTATTATGAATACAAATAAAATAAAAGAAGCCTCCCGCGAGTTACTTACTACAAGCTATAAAGTATATTTAAAAAACGTTTTATAGAATAAAAGCTCACCGCAGGACGTTGTAGAAATGCGTGTGTGCACCACGACAAAAGAGCCTCATTCACTTTACATTGGGGTTGTTTGCGTGGTGCCGACACGTAAATGTAACAAAGTTGGTGAGTCCACCACGCAATGCAGTGTTAAGGAGTCGTGGTGGAGTCACGCATTCTGAGATCAGGTTGTTCTCAACATGCTTACTTTAACATAATGGTCGGGCTAAGGTAGGGCTAAGCCATTTCTTGGTATGGCTGTAGCCTACCCCAGCCATACCCTTGGCGCCGCCACTGAGTCGAGGAGTCGAGGAGGGGAAATTTGAGTATTGAGAAGCCTCTCTGGTATCTATGCCACAATTTTAGATGCAGATTTTGTTAAACTAATACGTTTGCGCTGTGGACCAACACTATAAATTGAGGGGGAAGGGGGTAGCAATAAAGATAATACCACCATTAAACAGTTACACGACATAACAGAAATAATATCGATAGCAGCGTCCCTAGCAAACACCTTGGTAACAATGAAAATGTTGAATGGACACAATTTCCTGAAGTAATCTTCGTAATAACGAGCAAACTAAAGATCATGTACATCCACTGCACACATAATCTGAAATAACAACTCATATTTCTCGCATCAAATGACATCAAAACGCATTTTAATGGGCAAACTAACTTTAAAATAGGCATTTTCCACCGAGTATAAAACGAATGTCGGCCATGTATTTTTTTCTGCAGGGAGAAATGTGAAGATCACGTGACATAGACGCCAGCCATTGGAAATTAATGGTGAAAAAAAACGTAGGGATCCTACCATTTCAGAGGCGTTTTTGTAGAAATACTACGTCCCAAGTTGTGGACCAACGTAGTTATTACACGTTTAGATGTGAGACTGGGTTGGTTATTCCTACTTACATTTATACATACATATACAATAATTTCTCATCTTCAATCACCTTTCTTCATTCTCATAGTTTTCCCAAAAAAGTGTTTCTGTACATCCTTTTAAACTGAATGATGCTTGTGCTTTGTTTAAACTCCTGCTCCAAACCATTCCATAAAATCACCCCACAGATTGTTATACTCATACTTCTCAGAGTTGTTCTGACCTTGAGTTGTTTAAAATGTAGATTTCCTCTCAAATTATACCCACCCTCTCTGTCTATGAACAATGTTTTTAATTTCCTAGGAAGTAATTTATGTCTGGCTCTGTACATGATTTGTGCCGTTTTAAATTTAACCAGATCAGTTAACTTCAATATGTGTGACTTCAAAAATAATACATTAGTGTGTTCAAGATATCCAACATTATTGATAACTCTTATAGCCCTTTTTTGTAATGTGCATAACGGCTGTAGGTTGGTTTTGTACGTGTTTCCCCAAATCTCCACACAGTAAATCAGATATGGCAATATTAGTGTGTTATATAGAGTATACAATGAGTTATAGTCCAGAATGTGTCTGGCTTTTCCCAATATTGCGATAGTCTCAGCCAGTTTTGCTTTTACATGAGTGATATGAGGCCCGGTTCTACGGGGGTGCATTGCACCCTCAGTTGAGTCGTTATGCACCCTCATTTGAAAAATGAAAAGTAAAAAAAATGAAAAGTGAAACAAAAAAGTGAAAGATATTACATATATAATAATAATAATAATAGTAGTAATAATAGTAATAATAGTAGTAAGAAGAAGAAGAAGAAGAAGAAGAAGAAGAAGAAGAAGAAGAAGAAGAAGAAGAAGAAGAAGAAGAAGAAGAAGAAGAAGAAGAAGAAGAAGAAGAAGAAGAAGAAGAATTTAGTTGAAATAAAATAAATTGTAATTGTGGTTAAATAACATTGTCTGCTGCATTTATTTGGTCAATTTAAACGATAAGTAACGTTATTATGGCAGGTGTGCGTGCGTGACCTGTGCCGCTGCACGTTCATCATCTGCAAGGTGCTTACACAGCAGTCAGTGATGGACATCAGAAAATGGTTAAAATAACCAGTAACACTGCATCTACTGTCTGTCAGTGTGTGCGTATTGAGCTGTTTAGAGCCATGTGGGACAAAACCCGATCCTGCCCCTCCCTCTCCCTGCTTAAGTCAATGGTGACTGTAAAAACTACACTGCGCATGCTCAGAGTATTGTCCTATTTAATGTGTGGCAAAAAAATAATGACCAGGGGCATAGAGCTGCCATCCCCACCATACGTCATCTCACATAATTCAGAGCTGATTGGCTGTAACGGAGCGTCCACACTACAGCTCCAAAAATAGCTTGGAGCTGGGCGTGTCTGGAGCTCGGGGATTTTATTCAAGCAACACGACCAACAACCAATCACATGAATCTCCCGCCCCCGACATACAAAGCAAAAACCCCCGGGGATTTTATGCGAGCAATATATATATATAAACTCCCCAAACAGGCGAAAACCTACCAGTTTCCCCCACTGTCTCTGCCACCTCCCTCCATGCCTGGTTCCTCCGGTTTGTATCCCGGTAGGTGAAGAGGGTCTGGTCATACAAAACCGGGTGATTCGCTACGGCGATAGTTAGTTTCTCCTCCGACTTTTTTTGAAATATAGAAATGAACGACGGGATATCTCTCCCAGCTTAGACGCGGTTTGATTGGCTACGGCTTCAGCTGTCAGATTTTGGGAAACGGGATTTGATTGGCTGGCGCTGGCTACTCAGGCGACCAGAAGTTGAACAATGTTCAACTTCTGGTCGCCTGAGACGCCTCGCTCTGCTACCCACAATTCAGTTCGGCGAAAAAGCGCGGCTACGTGACGTCACCCCATTGAAAGTGAATGGGCAGATTGGAGCAGATTGAAGCTTTCGACGCTGTCGACGCTGTAGTGTAGACGGGCCGTAAGTATGTGTTCCGCGAAAAGTGTGGTGTGTGAAGAGGAGACGAGAGAGCCGGGCTGCAGTCGGATAGTTTAAAAATCAGCTCCTAAGTTCTAACCCTATCGTCTATTCCTTGACCTCTGAGTGAAACGTCACGGGGTTAAGGGATAGTGGATAGGAGAATTCAAAAGGACTTAGGAGAAGAGACTGCGGTACTTAAGAGAATCCGAATGCACTTTAACTATCCGACATGTTTATGATGCGCCAGCGGACGTCATTGTGTGCGTCTGCTGCTGTGGGGAAACTATGGAAACCACAGTTTTCTATACAGCGGACTACAACATGGATGTTCAATAAGAACGAGGGACTGCTGTGAACTCATCTAGAGACTCTGCACCGTGCTCTGATGCTGCTGCTTTGCTTTATGAACGTGGACAACAGAGAAACAGATTCTTCAGGACCAAAGCTGGAACTGAAATGAAAAAGGAAAGTGAAACTTATGCTCGTCACCCTCTCCCTCCGGTCCACATTAATACTAATGATCCCAAAGATTGTATGAACTATGAAAAGATCTTAAAATCAATACAAATGTATTTATTATGAACGTTAGTCCTTAACATCTATCACTGTGTTTCAGTCAGACAACTCACGTGTTCCTTTAACATGTTTATTAGAAGCAGCATATAGTTGAGTTTGGCGACTAGGCTCGGGCATCATCACTCCATAGATATACATAGCACGATGAGTGATGATTAAATAACTAACCCCCGAGCCTACAGGTGGAAGCTGGGGTGGTGGTGGGGCAGGCAAGCAGCAGCAACATGAAACACAGCAGCACGAACATGAACGCAGCAATAGCAAATGAATGCAGCAATAGCAAATGAACGTAGCAAGCAGCAGCGACGTAGCTGCAGCAATAGCAGCAGCAAGCAATGCATGGAGAGAGATCTGGCAGGTTAAATAGAGCGGCATATTAAGGAGACTCCGTTTGGTTGGTTGTAGAGCGGCTAGGGGGCATTATGTATGAATGCAGCATAAGTGCTCGAGTTGACTGCCTGAACTAGCTCGCAAGCTTCGCCCCATATATCACCATTCAAGCATCTTTTAAAAGTTGAACAAACTCAACACAGCTCAGTAAAGACTGTGAGATGTTGACTTTATTTGATCATTTCAGTAAAAACTAACGTTCATATTTCTCTTGTTGATTATAATACTGATGAACGTTCAAAACAAAGCACTTTGGCAACTTACCACCTATGTTTTAAAAAGCTTAATAAGCACCGTAACTTTCATGATATCATTTCTCGGTCATAATCGGTTGTTTCCGTGAACGGCCGACTGTTGAGTGACGGCAAATGCTGCGGCTGCAAGGCATTGTGGGGCAGCATTTTCGCTTCTCCTGTCGGTTAGGGAGGTCCAGTGGTTCCTAAGCTAAAGGAGGTTATAAAGGAAGTATGAAACCTCCTTTCCTATCATTCTCATCATTCTAGAGAATTCGAACGGCACTTATCATGGCTGCCACTGAGGGACTTCCGGGTCATTTCACTCCTTTAGGAAGGTTCCTACGCTAAATGGACTATTCGACTTCAGCCCTGCAGTGAAGCGTCCGAAAACCCGGAAGTAAGCTGCGCATGGGATTTTAGAAAATAGCTCAAAATAAGATCTGTGGGAAACAAACCTGTTTGATAAATGCACGTTTTGTTCAGCCGGTTAATATCCACATGTCTATCCTACTTTTATAATTTTCGAATCATAAATCTATTGATTAGATTAGATTTATGATAGCCTTTTGAAACTACAAGAAGATAAGGAGGAGTACAAGTACTCAGATCTTGTAGTGAAATTATAAGTACTCAGATCTTTTTTCTTTTGTGACCAACTTTTTATTGTTTTTTTTTGCCCTCACAAAAGGGACTTATACAGATACAAATGATAAAGACAATACGAAAAAAAAAGTTTTAGTAGAAGTACTCAGATCTTGTTCTTGAGTAAAAGTAGAAGTACTCAGGTCTAGTATTTGAGTAAAAGTAGAAGTACTCAGATCTTGTACTTGAGTAAAAATAGAAGTACTCAGATCTTGTACTTGAGTAAAGTAGAAGTACCAGTAGGAATACTCTGTTACAGTAAAAGTCCTGCATTCAAAATGTTCCTCAAGTGAAAGTAGAAAAGTATTCTCATCAAAATATAGTGAAAGTAGCGACAGTAAAAGTACTCGTTGTGCAGATTGGTCCATTTCAGAATAATATATATGATATGTTTTATAATGATTGATCATGAAAGTGTTCTCAAAGCTGGTGAAGGTGCAGCTAGTCTGAAGTACTTTGTAGACTGCAGGGTAGCTGGTGGATTTACTCCAGGTGGAACTAAAGTCTGATTCAACACTTGGTTAGATTTCACATCATTCATCCACATCTGTAGAGTAACTAAAGGTGTTGAATACATTTAGTGCAGTAGAAGTACACCATGTACCTCTGAACTGTAGTGCAGTAGAAGTACACCATGTACCTATGAACTGTAGAGGAGTAGAAGTACACCATGTACCTCTGAACTGCAGTGGAGTAGAATTACACCATGTACCTCTGAACTGTAGTGGAGTAGAAGTACACCATGTACCTCTGAACTGCAGTGGAGTAGAAGTACACCATGTACCTCTGAACTGTAGAGGAGTAGAAGTACACCATGTACCTCTGAACTGTAGTGGAGTAGAAGTACACCATGTACCTCTGAACTGTAGTGGAGTAGAAGTACACCATGTACCTCTGACCTGTAGAGGAGTAGAAGTACACCATGTACCTCTGACCTGTAGTGGAGTAGAAGTACACCATGTACCTCTGAACTGTAGTGGAGTAGAAGTACACCATGTACCTCTGACCTGTAGAGGAGTAGAAGTACACCATGTACCTCTGAACTGAAGTGGAGTAGAAGTACACCATGTACCTCTGAACTGTAGTGGAGTAAAAACGCCATGTACCTCTGAACTGTAGAGGAGTAAAAGTACACCATGTACCTCTGAACTGTAGAGGAGTAGAAGTACACCATGTACCTCTGAACTGTAGAGGAGTAGAAGTACACCATGTACCTCTGAACTGTAGTCGAGTAAAAGTACACCATGTACCTCTGACTTGCGTTCACTACCAACCTAAAAGTACCTCAACAATGAATCAATAATGTATTAAAGTTATTTGGCTGATTGTTGTATATCGGCTCAGCCAGGTTATATGGGAGGCCTAGTCTACGGACAGATCACTCATTTTGAAATATTAAACTTAGTTTTCTTTTCTTTAATTTTTCATCCTCGTGTAGAAGGCTATCACGAAACACACATGTGGTTGTTTATAGCATAAAGAACATCTGATTTAATGTGAGGTAGGGAAATATTTATTTGAGTATGTGTATATAAATATGTAATTTACAACAGCTGTAAGATGCTTGAAAAGCTGGAAAATGCACCTTGAAAATGCTTGAATTTGACTTTGGAAAAGGTGTAAGAACCCTGAATTATGAAGAAGAACAAATGAAATGATTTGAAAATGATATCTATGTAGGCGCTGATGCTGTTGGCGGTTCTAGTGTTAACAGAAATGTAAATTAAATGTGTAATTGCAAATGCCATATATGATTTTCTTACCTGGAGTTCTGCCTTTTTGATTCCTAGCTTATTGTCTGCAGTTCTAGGGTTAATATGAATCTAATATGATTGTCATCGGTCTAAATTAGATTTAAAATGATTAACTGTGTATGTAATGAAGATCATAGTGTGGGTTGAATCCATAACCACTGTCTTTGAACTGATGCGGAAATGCGGAAACTGGGCTAATTCATCAGAATTTCGTATGACTTGACCTGAGCAATGACTTGACTTGCTTGACTCTCACCACAGTGACTTGAGACTTGCTCATGACTTGCACATGTAGGACTTACTCCCACCTCTGGTAATTGGAAATATTTTCGGGACCCCCCCCAACCCGGTTCCCATCTATATTGGTAGGATTAATTGTTGTAAACACATTACATTTTCTCTGCTAATAACAAGACGATACAAAAATCCAACTATAATTTTATATTTTATTTTTGAACAAAAGTGATTGTAATAGATACTGTGAATTAATTTGGCCTTATTAAAACTGGTTGGCCTTCTTCCCTGAGTAGTAGATTTTTAAATTCAAATTTCTTTAAGGAAAATATTACTTTACCATTCCTATTCCACACATAGCTTATCAATGACTTGTGTGGCATCAATGACTTGTGCTTGCTTTCCCTCGCAGATTTTCTCAAAGCGGGGCTGTTGCTGCGGCCCCACGAGGACGAATTCGGTGAGGAAAACGACTGAGGAAACGACAACGGGTCCCAAGGTGGATAGAAATGCATACGCCACTCTCTGGGGGGGTCAAACGGCTCCGTGTGTGCGCCCTATACGGACATTTTCAGATCACTGATAGTGATTGCGCAATAGCCCCGCCTCTTCCCACCTCTTCTGCTCACCTCCGCTTACCCCGCGCCAGTGCTGAAGTGTTTCGCCACCAACAACAACAACAATGGCGGATCGCAGAGTTGCTATCGTGCTCCGGACGCTATTGACCATGCTACAGTTGTTTGTGCAACATCTACAGCAATAATGATGAGGCAATAGCCCCGCCTCTCCCCACCTCTGCTGCTTACCCCCGCGTCAAAGTAAACTGCACCCTGAATTCAGATTATTTATCTTTCTCTCGATATGGACCTAAACGCGAGTGAAGTCTAATCTGACAGGACGGAGACACGCAGCTCTGCTCACCTGCAGCTCCTCCCGCTGCAGCAACACACACACTTCAAGTCAGATCATCACCCTTAGCTATTTTAATTACCTCTCAAACTCCTAAACTAGTTATAAATATGTTTATGTTTTACTGTCGGCCGGGTCACTCATTACTGGATCAACTGCTGCATGAGACAGACACTGGCGCTGTCCGAAGAGAGGGAGGAAAAAGAGAGGCTCTGTGTATTTTATTATATTATATAGAGTCGTTATTCATTTGTTTTAAAGCTCAATAAATAACAAAGAAGACCTTTGACCGGCACTTTTATCATTTTGTCCGGAAGATTTAAACTTTAATACACGTTGACTGACGAAAAACTCTGCCCGGTTCCCTTGGCCCTCACCGCGGAGAATAAACAGAAGGGCAACCATGACAACCATGCTTCTTCGCTGCTTTTGTGGAGGAAGTTACAGCGCCACCTACAGGCTCCTGCATATGTACTGCAGCTTCTCCAGCGGTTGGAGCTAAACGGAGCGGTCTCGTGTGGGCAGACACAATCCGGATAATTATTGCGTGTGGACGGAAGCCGTTTGTGATTGCGTTTGCGTTAATCCTATGCGTTTAGCCGTTTTCGTCCTCGTGGGGCCGCAACCTCAGTTCATTCTCAATGTTCAGCTTTGATCTGTATTTCGTTTTGTTGGCAGCAACAGCAGAAAAGCCTATCTCACACAAGTAGGATGTTGCAAAAGGCAGCATTTTCGAGCAGTGTTTGTTTACAATTGAATAATAATAATAATACATTTGATTTATATAGCACACTTTAAAAACAACGTCATCTCGACTCAAGGTGCTTCACAAAGCTAAAAGGAGAAAATCCAATATAAAAATCTTCCCGCGGCCCCCCCTGCAGTACCTCCGCGACCCACCAGGGGTCGCGCCCCATAGTTTGAAAACCACTAGTCTAAAGTCAAGTCAAGGGTCACTTGAAAACACATTTGTTCCAGGGACTGCCTATGATCATACTTGCCAACCCTCCCGATTTTCGCGGGAGACTCCTGATTTCATTGCCCTCTCCTGGTTTCCTCCCGGGGTCATATTTCTCCCGATTTCTGACAAAATCAGATGTACTCACTGTTTCCACTCTGACTTTAATACAGCTACACCATTGTTTGGTTTCCGTGGTAGCGCGTCTCTTTAGTAGCACGCGCAACTGAAAGTCTGAGAGGGTGAGGCAGATAGTCACAGACCAAGAATCGACAACTCGACCCTCTGCTCACTCCTTTCCTGAATATACAGGTCCAGCCTGCTCCATCAAGGATGGTGCTACAGGCTGCAAGACAGTGCACTTACAACTACAATAAGCATGTGTAGATGTTAATCTAATACAGCTCCGGTGATCCACTAACACCCCTTTTGAAATGCTTCCGATTTCTGAGGCCTCAAGGTTGGCAAGTATGCCTATGATAGGAAACAAATATTAATGTAAATACATTTTCAATGATTGAAAAATAAATAAATACCGTGATACCGTTATAGGTTGGAAAAATACCGTGATATGAGTTTTTTTGTCATAACAGCCAGCCCTAGGTTGAAGGCTGAAACACAGTAAAGCTCACGACACACAGGACAGACACATTATTTATTTCATATTTCTATTCAGGAAGCCATCACATGACAATCCATTCATTTGCAACCAAAACAAAATGTTAAACAAATGCCACATTCCTTCACACAGCTCTACATAGGCGCGTGTGCAGTCTACATCATTTAACTCACTAATGGGGTGAACTCACTGCTCCCTGGGTGATACAGATGATACATTCACTTCATCAGTGCAATTTAGACATTCAAACCATGTTAATGATGGAATGGTGTCAGGGACATGTGCTGTGTGAGTGAGGCAGAGGCCGATCAGTCGAGGAACACAGAGTTGTTATCCGTCCCAGGCCTTTTCCCACAACTCTGTGTTAGGGACGTCCACCTGAGGGCGCTGTAACAGAGGACAATTGCACACAGCACACAGTTAAAGCTTGTGAGTGTAGCCGGGAACACAGTCACACTTCTATGCAGCCAGGGCGGACTGGGACTAAAAATCAGCCCGGGAAACTCGACCGGCCCACTTCGGTACCGGCCCCCCGGGAAAACTCCCGGTATTCCCAATGGCCAGTCCGCCCTGTATGCAGGGATAGATTATCTGCATGCAAAGAATGAGTGAAGGCAAAAAAAACACACACTGCAACATCAAGAACGTGTTCGAATTACAACTGTTGAGTTTTCAAATTGGTTTTTAACTGTTCAAGATAAGAGAGTTGTTGGCAGAAAACACACAAGATTATGATTACATCTCACAACCCATTTTACAGATTACAATTGTGTATTTTCAGATGTCTGCTTTAAACCAGTTTAAAAAGCAGCATTACGGTCAGGTCTGTGATGGTGGTGGCTGACTTGTCTCTCACTCAGTCAGAAGACAGAGTATTTCAATCCTCTTCACCTGCATAGTCTGTTTCTTTTTCACGAACAAATGCACACTGTCCATGATCTTTATAAGCATTATTAAACAGGAATTGATTTAGACATGTTATTATGTAGTCCATGAGTTAATAAGGGACCCATGATCTAATAATTGAATAAAGGCATACTGGCTTTGGAGCAACTGTTCTTAGGGAACTTTTTATACCATTTTCTACCAGTGTATCATCTTCTACGGAAGCCATTTGAACATGATTTAAGTGGGGGGTGGAACTAACATCCTCTAGGGGGTCCGGGGGCATGCTCCCCCAGGAAGATTATTATATTTTAATATTGAAGTTAAAAGCATCAATCTGGTGTACTTTAGGAGATCTATGGATCAACGTTAGGAGATCTATGGATACATCTCTCAACACCCATATGAAACAGAACTGTAAGCAGATTTTCTTTTTCTTTATGGATATTTTACAAATCACTCCTTTTTTAAACTGTATTCTTGTTTATTAATAACAACTTTGTTTTACTGCCATAAAGTATCTTATACCTGTTTTTTTTATCTTTGCTCTTATTTTTTTATAACTATAATGATCATATAAAGGTGTGCCTTTACCTCACTGAGCTGAGGTTATCAGAGCCGCTCAGTCTTTCAGGAGAGAGCTCTCTAAAGCTCTCCCCTCCGCGACCGCTTACACAGTAAATTCAAATGTTAATAAAAGCATACAGAAGCTGTATGGGTTTTTTGGGAGTTTGATTTATTTTAAATTAACATAAATACAAAATGAAAACCTATAATTGCACACAAACTATTGTGGGGTGCGCCATAGTTTATGGGTGCTGTACGCAATATAGGTGTAGTTCCAGAGGTGGGAGTAAGTCCTACATGTGCAAGTCATGAGCAAGTCTCAAGTCTTGACCTACAAGTATCAAGCAAGTCCCAAGTCACTGTGGTGAGAGTCAAGCAAGTCAAGTCAAGTCATTGCTCAGGTCAAGCAAGTCAAATCAAGTCATACGACATTCTGATGAATTAGCCCAGTTTACGCATTGAAACAAGTTCAAAGACAGTGGTTATGAAAATGGATTCAACCCACACTATGATCTTCATTACATACACAGTTAATCATTTGAAATCTAATTTAGACCGATGACAATCATATTAGATTAATATTAACCCTAGAACTGCAGACAATATGGCGAGGACTCAAAAAGTCTGTTCAAAAAGGCAGAACTCCAAGTAAGAAAATCATACATGGTATTTGCAATTACATATTTAATTTACGTTTCTGTTAACACTAGAACCGCCAACAGCGCCAGCACCTACATAGATATCATTTTCAAATCATTTCATTTGTTCCTCTTCATAATTTCCTTATAAACTAAGTAGGACTATTGAAGTTGGATGTTGTGGTGGTCATGTCACCGATCGTTATGCTGCAGACCCTGCATACCGCTGTTCTCTTCTTATTACCGTCATCGACAAAATAATCCTTGAATCCAAACTTGACTATTTTTGGAGTAACGCTAGCCGCTGCCATGTTAACTGAGACTCCTGCCTTCTAGTGGGTTGCCAGGTTTGCATGCACAGCGCTATAATCACCCAATCAAGTTTAGAAAAAACTAAATGTAATATCTCAATACAAAAACAAACGCAAATATTTAATTTTTAAAAAGTCCTTTCAAGTCATCTGTCCCAAGCTTAAGTGAAGTCTCAAGTCATGAATACCAAGTCAAGTCTTTTATCAATGTTAGTCAAGCAAGTCTAAGTCCAAAAATAGTCATGTGACTCGAGTCAAGTCATGTGACTCGAGTCCCCACCTCTGCATAGTTCTGTAAGTATAAGATAATAAGATGTACTTTGTTGATCCAAAATCAGGAAAATATCTTTTTTCATTTCTAACTTTTTTCTTTCTTTTTATTTCTCCCCAATTTTCGGCGCCCTCGATGGGTTGATGCACCCTTAGCATTCGCCTATACTGCCTATGCCAAGGGCTGGCCCTGGCCGAAATGAGCATAACATCAACTATGTTACAGATTAAAAAAGAAAAAATAGGGGGATCATCCTAGCTATACATTTCCTATACATAATTGGAAACACAGGAAGGAAAAAAATATGGTCATTTAGATCAGACTTATTTTTTTATCAGGCTTATTCTCATTTCCCTCAATGGCATCTCAGGGCTTCCGTACGTGACCATATGTAAGATAACCTGATTGCAACAGAACGTCGTTTATCACTATATCACAGTATTCATCACTCTAGGGTTTGAGTTTCCCCCAGCTCCCAAGTTGCAGCCTTAAGTCTTCTCTTAACTAGAAGAACACATCATGCAAGGTACAAAACCAAACACAGCTCCTGAAGCCTCTCACCTCCTCACTGGTAGAACTTGATCTCTGTGTCCACAGAGTCGAAAAACAATTCCCCCAGTTCTTCTCCTGGGATCTCTCCGTTCAGCATGGCGGAGATATCGGTCAGACACTGCGACTCCAGGTCCCTCAGAATCTCATAGACAGCTAAACCCTCGTCCTGACACGGAGAGAAGAAGACAGAGTGGTGTCACAACACCAGTAACACCAGCATTTGCATATGCTTGAACCCGGAGTAATTGTACTTAATCCTAAACTATGGCAAAGCCCCTGTTTGTAACATCACATGTATAATGCAGATCTCACTCTTGGATTTTCCAAAGCAACCAGGCATCTGCGACACAGATTTAATGACCGCATGTATTGCTCTCCAGTTACCACACACCTTAATTTCCTCTAAAGGCTAATCTGCATATCTACATTCTTAAATTGCTCTCCTAACAACAGGCAATTGTGTTTTCATTCCATACTACATGAACAAATGTATTCCCGGAGTATACTGTTATGACAGTTAGTTTAACTGGTCTCTGTACAAACAGGGAATGATTAAGTACTTGTACTTATATAGATTAGCAAATGTTGAAAAGCCACAGCCAATCAATCTTAATTTAAAGAGAGCAAATAATTACTTTTACATTTATATTTGGAGTTCGTCGAAAAAAAGTGTATCTTGATTTGCGATTGTTTTCTTAGACTACTGTTTCCAAGGTAAATAACCAACATTTATTTGAACTTTGAAGTACAGAGACACTGTATCAAGTTCCAATAAGTGCTTTGGAGGAAATCAGTACAGCTACTAAGTTTGCATGTCAATAAATCCTGACCAAATAAAGTAGAAAGAAAGAAACGCTGATGAATATTGTGTGACTAAATGTACGATCCCCAATAAAAGTTAGAAAATGGACTTTAAATTGGGAAACTGCTTTGTTTACGGTCAACAACTGCATTTATATGTAAGATCACTTGATCATTTAAAATGACGCTTGTGTAAATAATTAACATAGGAAATCTTGAGAAAAGGCCAAAACGTTTTGTTAAGTCACAGTTAGGATAAGTCGTTGGGCTTATTCGAACTAATGAACACATGCTATCAAATCCTGATAATAATCTTTTTCTACAAGCTCAGCACAGGGAAGGTGGGCCCCAGTATGGAGCTCTGCAGCAACACCTTTCTCCACTCGCCTTTAATTTATCAACAACGACTGACCAAATGTATCCCCAATACATGCTTTTGAACAAAAATAATAATAATAATGTGATCTTCCAGCTGTGCCCTGATCCGCACAGGGCTATCATTGACCGAGGTCGTCCATCAGTGCCCACCGGGTTGGTCTCCATGGTGCCGAGCGCCACCTGGTGGGCCTTGTACAGCTCGTGTCTGCGGTCCACCTGGCTCTGAAAGCGGGGCTGCTTCCTGACAGGGTCGTCTGGGCCAAACTGCGGGGAGACCACCCCCAGCACTGAGGTGGAACAGTCCGAGAAGACAAAAGGCTTGAATATGGACCTACCAGGGTTAGGGTGGGGGGGGGGTTCATAGAGAGAAAGACAGGAAAGAAAGAAAGGCAGAAACTCCCATCAGCCCAAAGTGGAGACAGAATGGAAGAAGGGCAAAGATGAGGAGAGAAAGAGCCATTGTGTCCCAACACCTTCATCTGTCAGCTGTTCAACAGGTTAATCATTTTAATTAAGGTCAACCTTTTTTTCTTGACCTTTCACTGTCTTTTTAATTTGACTTGTTCTAATACTATTTCATTTCATTGCATTTTTGTTCAACCCAAAATAACCTTGTGGAAACAAGCCAAGTCACAACTCTTTTTAATTTCCTTAAAACAACTGAACCTGATTAAGTGCTAATTACATTGATTTTGATATTTAAGTTTGTTTCAATGATTGTGTTCAGTTTTTTTTATTAATCTTAGTATTTCTCTAAAAGAACTGCCCCATTTGAATCCAAAAATGTATTAATTCAATATTTATTTATTATTAGAAATCCTCTTCTTCAATTATGTTGAATTGCATGTTTTTCTGAAGACAGTTCTTCACTTTTCTTCATGTTCATCCGACCTAAAGTAACAGAGCTTGAGTAGGTACTCTGACTGCCAGAGGGAGGAGACAAAAGTTCCATCCCTCAGATAAGATCCATGGAAATTAATATGAATTCACGGACTCATAAAATGATGCATTCATTTTAAACTTTTGTATTAATGATTACTTAGTATTTCTGAGGTGACCGCACACAAGAGCAAACAGTTTGTTTACAGCCTAGTTTTAAATGTTTACTTCTAGAAATTACATTTAAGCTTCAAAAATGGAGATTATCCCGCTGAACAAAACGTGTTAGCATCATAAACGTGTGTTTTCTATAGATCTATTTTCTGCATTATTTAGAAATCCGATGCAGAAATCCGATTGCTTTTAGTCGAGGCAACCCCTGCAATGTTAACAATCATCTTGTAACAATACATCATCATTGCACCTCCCCTTTTATAGTTCTGAGAAATGTCTAATCTAGAGGAATTCTTAGTTAAACTTGACATACCTTGAGGGGTCTGGGGTGGCAGTGAAGAAGTGGATGCAGGGCAGGCTGCTGTCTCTGGGCAGGACAGACACCATGCTGCCTGTGGTGCAGAAACCTCCAGAGTCCATGCAGATCCCACTGGGCTTGTCCCTCAGAATGGACATCATCACCTCAGCCGTCACTGAGCCTGCAGAGAGTGGATGAATGTTACAGTAGATTGACATTTAAAAAAAGACAAGACTCATGTTCTAAGCGGGACGTCCACAAGCATTCTGGAAAAAGAAGAGCTTGAGCCCTCTCACCGTCATGTTGCTGGAGTAGCTCCGTGCCGCCCCTGTAGCGCTGTTTGGCCAGCTCCATCCTGGCAGGTGGGTTCTCGGGACTAAACACCTGAGAGAAGTTGAACTCTCCCTCTCCGTCCCACCAGCCCTGGGCCTGGGCCACGCTGCGCAGCTCTGGGTGCTCTGCGGACCCCTCAGCACCGATGGTCAGCTGGTTGGAGATGTTCTTCACACCCTCTGAGAAAAGGAAGGGGATGTTATCTTGTAGAGATTTCTTTAATCTTAGCTTTTGCCTCACCTCTATTCCCCTCGCAGAGCGCAGGCATTCGACCTTGAGGTGATGCTCTCTTTAATAGTGGCTTTGTCTCCATATTATTGACTGTAATGAGTCAGGCATAAGTTGATACAGGATGTTTTTCTGGCTTTAGGGACATCTGGTAGTCCATCTGATTGGGTACGTGTCTCCCCTTAGGCAAATATATTCTTAGCAAAGGGACAGGAGTTATCGTGCTTTGCTTGTTATGTCTTGTCATGCAGAATGTTGATTATTCTTTCAGAACAAGTTAGAACTCTGCTGCTAGGGTCCACACCCGCACCAAGCCCTGGCAGCGCATCACCCCCACCCTCCGTCACCTCCACTGGCTCCAGGTCTCGCATCACCCATAACTCCTCCTCATCACCTACTTGTCCTCCATGCCCTTTCCCCTAATATGCCTTCTGTCTCCCTTCTTTGTAGTTCCAGTGTGTTCAGTCCCACAGTGTGTTTTGTGTTTGTCCCTCTGTAAAAGAGACCTTGGGTTTATGAAGGCGCTATGTAAATGTGAGTTATTATTATGACATACTTTGGACTGGGTTAGAGAGCTTCAGACTTGGTTGAGCAGGAGCTTTTTCACTTTGTTGCTGCAGCAAATGTCTATGTCAATTCTCCGGCTGAACTTCTAGAAAATCATCAGTGTCTGACCTCAGTTCAAGCTCTCAAGTGTTCTCTCAGTCTTCCGAGTCCTTGCTCCAAAGCTAATCTCCTTTTCATGTTCCACCTTTCAGCAGGAAGCATGCTGTTTATGTACACTAATGCATCTTTGTGCTGTATGTGTATACACTTGCAGGTTAATCTCCACTTGACAGAGTGCTTCAACCCTGATGCACGAAGGTCTGACTCTTCACCAGTCATAGGATCCCCTGAATTATTTGACTTTTTTCTATAAGCTTTGGTCTCATGTTAAAGAATAAAGAATAAACAAAGAGATTTGTTTAAGTACAGAAATATTTCATATAGATTTGATGTGGTTTAGTGTTGATATGCTTTTTAAGGTTAATTAAACTCACTCATAACTTAAGTATTTTTTAGTCCCATAAATCCTTTTAGCCTTGCTAGTGGTATCGCTTTATGGATCCCTGACTCCATGGGGTGGTTCATGTTAAAAGGCCATTATGTCTAAATGACTATTGTTGGCCCTTTAGTGAGTCTACATTGTTGCACTGGGGTGCAAAGGTCCTTAGGTTTTAAAGTCAGGAAAAAAGAGCAAAAGATGTCTATGCAAATGTGAGATTTTGTGATTTTTCAATTAACTTTCCAGAAAGAATGTATACTGCATAAACAATGCAAATATCAAGCCACACAGCCTACCAACATACTGTATTTGACCCCTTACTTAAAATATATCCTATTGTGGATAATTTTATCTTCATGGTGAATTAGAAACTGGTAGGTGTTCCGCCAGGCACCCTATCTGGCCCACTGACTGAATGTTCAGTTTCACTCACTACTCATGCACCTCCCACTCAGCACCCCTTAACCTTTAAGCCTTTACCTGTAACCTTCTGCGCCACCCAAAGCCTGCCTGCCGTTTCCAGGACCCAGGCCTCGTTGCGGTCCACCAGCAGGAAGGTGTTGTGGTAGCTGAACGGCTCAGGGTCCTCCCTGCACGGCCCCCCCTGGCCATGCTGCTCCAGGAGGCTGGTGATGACCGTCAGCGCCCCCCAGGCACTGTCCCCTCGCTCCAAGCCCAGTCTGATGAGAACATGCTGGATGACTTTCTTTTTACAAGACACCATGTAGGTATAACAGTTAATACATTTCAGTGGTGTAAAGCAACCAGGATATCTACTTAGTGTTTCAATTTTATGCTACTTTGTACTTCTACTCCACTACAATTCAGAGGTAAATGGTGTACTTTTACTCCACTACATGTATTTAATACCTTTAGTTACTCTACAGATGTGGATGAATGATGTGAAATATAACCAAGTGTTCAATCAGACTTTAGTTCCACCTGGAGTGAATCCACCAGCTACCCTGCAGTCTACAAAGTACTTCAGACTAGCTGCACCTTCACCAGCTACCCTGCAGTCTACAAAGTACTTCAGACTAGCTGCACCTCCACCAGCTACCCTGCAGTCTACAAAGTACTTCAGACTAGCTGCCCTTCACGCTACCCTGCAGTCTACAGTATCAGCTAGTGCCCTTCACCAGTCCCTGCAGTCTACAAAGTACTTCAGACTAGCTGCACCTCACCAGCTACCCTGCAGTCTACAAAGTACTTCAGACTAGCTGCACCAGCTTTGAGAACACTTTCATGATCAATCATTATAAAACATATCATATATATTATTCTGAACTGGACCAATCTGCACAATGACTACTTTTACTTTTGGTACTTGAAGTTTATTTTGATGCTAATACTTTTCTACTTTCACTTGAATAACATTTTGAATGCAGGACTTTTACTTGTAACAGAGTATTCCTACACTCTGGTACTTTGTTCTACTTAAGTACACGATCTGAGTACGTCTCCCACCTCTGATAAATTCTAAATAAATGGTAACAATTCTTTCATTTTATCTAATTGTACTTTTTTATGTATTCAGTCCTTTTAACCATGAGGACCGGTTGAGCTTGTTTCTGCTGTTCAGACGATCCTCTGCGTATTTTTTCGAACCGGTATCTGAGAATCACTTGGCAACATTCCCTATTGGTTAACTATTTTCATACACAGAGATGAATAGATTAGAACTCCTTCATGTTCTTACCACTCCTGTCATAACAGGCTCCTTACAATCTACACACGCTTCTGATCAAAGCGTCAGAGGATCAAGTTAAAAGGTCTAATGAATGTCCAATATTTAAACAGTATATAACTAGAACACAGTTAATAGTTGCTTTAATCAGCTTTGAACATTTATATTTATTTATTGCCTAAATCGCTTTGCTGTTCATCATTATTATTATTATTATCATTTTTGAGATGTGTCTTCATGAAGTCTTCAAAGTATTTCCTTCAATACAATAATTCATTTAGTTTCTAAACCAGTATACGGTGAAGAAAAGGAAAGCATGCTCGGTATTTTGTCCCCACAACAAGCCATGAAGGTTGTATTTTATTTTAGTTGATATAATTGCAATATTCAATCCATCCAGCCCCGCAGCATCAAACGGGTTCTCACCTGACGAGGTCCATGCCCAGTAGAGCCTCTCCGGGGCTGACGGCCTCTCGGGTCCAGACAGCCTCGTTCCCGATACACACTCCCTGGTCATTGGCTCCCATCTCTGCACCCCACATCCAGGCAGGTTTACTGAGGACGACAGCGTGGGTCTGCTCCACCTGAGGGATCTGGATGTATGTGCACTGAGGGAAAAAAGAGTGAGAGAATGAATTGAAAACCAGAACAAATAATGGTGTTGTATAAATCAAGGAATAATAAATCAACACTTTACACTAATTAAATCAAACTTTATTTGTATAGCACTTTCGACACACAAAGTTAGCTCTAAGTGCTTCACAAAACAAACAGATAATTTACAAAAAATGTAAACAATACTATCTCCTAGGTAATAACCAGAGTAACAATTACAATAAAATAAGAATAAAATAAAATTCAATTAAAAATAAAATGTAAAACTAGTGTGGTAGGAAAAGCTGACATAATCTCTAAGGTAAATACCAAAAGGCAAAAATAACCTCATTTGCGGTAAAACAGTGTATCCGATCAGCCTTTTCTAGACACATCAGTAATCCGAATTAAATGAACGAGAGATATAAATGTGTACATTAGGTCTATTCAGAACTAGAACATTGTCCTCAGTAGAGACTCACTCCCCAACAAAGAAGAGGTGGGTCTCAGTCAACTGCCCCTCTAGTTCTCCTACAGTCACAACCCAGTCTCATGGCGTTTCGTGTTCACCAACACGATTTCCCCCTTTTGTTCGTGTTGCACACAGACTGTATATATAAAGGTTGACAGTCAAGATGGTGGCAAAGATAAAACAGACGGAGATTCCAGTGGCGGCTGGTGGAATTGTTTCTAGGGAGGGCTGTGCCACATCCCAGAATGACTCAATGCAAAAAAAGTGTTCAGTGTTAATTTACCAGCAGGATTACAGTGTTACAAGATATTTTAAAATAAAGAACGAAATATTATAGGTAGACTGTAGACGTAACTATAAACTGCCTACATTTTCTTTATGGTTTAAATCTAGGCTATTTTAATTCTTCTTTATTTAAATGCAGTAGGAAAACACTTGATTTATTAAACAAAAATACTGTGTATGCTTTTAATTCATGTGTTAAACAAACACATTTGTAAACTATACTATTCTGTTGGCCTATATTTCAAGACATTTTTTATTCTAAATGTCTTTCTTCTTCTTTGATGTTGTTCTGTTGTCTTACATTGACACTTAAGTAACAAACATTGATGCTCATTTTCTCTTGTATTTATTTGTATTGCATTTGATATTGACGTAATCAGGTTACATTACTTTTATGTTTTGATACTCAGATTAAGTTACTGATTACATTTACATTTTTTAAGTTACTTAATACATTTTAAAAGTAACCCTCCCAACCCATGGTGATATAGGAAACAAAAAGGGTTAGTTTACCAAAACAAGAAGTACACTTTTTTATTCTCACTTACCACTGGTGGTTTTTGATTATCTTTCATTTGGGTTCGTAAGTACAACACATCTTTTATTCTTGGCAAGAGGCTTTAAGTTAGCAACAAACCATTACGTTTAACCAACATAACATCCTTTAACTACTTAGTAATCCCTGAGAAAGATAGGTCAATACTTGGACAAAGAAAACCAAAACTTCAAGGCGATAGCAATAAAGATATGATTAATGCCACTGCGTCTCTTGCATCAATATCAGCACCAAGTCTGTATTTCTTCCACTAACACTGGAACACAAACTTTTGGTAAAAGTGAGAAATGAATAAATTAGTTGGTTAAAGTGTTCGGTTGCTTTCCCTTAAACATTCACAGAGGAAAATGTTTCTCTTCAAGTCTCCTGTAAATATTTGAACAGCCTTTGACAGTGTATTTGTGAATAGTAATGCATTTATAGAAAATATATGACTCAAATCTATGATTTTTCATTCATATTTATTTTTCTGCTATACAACACCATGGATGATGCAGTTCATAAACCACGGTGTGTCATTTCCAAGTGAAAAACAGCAAAACAGCAAAAAAATGGACTCAAGTAAAAAAGTATTAGTATTCAAAAATACTAAAATGGCCAAATGTAAAAGTACTCGTTATATAAAACAGTAATGTTTCGTAAAATATTTGTGTGTGTGTGTGTGTGTGTGCTTGCAGGAGACTGTACCTCCAGCATGGAGCCTGGAGGGTGGGGGGCTGCAGGGTGGTAGCCCACCTCCTGCACCTCATCCCGGGGCCGGTCTGAGTTCTTCCCAAAAATAACATGGTCATCGCGAGAGCCAGGAGGCAAGGAGACAAAACAATCACATGACCTGGGTGGTTCTGCCATCCTGTGACGAAAAGAGAAAGAACAACATAATGACATACAAATAATGTGTGCGGAACTACCTCATGTAAACAACATGACTTCCGTATCACAAGACTCTGGAAACGCATCCACACAACAGTAAAGGAAGACCCCCCCGACACCCCCACCCAGTTTTTTTTGCAGAAAGTCAGATCCAGCCGGTGCACTGCCCATCCCTTTCACACAGGGATTAGGAGCAGCACTGTATTGACTGTAATCTTCACAAATCCCTCCGCCACATTGCTCTATTATCTCTCTCTTGTCTCGCATTTGCGACCATGAATCGCTTAACAAACCGGAAATACTGTCGCCGAAAAGTGCGTTGCTCGCAGATGTAGCTGTGTTTGTTGTGAACAGTGTTTAATGCAGATTAGGCCTAACTGTCCACACTGTCACTGTCACTGTCCGTGTCACTCCGCGGAGAGCAGCCTGACGCTTCGTGTCATTCCGCTCTCTGGAATGACTGGGGATCGGGTAAACAGGGTGGACTTTAATGTATCTGTGAGATAGAGCTAGTGTATGAATGCTGCTGTTGTAAATGTTTACCTTTGCAATGGTGCGAGCGGGCGGTCGGCTGAGAGAAGGCAGGCTGGAGATAGTGGTCACGTGACCAAGAAATCCAAAGGTGTGTACTTAAAGGTCTCGTCTCGTCTGGCCACAAGTAGCCTGTTCATCTGACACTATGCAGATCACTGTCTGCCTCTCACAGCGCTGGAGGAGTACTCATATCTTGTACTTTAGTCAAAGTACAAGTACCAGAGTGTAGGAATATATACTCTGTTATATGTAAAAATCCGGCATTCAAAATGTTACTCGATTAAAAGCACAAAAGTATTAGCAAAATATACTTAAAGTAGGCTACCAAAAGTAAAATCAGTAGTGTACAGGAACTAAGTATATTTATTAAAGTACTGTACTTCAGTACAATTTTGGGGTACTTGTACTTTACTTGATTATTATTATATTATTATTTTTGTTTAAATTGTTTGCTACTTTGTAGCCTACTTCTACCCCATTATATAATTCAGAGGTAAATGGTGTACTTTTACTCCACTACATTTATTTAATACCTTTAGTTACTATGAAGATTTGAATTAATGATTTGAAATATAATCAATATTTAAATAAGACACTCTGGTACTTCTACTTTTACTTATGTACAAGTTCTGATACTTCTCCCACCTCTGAGTAAAATTAGGCCTACTCTGTGCATATTGGTCCATTTCAGAATAATATATATGATATGTTTTATAATGATTGATCATGAAAGTATTCTCAAAGCTGGTGAAGGTGCAGCTAGTCTGAAGTACTTTGTAGACTGCAGGGTAGCTGGTGGAGGTGCAGCTAGTCTGAAGTACTTTGTAGACTGCAGGGTAGCTGGTGAAGGTGCAGCTAGTCTGAAGTACTTTGTAGACTGCAGGGTAGCTGGTGAAGGTGCAGCTAGTCTGAAGTACTTTGTAGACTGCAGGGTAGCTGGTGAAGGTGCAGCTAGTCTGAAGTACTTTGTAGACTGCAGGGTAGCTGGTGGAGGAGCAGCTAGTCTGAAGTACTTTGTAGACTGCAGGGTAGCTGGTGGAGGTGCAGCTAGTCTGAAGTACTTTGTAGACTGCAGGGTAGCTGGTGGATTTACTCCAGGTGGAACTAAAGTCTGATTCAACACTTGGTTATATTTCACATCATTCATCCACATCTGTGAAGTAACTAAAGTAGTAGAGTAGAAGTACACCATTTACATCTGAATTGTAGTGGGTAGAAGTACAAAGTAGTAAGAAATTGAAATAATAATAGTAAGAAATTGAAATAATAAAAATTCGCCTTAAGTACAGTACTAGAATAAATCTATTTAGTTACTTTTCACCACTGCTTACAGGAGTTCAGTCACAGCCTGCAACACGGTGCTGCTGTTCTTCAGGAGTCTGCCCCCCCCAGAGCTCACACTGCTTATAATGCTTAAAAAAACATGTACATATTTGACTTCTTCCTGACTTTTAGTAGCCCATATTGTATGCTGCACTGTTGGAGGAGATTTTCACTGTCAACAATTTAGCTGTAGCTATTGTGCATATGACAATAAAACCTTTGAATAACGTTGCACTTGCAATCTATTCCAGTTGGGATACAGTTGGCTGAAGAAGTAGATTTTGCTCAGTTTCTGCTCTTACACCACACCACCACCACATGTTACATAAATAAGGTTAACGATAACTCAAATATGAAACTAACTATATAATTTGTTTCATGAGGTGGATATGGTTTTTCATATTCTGGGGCCACTGTCCCGATCACAGTCTCCCTCTTACAGGAGTTCAGTCACAGCCTGCGACGTGGTGCAGCTATTCCTCAGGAATCTGCTCATTCATAGCCTACACTGCTCTTAATGCTTATCATCTATTTAAAATGTCCAAAGTGTATTTATTCCTGCAATTTATTTGCACTATTGTATGTCTTTAGTATCTTGTACGTTCCACTGTTGTAGGAGATTATTTTTGCCAACAATAATGTTGTAGCTATGTGCATATGGCAATACAACTATATCTTTGAATAATAAAGTTCATGGGAAACAGTTGGCTAAAGAAGTGTATTGGGATTAGCTTCTGTTCTTAAACCATGCACTCCACCACCACATTTAATATATAAAATAAGATTTAAAAAAAGAGAAGTAAAACTATAGCCTATAATAAGTGTCAGAAGGAGGATAAATACCAACCAAAGGGATTGTTTATAATCTAGCATCTTATTAACGGCTTTTAAGTGATCAATTAAAGGCATTACTAAAATGTGTTTGTCATTAATAAAGCTATTGTTTAAACCTTTGAACTTAAAGGTAGGGTAGGTGATTCACTTCAGAAACACTTGTTGTTATATTCCATGGAATGCTCTTAACATCCCGACAGCAATGAATACATTAAATGCTTTGACAATAAATATATACAAATATTTCATCTGTGGGAGCCGTGGCGCTGCAAAAAGCAAGACCAATCATCTTCCTCGGCCCGCGGCAGATAACTGGATGGCCTACCTGCCTGTCAGCCTTCCATCTCGTGCACAAACTCATCTCGTGCCCTCATTGCGTTCGTGTGTTGGAGGAGGGGCTCTGTGAGGAAGTCTGAAGGAAGTGGCAGATTTTGTTCGGTTGTGTACTTTCAAATTATAGCTCACTCGAGCTGGTTTCTCCATTCTTCCCTACCTTTAACTTGGTTCCTATATGATAGAGTATTGGATTCTATCATTTTTGTTTTTTTACTGATTTTTTTACTATGCTATAATATAATCTATATATGATATAATGAGTTTTACAGGGGCCTTAGCAACATCTTTCCAGGGACTTAATATAAAAATAGCCTCTTGGCTTACTCTGGTGCAGTTAAATAAATAAATAATGCTGCATTTTAGGAAATGTAACATTTCATCACATATAAATAATCAATGAATTACCACAAAATGTGTTATTCAGTATAGTAACTTAGTAAATGTATTTACTATACATCTACTACCATGGGTCTTTAAAACAACTCTTTGACACAGACTGAAAACGGTGAAAGAAACATGGATCTGCAAATATAACATGATCATTTTGTAATGAACCTAGTACAATTCTGCAGAATGGCTAGACTTTTACTGCAAACGACCCTATTCAATACATCCAATTGTGTTACTTTTGAGGTATTAATGAAACTTTCAACTAGCTATTTACTAGGACTACTTGTTTGCAGCAATTTGCAAAATAAAGATGATGCGTCTTTTTTTTCCCTTTCTAAGAAGTCACAGTTTTTGTACTATGAAACTAAACCAGGATCACATGTTGGCTAATCAGTGTAATTAAAGTCGGGTGAATTCCTGTGTGTCAATGGGTTTATGGAGTGGGTGTGTCCTATCGCCGGTGTTTCATTGAATTACTGTATGTTGTTGACACTTCCTGTCTGTGGGCTCAGTCTTTCCAGACACTTCCCAAAACGGTTCACCTGCTCTTTGCATTGATCAAATCTAAACTCCACTTAATCCTGCAGAGCTTTGAAAAGGTCAAACCACCCAAACTACGATCAGAGACGTTTTCTACTTTAGATCTGGTGGTTCCTAGTAATGCATTATTATATTTTCTCAAGTCAAATCCAGTGAAGGCGAATACGTCTTCTTCAAGCTGCAGACATTATTGAACATGTTCTCATGTCTTCCATGACCGGAGTCTCTGCTTCTTTCAATGGTCATATTTGTCTTGGAATGTAATGGACAGTTTCTGTATTGACACATTCAATCATTTTAATGCCATTTAGTGTTTTTTGAACTTTTTCAACCAACTTTCTTTCAAATTCATTTTCAGCTCATTGTTTCTAAACAGGCTGAAAAAACAACTAATCTAATCAAAGCTTCAAAGTCAATCACCAAAAGTTAGCTACTAGCTAGCATTTAGCTGCTAAAGAGCTAGCATTTCAGTCAGGAGTTGGTGGAGACCACAGAACAGCTTCGGAGAATTTCCACATTATGTATTCCTTTGGCAAGAAGTCGAGTTGCACTTTGAACTTATGTCTGTCCAAAATGTCCTCACTTCATCCTCGTTGTTTAGAATTGCCGAACATAGCTTATACATGTTTGAGGTGTGGCCAGAAACGTGTTGCGACGTCAGTGACCTTGACGTTGGGCCACCAAATTCTAGCAGTTCAAGTCCAAGTAGCTGTTTGAAGCTAAGGTGCTCCCGAGATATTGCATTCACAAGAACAGGACGGAGGTGAGGTCAAAGTGACCTTGACCTTTGACCCAACCATTTAATCAGACCATCCAAGTACACATTTTCAATTTGAATACATTTCTGGCCACTGCTAATTCCAGCATAGATTTTTGAAAGTTCGCGAAAAATCTTGTGACACTTACAAGATGACTGCCGACGACTCATCTCAAACACAACTACAAAATGCCTTTCCCTGAATATCTTGCAAGAGTTTTTCAAATTGGGGGTTACCATTTTGACATCTGTGGTTTAGGTGTGCATAACAACAAAGAGAGGCAACTGTGCGACCAAAAAACATTGTTGGCTCATTAAGAGGTTAGCGTAGATGGTGCAGCATCATTTATATCAGAACTGCAGAGTATTATTTCCCTGAAAGAAGAGAAAAGAACGGCATTTATGGCTGTTCGAGATAGAAAGTATGTTTTTAATCTTCCCCCGACCGGCTTCATCCTGTTTATCTAATTGGTTGATGTGAGCCTGTTATTGACAGGTTGGTTGGTTTCGTCCAATCACCTGCCAAATATTGTTTCGTTTCCAATGACGGCTTCTCAAATGCTTTTATTTAACACATAACAATCTAGTGTTTCAGGTTAGGTAAATAGACAACATGGAGTCAAACTAAAGACTTGTCCCGCGTTACCAAGAGGAGACGACCAGGAATGTCAAGGATTCGGTACCTGTAATTCCAGTAATAGAAACCCGCCCAACTGCATTTCAGAGACCGACAGCATTCTTAGTAAGTCTGCGACCAAACCAGACTGCTGTGGTGTCCGTAACGATTGCTCATCAATATGCATGTCGGAGGCACCATTCTTAAAACTGACTCATGTTTCTTTTGGTGATGCAATCAGTTTTATGGCAGTAGTGTAATAACAGCTCACACGCACACTTGAGCGTAAAGGGAACAAGAGGCGCCAACTGAGACGCTCCAAAGGGTCGACCAGTGTTTTTGTTTTGAGAGTGAGCACCTGGACCCTATTGGCTTTCAGTTATGGCCAGATTTGTGGGAGGTGTTGAGATATACTCAGAAGCAGCATGGTGGTGAGTGCTGCTCACTGGCGGCTCACTAGGAATGCTGAAGGCAACAGGACAGAATTCTTGAGAGATTTCTGAGAAGACAACCTGTTACCTGAACAGCACTCGGCTACTTCCACACCCTCTCCGGCCTTTCATCTCCTGGAGCATGCTGACAAGCACTGCACATCCTGTCTGCCCTTGCACACAAACAGTAAAAACACCATGAGAAGTAAACACCCACCTGAACCAAAGGCAGGCACACCTAAACGAAACCTCGCACATATTTACAGTACACGCACACACACACACACACACACACACACACACACACACACACACACACACACACACACACACACACACACACACACACACACACACACACGCACAGAAACAAGGACACACACACGCACACACTCGGGTACTGAAACAAGCACAGACAGAGTGAAATTAAACAGACTTGTAAATACACCAATACATCATATCACGTTGACAACCAACAATTGTGTTGAATAATTAATTGATCTTGTTAAAACACCATCCTCTAAAAGCCTTAACATATAAAGTAATATAAGATAAAGTTGGTCCATCCTACTTCAAGTGGCCGTTCACTTTGGTGTGGACAAGATCCGGCATTCAGCTGGCTGAGTGAACTCACAAATCGACACACACACACACACACACACACACACACACACACACACACACACACACACACACACACACACACACACACACACACACACACACAAAGTGTTAAGCCAAAGATCACTCCTAGAGACACGCAGGCAAAGTGGCCCAGTTTGTAAGCCCATGTGAAGCAGAGGGCCGGCCGGGGGAAGATGAGGGGTGTTATGGGACGGAAACAGCTGGTGAGAAGCCCAGAGGATATTAATCTGAGGGGGAGACAGGATGGCAGGAGAGGCCGTCTAATAAAGCATGGTATTACTGCTGCAAAGGTGTGTGTTTGTGTGTGAGTGTGTAAGTGTATGTCTGTCTGTTTGTCTTCCTGAAGGATTACTAAAGTACTGAGGTGAGTTAGAAAAACCTTTGCAGTCTGTGTGTCCATCTGGCTACGACTAACTATATGTTCTAAATTAAAAAAATAAGTTCTCACTTCTTATTACAAATCTGGGGACATTTTGGATTCAGTGTTAACTGTTACGAAATCTGTGATCATCATCCGATAAATCCAGCAAGGCACATTAAAGTTTTACAACCCTTCAAAAACAAAAAAGGGTTTTTGAAAATTAGATAAAATAAAGCAATCCAAATTTTCACTGAGCAATTAAAGTTCTGGTTGAAAGGAGTTGGAAGATGGGAGGGGAAGCTGGGCGGCATCAGTCGCACAGACACAGTAATGACGGCGCCACTGCTGTTTAACAATCAAAGATGGGAGGCGGGGGCTCGCAAGGAAGTCTCTCCTCGAAAAATACAGGTGTTTGGTACAATCAAAGCGCAGCTTGCAGAAATGACTGGGTTTGAAGTTGAAAGGGGAGGCAGGAGAAGGGGGGCTTTGTGGTGAGTGAGTGCTTGTATGAGAGAAAAAAAAGTGACTCAGAAGACAACTGTGGGCCGGTCTCTCCCCCGGGATTTTGAATAATTAACAAGGATAAGGAAGTTGACTACTAGGTGCTTACTGTTTACTTTGTTTGGATTTTTTTTTGCCTCTGGAGGGGAAGTAGGGCTTAAGCTGGGTTAGCTCTCTGGAGGCTGGCGTGTTGGCAGGAGGATTTGTCTGGGACAGCAGCGTGGTTCCCGTGGGACTAGAGACGAGTCAAACCAGACACAAGCCAGTGAATCAGATTCAGAACCAACTTTTTAGGGTGGGAATATTGTATACAAAGCACATGTCTTTAAGGTAACACATTGTACTCAGAGAAATACAATCACACACAAACAGAAAGCTTAAGAATTACGAATGATGTGTCACGTAAACTATTTTAAACTTCAGGGGAACCAAGCAAAGGCTCCAAAAACTTGTTCCTGACTAATTACTGCAATTACAAATACAATACAACTTACAAGCAATAATAGAGTGTGTCTAGGTGTGTAATTCATTGGAGAATAGTTCCAGCAATAAAACAATTATTGTAATGGCTGGTTCTTTATAGCCATGACATTAATTGTTTGATTTGTATAGAAAGACTCTTATGTGCTTTATTCCTAAAGATTGTAAAGAAGTTAAAGCTACCACCAGGAGACAGGCCCATGCATGGGGAAACAGCTAGCTTGGTTTTCAACTTACTTCAGAAGATACCAAAGCCTCTTCTTTAGGACAAAAGTATACTAAATTAGCTAGCTAGCACAGTCCCTCCGCCTTCGCAACTCAAGGAAGAAGTCGTGAAGTGGAGACAGAATAAGATAAGCTACCTAGCTAACTGTTGTCTCATTTGAGACTTATTAACATATTCCATCTTGTTTGTTTGTGTGTGTGTGTACAGTATGTGTGTAAGTGTAAAACTGACTCATTGTGTTATATAATGAGCTATTTCTTGGCTGGTCGCAGAGCATGAATTAAAAAATATGGCATATTTTCAGGGCCGCCCCTGGCCAACATATGGCCACACGCAAAGTTATGTGATGAGGCCCTCTGTGTCGAGAGCGTCGACGGGGACGGGGGGGGTCTAGTGCAGCACGCGTGTGAACTGCGAGCGCCGGAGCCTCTCCGCGGCGAAACTGTGGCACGCTTACAGTAATTGTGCTGCATTAGCGCATAAAGGTGCGCCACATTTGCCCTTCAGATGAGGCCCCCTCCGTGAGGTGAGGCTCCCTCCGTGAGGTGAGGCCCCACGCAGTCTGCGTGATCTGCATGTAGGGAGGGGCCGGCCTGCATATGTTGTTAATCTTGTTCATTGCCAGACCAGCTCCTTTCCCCTGTTAGCTGTCTTCTTCATGCTAAACTAAGCTAAGTTGTTGTGATATTTAGCATACCAAAGACAGTTGTATACATCTTCTTAACTCTCAGCAGAAAAGGTGTAATTGCCAAAATGTTGAAGTTATTTTATTTCAATGAATGTAAAATGTAATTGATGACCTTTGTAAAGAAAGAAACAACTCACTTACTTTTTCAACAAAATATGGTCTAGCAGTTGGATTTTGCTCATTTTTGTGTAGGTAGTTAGAAATTCCCCAAAAGTGTACTGTTGATTTTTAAATCTCGTATTGATGACAACTATTGACCAGAGGTTAATTAAAAGAGTGTACAGAAAGAAAAACCAAAAAAGAATTTATGGTGGATTGGGCAGCAGCAGCTCACAGAGGCCCAAAAAGAAAGTAGTAAATGAATCCTTGGCAACACATTTCCACTAGCCTTCTGGATTTTCCAAAGTGCATATAGCCACACGCCCTGTTACTCTTAGTTCCAAAAAAGATTTAAGTCAAACATTGACTTTGTGTTTGCTTTCTTGTATGATTGGCGATATGTAACTTGTGTAGGTGGAATGGTTTGTCATAAGAAAACAGCACGTGGAGGTCAGCAGTGCTGCAGTCATATAAATAGATGCTACTTTACCACATTGACATTCAAAGGGAGTTTTGCTGGATTGATGACAAGAGTAAATGCTAGTACTTCAGGAAAAGCCTCCTTGCAAGCAAGTTTAAAGAACCACAAACATTTTCATGTACACAGCATAAACTCTTATACCGAAAAATATGTGGGCAGTGACAGACATACAAAAAACGAGCTATCTAAACACATCTAAATCATTAGGATAATTTGTAAGCCCCTACACGGATTTGCACTGTAATTAAATGTTATTAAGTCTCTTTCTGATTGTGCTACATTGTATTCACGAGGAAATATGCTTGACTATTTAAAGATGTGTGTAAACACCATTTAGTCGTGGTGTGTGGTCTTTAATTCAGTGGCCTGATCTTCCTTCAAGTGAAATATGCTGAAAGATATGAGACATTATACCAATGTCAGTCTGACAAGCACCAGCGACATATTTAAAATGAAAACTTTCCAGTGGTGAAAAAAGTATTTTTGATCTTTTAATAAGGTAAACATCGTAACACAAGTTATGTATGTTTTACTCACCTTATCATTCTTAAGTATAAATCTAAAAAGAAATTGCACCAAAATGCACTTCAAATACCAAAAACAAATACTCGATATGCAAAATGGTTCATTTTACTATAATATATGTTTAATTACTGTGTTAGTATTACCAACCCAGTCTCACATCGTGTAATAACTACGTTGGTCCACAACTTGGGACGTAGTATTTCTACAAAAACGCCAATGAAATTGTAAGATCCCTACGTTTTTTTTCACCATTCATTTCCAATGGCTGGCGTCTATGTCACGTGATCTTCACATTTCTCCCTGCAGAATAACAAAACATGGCCGAACTTCGTTTTATTCTCGGTGGAAAATGCATATTTTAAGGTTAGTTTGGCCATTAAAATGCGTTTTGGTGTCATTTGATGCGAGAAATACGAGTTGTTATTTCAGATTATGTGTGCAGTGGATGTACATGATCTTTAGTTTGCTAGTTATTACGAAGATTACTTCAGGCAATTGTGTCCATTCAACGTTTTCATTGTTACCAAGGTGGTTGCTAGGGACGCTGCTATCGATATTATTTCTGTTATGTTGTGTAACTGTTTAATGGTATTATCTTTATTGCTACTCCCTTCCCCGTCAATTTATAGTGTTGGTCCACAGCGCAAACGTATTAGTTTAACTAAATCCGCATCTAAAATGGTGGCATAAATACGTTATTTTCCCCTGTGCAATTCTCCAACCCAGTCTCACATCTATCTCACATCACATCGTCATAAACAAATACCGGAAACAGAAAAGTTTTTTTTAAAATAAAATATTACTTCATTCCGAGTGTGCTTGCTTTTCTCTTTAAAAGTCATCACATAACGGCATTGTAATACATGGTTCGGCTGCATTAAATATTACATATCTGCCGTCTCTATGTATAGAGCCCTGATGAGAAGACCTCTGGACAAACATGAGGAACTGCCGCCAAAACTGAAAACGTGACGTGGATCATAAATATATCAGCAATTAAACAACATCTTACAATACGTCTCCTTGCAGTATCAACACTAATTCGGCTGACTTTTATATTTGGTCCAATTGGTAGATAGGCTGTATTTACACCATAACGGTGCACAGCTGATATAAAGGGACACCTAGTGGTTAAAGCATGTTATTGAATGTCATTATTTTTATTATTAGATATTAATAGGATCCTATAAAGTATATTCATTACTCGGTATTCTCTACTAATAGTTAATTAAAGACTGTATATTTTGCACATCCCTTTCAAGATTTCAAGATTTTCTAAGGTTTATTGACATATCATATACACAAACGGTGTAGTTATGCATTGAATGAAAAAATTGGGTCGCAGGTTCCTCAACAGTGCATTACAAGACATCTATCAATATTTGTGTATACTTCCAGCAATGTTAACTTTGTTGAAGCACTTATTTTAACTGATATAAAACATACATGTGTATTATACTCTTATAAGATGTATGTAGATAGTATAAGAAATATGCAGAATACGACGTTTACGTTTAATGGTGGAGGTATACACACATATTAATGCACATACAGGATATGGCGTTCCACTAAACTTGAAGAATCTCGTTTAATTTGGCATATTACTCTCAATGAATATAAGAAAGCACTGCGTAAAGCGAGAGCAGCCTACTACTCTTCATTAATAGATGATAATAAGAATAATGCAAGATTTCTTTTCAGCACTGTAGCCAGGCTGACAGAGAGCTCCATTGAGCCTTCTATTCCCATAGCACTCAGTAGTAATGATTTTATGTGCTTTTTTAACGATAACATTGTTACTCTTAGAAACAAAATTAATGACCTCTTGCCTTTGACCAGTATAGTGTTATCAACAGCTCCCGGAAACGTAAGTTCTAATATTACACTAGATAGTAAACTAGAATGCTTTTCAGCCATAAACCACAATTACATTAAATGATTCTCTCTTCTAAACCATCAACGTGCATGTTAGACCCAATTCCAACTAAGCTGTTGAAGGAAGTTTTTCCATTAATTAGCACTTCTTTATTAAATATTATGAATATGTCTTTATTATCAGGCTATGTTCCACAATCATTCAAAGTAGCAGTGATAAAACCGCTTCTTAAAAAGCACAACCTCGATCCAGAGGTTTTAGCCAACTATAGACCTATTTTTAATCTTCCGTTCCTCTCAAAGATTCTTGAGAAAGCGGTCGCAAAACAGTTGGGTGATTACTTAAAAAACAATGATTTATTTGAAGATTTTCAGTCTGGCTTTAGAACACATCATAGCACAGAGACAGCTCTGGTTAAAGTTACAAATGACATTCTAATAGCCTCAGACAAGGGACTTGTCTCTATTCTTGTTTTGCTCGATCTCAGTGCTGCATTTGATACTATCGACCATGACATCCTGCTTTAGGCTGGTTTAGGTCCTATCTATCTGAACGCTCTTAGTTTGTACGTGTCAACGATGAATCTTCCACGCAAACCAAAGTTAGCCATGGAGTGCCACAGGGCTCAGTGCTCGGACCTATTTTGTTCACATTATATATGCTTCCATTAGGCAATATTATAAGGAATCATTTTGTAAACATTCATTGTTATGCGGATGATACTCAACTATATTTATAAATCAAGCCTGAGGAAATTCATCATCTAAATGAAATTCAAGACTGCCTTAAGGACTTAAAAACGTGGATGATCTTAAACTTTTTGATGTTAAACACGACCAAAAAGTAAGTTATTGTACTTGGTCCTGTGTCCTGGACCGAGAGCCCTGGATCTTGAGTCGTGGCTGTGGTCCTGGATCATCGGTCCTGGATGGATATCCTCGTGGATTCATCTTCCTATTATACACACATGCATTTCCAAACATTTGGACTACCTATGTTGCAAATGTATTATCTTTTCAATTTACACACGGCATCTATTGCACGTCTGTCCGTCCTGGGAGAGGGATCCCTCCTCTGTTGCTCTCCCTGAGGTTTCTCCCATTTTTCCCTTTAAACTGGGTTTTCTTCGGAAGTTTTTCCTTGTACGATGTGAGGGTCTAAGGACAGAGGGTGTCGTATTGTCATACTGATATTCTGTACACACTGTGAAGACCACTGAGACAAATGTAACATTTGTGATATTGGGCTATATAAATAAACATTGATTGATTGATTGATTGATTGATTGATTGATTGATTGACATATTGATAGATGTCTTGTAATGCACTGTTGAGGAACCTGCAACCCAAGTTTTTCATCTCCGGCCTTGTCAGGTATTGAACAATCAATAAATAAAGAACACAGAATTATTAAATATAAAACACAGAATGTGTGTGATTATACTAAATGATTTACAAATAAACACCACTGCATATTTACAACTGTTACACATGCTGATGTAACGCAAATGTTTCCAACTTGGGATCAATAAAGTATATATTATCTTAAGCTGATCGATGGCTACTGCCATATTTGCAAAATTGGCCTCTGAACCTTGATAAGTGCATGTTTCAAATTAACAACAGGAGGGGTCACAGACATAAGACCAGCTGTTAAATAAAGCTCTTCTGACGTTAGCTCTCATGTGGGTATATATTAATGCTGCCCCGGGATGTACACAGTTTAATACTGGCAACTTCTTATTATGGGAAATACGAAAACGTCTTTTAAAACTACAATTCCCAGTAGAGACGTGCCATAGCACATGTTGTGAAACACACAATTGCCAGCATGTGTAGTTCTGGGGACGGGGTGGGGGACTGGGGGACGGGGTGGACCCGTTCAAATCCAGTTTTGGACAGTCTGCCGTGGTTCCATCCCATTTCAAGTGCTGTTCGACGCTCGGTGTAACCCTCGGAGCACACTCAAACATCCAATCACAGAGTTTGAGGACTATCACAGGGTTTGTCAGGCGAAGCGGAGAGAATACTTACTTCCGGGTGTGATATTCTCCAAAGCAAATGAGCTGCTCCGACCCTCGGTCCTGATGGACTCCAACTTGTGTTTATTAATCAAACAAATAAATAAACACAAGGATAATTATGTGTTATTGTTGAGTAAATGGAGAATTGCACAGGGGAAAATAACGTATGCCACAATTTTAGAAGCGGATTTTGTTAAACTAATACGTTTGCGCTGTGGACCAACACTATACATTGACGGGGAAGGGGGTAGCAAAAAAGATAACACCATTAAACAGTTACACAACATAGCAGAAATAATATCGATAGCAGCGTCCCTAGCAACCACCTTGGTAACAATGAAAACGTTGAATAGATGAGAGTGCAAAAATAACGGCTCCGCCCACTTTTGGGGGAAAACAACGCTGTCAGTTGAACGGCGGTCAATACAAATTCTGAAGTTTTTGCCAATCCGATCAGAAATGTAAGGAAACCGGAGTTTTTTGGATCTTCAAAGAGCCCGATTCCAATGGCCAGACAGGCAAACAATTGCATTAAGCCATTACAACTCGACGATCGGGCTCGATGTGGTTAAATATAGCAGTCGGCTATCGATTTTCATAGATGAGAGTAACATCTACGTCACTTTACGGCCCCACCCACTTTTGGGGGAAACAACGCTGTCATTTGAATGGCGATCGAGCCTGAAGCCACAGAGCTCTTCTTTTACTGTCCTTTCTTCTTAGAGGAAGTACAGAATCACTGAACTATTGATTATGTTTAATGTTTGAAGTGCAATAAACGACACAGCAGCTGTTTGACATGATACAACTATTATGTTCCGCCTCCCTCATGAGAGTAACAGCTGGTGAAATGACAGCCTCGCCTACTGATTTTAATTAACCATATATCAAGACCGATTGTCGATTACCAATGATCGAATGTAATTGCCTGACTGGCCATCGTAATCGAGCTCTTTGAAGATCCAAAAATCCACGGTTTTCAATCGGATTGGCAAAAACTTCAGAATTTGTATTGATCGGCATTTCAAATGACAGCGTTGTTTTCCCCCAAAAGTGGGCCGGCCGTAATTTTTGTCCGGGAGTGACGTAGGTGTTACTCTCATCTATGGACACAATTTCCTGAAGTAATCTTCGAAATAACTAGCAAACTAAAGACCATGTACATCCACTGCACACATAATGTGAAATAACAACTCATATTTCTCGCATCAAATGACATCAAAACTAATTTTAATAACCAAACTAACGGTAAAATAGGCATTTTCCACCGAGAATAAAACGAATGTCGGCCATGTTTTTTTTTCTGCAGGGAGAAATTTGAAGATCATGTGACATAGACGCCAGCCAGTGGAAATAAATGTTGAAAAAAAACCTAGGTATCTTACAATTTCAGAGGCGTTTTTGTAGAAATACTACGTCCCAAGTTGTGGACCAACGTAGTTATTACACGTATTTTTGTGAGACTGGGTTGGTATTACTGATGCATAAATATGTACAGTATTTTGAGAAAAAAGCTTATTTTAATTACTATACATACTGCTGGGTAGCTAAATCTATAATATTACATCATCATTTATTTTGAAATGTTATATTAACCCTCCTGTTGTCTTCGGGTCAAATCTGACCAATTTACTACTTTCATCAATCATAACTTTTTTGTTTTACATTCGATTGCATTAAAGCTTTATGATATCCTTCACAGTAGATATTTGAACATATGAAATTGCTGATCACCACTTTCATTGAATTTTGGATGATTTAGTCAACTTTGTAACACCCCTGGTGTTCCCGGTCCAAAATGACCGCCATAAAGAAAAGGAATTAATAACCATCCGGATCAGATAAAACACACACACACACACACACACACACACACACACACACACACACACACACACACACACACACACACACATACTCTAGATGTGTCCCCCGCTCTTTTGTGCCCATCCCCCCACATGGATCACACCTGGCACACACAATACATGTTCAGTGTCTATTCTTTGTATATTTACTGCAGTTTTTCATGTATACCAGTAGTCTGGTACGATATTGACAGTTTGAAAGGGTGTTAAATGACATTTGGTGATGATTAATGGTTTTTGTGTTAATGTAATAGCAGCTAAAACAGGACCGGTCAAATTTGACCACGAACACCAAAGTAAGGAGGGGAGGGGGACAAAGGCAATAGTTAATAATCTGAATACTGAAGCAACTAAAGTTTTTAGATAAATGTACTAGAAAATTGCAATATTCTTTTAAGATGTAGCAGAGTGTAAGTTTAAAGTAACAGAAAATGGAAATACTTAAGTAAAGTTACTCAAAATGGTACCTATACATACAGTGCTTGAGCTTTAGTTAGTGTCATGGCGTTTGTAAAGTGCTGTTCCAGAGACGGAGGAGCAGAGAGGAAGTGACTCCCGCCGGCCTGTCTGTGGTCTGTGTTTGTCAGTTGATTTGAAGCTGCACCCCCAACATGCTGTGACAGGAAAGGAATTAACTCAGTGAGGAGACAAAATAAAATAGAAAGCCCTCAAAGGAAGATGATGTTAAAAACTATTAAATGCGTGATGCACATTGAAAGCCACAGCAGTCACTTGAACTCTGACATATACCGAGGAACTATATTTATTTGGCATTTGTAGCAGTTCAATTGTCACGTAAAACACGTTTTTTTTCTAATGTGAGATGCTGTTCCTCTGAATGGTTCAGGTCGCTCAATAACTGGTACCCTGTTTTCTGCAGAGTAAGAACTCCAGATTTGTGTGTTTTGGCCCGAGCCAAACCACCTCAGGAGTGTCCTCAATCAAAGGATTTCCAGGTCTTAACTCCCTGATCCACAGACTGCACTTCACTGGGCAGGTTACTGCACCGGTGCTACAGTAAAGAAAAGTTGATTTGAAACATCACTGCTGTAGCTAACAGTGTCTCATGAGAATAAGATGTATCAAATCTTTAGAGTTTGTGTTTATTTAAGGTGTTAGCTATAGCTTTGATAATAAAGTCAATCATTTTATTTTATTTTGCATTTATATTTAAGTGATAGTGTTGAAAGGGGAGAAAGAGGGGAAGACATGCGGCAAAAGGTCCCAGGCTGGATTCCAACCTGCGTCCACTACATGGAGACACCAATGGGCGTCCAGCTCTACTAACTGAACTACTGCAGCCCAATGACAACTATTGTAATAAATTAAATCAAATAAAACGTAGAAACATGTTCTTAAATATATGTCTATATGTATGTAACATATGCATTATGCTCTCTGAGATTATATATACTATACTATTATATATATCACATTTTACAAGAGAGACCAGGCCAAGGTCCATACAAAATCACAACACAATAAAACACACAAACAACCACATGTCTTTATTGCCACATATGATGACATTAAATTCACCAATGGACATCAATGTTTGTTCATTTTAATTTTAGTATTGATTATTCCTTGATGCAAAGAAGGAAAATGCAGTCTTCCCAAAGTATTGGATATATTAGAGTGGAATGAAACTTGTGTGAAAGAATAATAATCATGTCGCTGTTAAAACAGAAAACCACAATTGTTCAACAAAATGTCATGGTTTTAGCACATTGAGCTAGCTCAGTTGTGTGGAGCTACTTACAAAATGTAAAAAGGTGTACTATTGTTTATTGACAAAAATGATTGCCCACAGTATACTAAAGCCAAAACTATTTTGTACGGCAATTACAACAAAAAAGGTTTTATGTTGCTCACAAAACCCTAAATATAAAGTAAAAATGGATAATTGTCAAAACATGTACACTAGAATGTAAGACTTTTTTAAATTGCATATGGCTACTCTTAGTTCAAACAAGCATTTTCAATAAAAGAGCTAAATTAAAGTTATATACATTTAAAAAATGTCACTTGCATTAAAACAGAAAACAAATATTAAGCTAGCCTCTTTTTATAGGATTAGACGTGAAGAAGAAGTTGTGCAGTGCTCAGTTACTTTATTTTGTATAAGTAAGTAAAAGTACTACATTCAAAATTGTGCTTATGTAAAAGTAAAAAAGTAGTGTAAAAAAATACTTTGAGTACAAAAAGTAAAGGTACACGTTATGCAAAATGGTCATTTTAAACCCCAGATATATTAAGTATTTTAATTACTCTATTAAAATTAAAAGTGCATTAATGTGTTCATCATTGGTAAAAGGGGGGTTTACATGAAATACTTTATACAATAAACTGGGTAGCTTAACCTATAATAATATTGAATAATGTGTGTTGATTTACATTTTGTATAAATAACCTAAATATTCAAGTGATTAATTATGTAAATGTGTGAAGTAAAAATAAGAGGTAACCCTAACCCTAATAAGAACAATATGTGTTAAAAAAACAGTCGTAAAAGTATAAAGTAGCACAACATAAAAATCAAATAAAGTACAATGTTTTACTCAAGTACAGTATTTGAGTAAATGTGCTTTGTTACATTACACCACTGGACTTTACCTCACAATAAATATATTTTCTGAAGGTCTGTAGACCGTCTCATTGTTCCCGGGTTTTAAAGCGAGCCGTGTCCTCACCTCCAGCCGGGGAGGGCACATCTCTAGGGGGGAGCGGGCCGAGCGGGGGGCGGGGCCTGGAGGCACTGAAGACGCACAGCCTATCATGAAGTTTCTCACTTCTCACCATACTGCTTACCTGTGCGCCAAAACGATCATACTGCCTCACTTTGACCGTCAGCGATGGAGATAATCAGATGAAATATGATGAGGATATTATTCTGTGCACGTTTGTCGACGACGGGAAGAAGAAGAAGCAGAGCTGAGACCACGAGCTGCATTTATTCAGAATAACTCAGCAGCTCCAGCACTAACAGGTAACCTCTCTCTCCCTGCGAGATAAGCGTACTGCACTATAAATGAATATATCTCAACATTAGATTGCTTTATTAACCATGCTTTGGTTTGACTTGGAGATATAATTAACATATATTTTACACGAGAAGACCCTGAGACCTGCAGTTAAATAAACAGTGGTTTAATGTATTGAAGTACATTTACTCAAGTATTGTACTTATATATCGATATGAGGTAGCCTACTTGTGCTTTACTTGAGTATGCTTAGTTTATGCTTCTTTATACACCAATGGCATGGGCACTACAGTTTGGAAGCCAATATTTTACTTTTTACTCTATGACAAAACGAGTTACAAATTACTTTACAGATTCTGATTTTAAGCTAAAACAAAATATAAATACACTATAATATACCATAACAGTTAAAGATATCCAGCAATGATATATAAAGTCATTGAAAGAAGAAGACAAAAACTTTTACTTACGAAGTATTTTAACACTGTAGTATTTCTAATTGTACACAAGTAAAATATCTGATGTATCTTACCCCACTGTAATTATATGAAATAACAATATATTGTCAATTGTTTTTTACAGCTGAAGTTTAAGATTCTGATTTAAGGGTCTGAAGAATGAAGTCAAAGCATTTATTTTGATACAGTTGAAAACATTCATTTGTGTAGTAATATAAAGTCGAGGTTTAATATTATAGTTAATATTATATTGACTTGACCTGTAGGTGTGGAGGATTAGCTCCAATGGGATGTAGCCTGGTGTGCCATTTACTCACGTACAAATTATGCGGTCTTAAAATCTTAAAACATATTTCACTTTAAAGCAATTACCACATCATAGGACTCACATTCATATTCATTTTGAAAGAAAGGAAGGAAGGAAATCTGTCCATTATGCTGTTTTTAGAAATGTGCCGTGATTTCTTGATGCTGTTCATTTTAAACTCTGGTTTAATGTAATTGTTTCTCCCATTTGTCACTGCAAAGTATACGGCCATATCATGTGTATATGTTCCCTGTAGGAATTCAAATTATTATTCAAAGTGCACATGATAGGATTTACGGGATTTATTGTTAATAATCAATAGTTTGAATTAGTTATCTTTGTTAAGAAAAAGGTTTGATTTGGAAAAACGATTCCATGGCGTGACAGTGACGATTGACCAAGTGCAAGACTTAATAAGACATGTGTATATATATATATATATATATATATATATAGTGGTGGAAGAGTTCGAATCATTTACTGTAGGGAAAGTAGCAATACCACAAAGTCAAATACAAGTCATATTTTAAAAGTTTGACTGAGTTCATGAGAGGACAACACATTCAAGTACAGATATGCAGAATGGGATGTCGGTGTTATATTGTCACAGTATTGGATTATTATTATTGATAATTCAATCTGTAAATGGATCAAAAGGTAAAGCACATTTTGACTAATGTTGGGTAGTTTAACCTAAAACAGTTCACGTTTGTATCAACCGATTGGATGTTTGTATGTGAAATGTTATTCTATAATGAAAAGTATTATAATACACATAATGTTTAAAATAGAATACAGATTAAAATGGACATTTTTAAACTAAAGGTAAGTACATATACATTAAAACTGCACAGAAAAAGTAATATTCTTAGTAACCATTGTATATACTACATATCACATTATGTCACATCTTATTTAACATAACATTGTGTCTTTGTAGGGTTTTAATCTTTGTCTCCATTTAAACATAAATACTTAAACAAGAACATCAAATAGTATTGTGAACAAATCCTGTTGAAACACGACAGTGTGTGTTTGTACGCTTTGAATTTTTAAGTGGAAATTAGGTGCAAACTTGATCAAAAATACACTTGTACTTGATTTATTTTGGTTTACAAATGAAGGCTCTGAAAATGTCAGTTAAGGGAAAAAAAGGCTCCTTAAAGATGTCCCAACAACTGCAGTACATATTTCAGTGAGATGCAGTAAAGTTCATTCTATGCAATTATGCTCAGTGATTTATAGTGTCACACAGACACTCTAAATCACTGAACATGTCATCTGAACTGAACTGAACTGTTATCCATATCTAAGCTATCTTGGAACCGATTAGACCAGATCAGCCTCCACTTCCAGCTCTGTGTCTCACTACCTTACCTCCACCCAGGTGTGCAGATTACCTTTTCAAATCAAGCATAGCGTTCTAAAAGAAACTCTGTCTAAAGGCCCCTATCTATTGCACTCACCAGGTTTTGAATAACTGTTGTGCAGGCTGACTTTGATATGTCATCGTGGTCCACTCTGACAACTGCCCTGACCCCAGTCTAATTGATCTGCTCCACTCCCATTGGTTGAATGGCAGAATACATTTTTAAAAAAGTAAAAATTATCCACTATTCTGGAAATAAGGCCTCAAAATTAAATCGAGCAGATTATTAGCTTTCAAATCAGAAGAAACAAGTCTGGAAGGTTATTAAAACTCAGGAAAAGATAGATAGATCGATAGGTACTTTATTGTTGAGAAAAAGTTGAGAAATTGGTATGTCACAGCATTGACAATCTACAAGAATTACAAAATGACTTAAAGGTGGGGTAGGTAAGTTTGAGAAACCGGCTCGAGATACACTTGTTGTTATATTCCATGGAATGCTCTGAACATCCCGATAGCAATGAATATCTGAAGTGCTTTGACAACAAATCCATAACAAAACATCATCTGTGGAAGCCGTAGTACTGTAAAAAGCACGACCAATCATCTGAGCCGACCCGGCTAAAATAACTGGATGGCCTACCTGCCTGTCAGCCTTCCATCGGGGCACACACTGATCTCGTGCCCTCATTGGTCATGTGCGCGTTCGTGTGTGTTGGAGGAGGGGCTCTGTGAGGAAGTGGCAGATTTCCTCCGGCTGTGTATTTTCAAATTCTTGCGCACTCGAGCTGGTTTCTCCAACATTACCTACCTCACCTTTAACAATAGAATAAAATACAAATAAAACATTCAGAGTCGTATCCAAACACTATCTTATATACCAATCTATTTAACATAGAAAGTGGCTTGAAATTCAAAGTACAATATATCCTGTGAGGTAGTGTTAGTAGGCTGCGAAGTGTGTGTGCCTCACTTGTTGAAGTGTTTTAAGAAAGAGAAGAGCTTGTTCCCCGTCTGCGCCTCTTCCCTATGGCAGACCTATAAAGCGGGGCCGTGCTGGGTCTTGGTCGGGCAGGTTTTATGACCAGAGCTCTGTCATTGCTCTGTACCATCCTCCTCCTCAAGGGCTGCCCTCCGCCTGGGGGCCCTTCTATGCCAGCTGTTTCCCTCAGGAGCTCCTGGCACTCCCAGCACTTTGGCGAGCGGAGGCGGATGCTGGTGTCTTGGTTTGTTTACGGTTGTGTCAGTAAGAGTGGAGTTGTGGGGACCATTCCGCTGTGCAACCCAGTCACATTCCCAAAAGATTACAGAGCAGCGACTCTGGCTCCAGGCCGACATGAAATAAATCAGCTTGACCTTTAACACCAGACCTTTCATTAGGGAATTCCAAACTAATTGCTTTAGGGTTTCGTTGCGACCAGAAAGCATCTCTGAGTCGCTTTGACGGAACCTTTGAGAAGGCCGTGTAATGGTCTTGGTTTGGTCTGGGTTCGGCTGTATTGACTCAACAAATGGGATTTACTGAGGGGTTCCTTCACTGTCAGTCAGAGGTACCCCGCCTGTGTCTACGCTCCACCTGATCAACATATCAGAGAGGATGCATGTCTTCCAATGGAGTTGACCTATTGTCTTTTGGCAACCCTTTGCAGCTTGCTCCATCAGATATGGTTTCACAGCAAGATTGAGACAGCATAGCTTCAGCCTTCTTTACGGTTTCCTGCTGTAAAGATAATTGTAGATGTTGGAGGATGGGGGTGTGGTGGAAGTCAACAAGATTGTTTGGGGGAGGGACATGTTTGAAACCGAGCACACGTCTTGTAGGCCGGTGGCTTCTTGTCATGGATTTCCACAGACGTGTCCAACATTACCAAGCTTTATGTCACCGTTGAAATCAGAGCCCCTCCTCGTTCTGACAGACGCTGCAGTGGCGTGTTCAAACGAACATACCTGGCGCATGTTGGGGACAGGATGCTGTTTTAGAGCGTGTGCCCATAATTACGTAAATAAAGTATTGTTCTCGTGTCATTGTTTCCCTCCCATTCTCAGGCTCCTGAATGCCGTCAGTCTGCAACTGTTGATGCTTTCTGCCGCCAGTGTGTTCGAGGCGGGCCGTTTTACGGGACTCCTTTTGTATCTTGCCTGGAGGCCTGTTGTAAATCATGGGTGATTCATAAAAACAGGTTCTCCTGTCTGCCAGGTTTCATCTCCAAAACCTCAGAGACGTACAAATAGACTTTGGCCCGCAGCCATACCTCCCTGGAACTTCTTCCTTTACCAAACTGTTCTCCTGTCAACACTCCCCTTCACTCTTGTCCCTGCCCCCCCACTGCCTTTGCCTTGCACTGGGCCAATGATGTTGTTTTCTTTGCACTTGTCTTTGACTGTCCTCCATGGGAAGTACCTGGCAGCGGATGCATGTGGCAGGCTTCTGCCTGGACACGTCTGTCTCCCCCTCTCTCCTGCCTCCTCGGCCACGCAGCGTGAGAACGGCAGTATCCATGGCGATGAAGGAGGTGTGCTTAGGGTTTAAATGTTGTAGACAGAAGGATTTAGGCCTGAATGTCTGCACTTCTGAAGTTCAGAAACGTTAGATCAGCAAAGGCTGAGTATTTCAAAGTCTTTCAGAGTGGGGAAAAATGACCTCAAGGCTTTGAAGTCATTGCATGTAGTTCAGTGAAGCCATTGAGAAAATGCAACACAGTGAGAAGTTGATACCAGATTTGAATATATAACAGTTTGTCTGTTCTTTCTTTCTGCAGGTTTTGGACACATCTCAACATGTGCTAATCTTCTAAGCATTACCCAAAATATAGTGAACAAGATTTTGAGCCGCCAACCTCATCAACAGTCGAGCACCTTGCCCAGCTTCCCTCATGGCCCACCCTTACGAGCATTGGTTGCGGACAGCACCCCCAAGTGGCAACTCAGAAGACATTAACATCCCCTCCTGGTGGGAACTCCACAGGGACGTCCAAACAGGGAGCTGGATTGACCTGCAGACGGGGCAGAATGTCGGCTTGCCTTCGGTAAATCCTGGGAGCTCCATGGGGTTGCAGCACTCTTTAGGGCCCTACGGATCCGACCCACACCTGTGCAACCTGCCTCCATCTCAACTCGCTCCAGCCTCGCACTCATCCCACCTCTTCTCTCAAGATGGCTTCAAGATGGAGCCAATGGCCCCTGAAATGCTGCAACAGGAAGCGTACTCCCTGGAGGAACCGCAGGAGAATGCTGTCTCCGCCCGGCCCAAGCCTCAGCGCCGCTCCTCCTCCAGAGGCGGGGGCCAGACTGCGTGTCGCTGCCCTAACTGCGTGCATGCTGAACAGCTGGGCCAGAGCACGGATGACAGCAGGAGGAAGCACATGCACAACTGCCACATCCCCGGCTGCGGCAAAGCCTACGCCAAGACCTCGCATCTGAAGGCTCACCTGCGATGGCACAGTGGGGACCGGCCCTTCGTCTGCAACTGGCTCTTCTGCGGCAAGAGATTCACACGCTCTGATGAACTGCAGCGCCACCTTCAGACGCACACCGGTGCTAAGAAGTTCAGCTGCGCATTATGCCCCAGAGTGTTCATGCGCAATGACCACCTGGCCAAACACATGCGCACACACGAGTCCCCGCCAGGACACGGGGAGGAGAGGGTGAATGGAGACGGGAGGATGGATAAAGGCTTCGATACACCCACCCCTCCTCAGTCTTCCTCAAACGTGTCCGACAACACAGAGCCACCACTGAAGCTGAAATGTGAGACGGACCCCTCAGTCTCCAGCGTGACAGGGCAGTCTGGGTAATTTCATCACTTTCTGAGGCATTTTTTGCAGTTAAGGGTTAACATTTTTTTCCCTCTTTATCATAGAGTTGTCTTGGTTTTACAATAGAATAGAAAGTAGAAAAAAAGTTTGGACAAACTTTCACTGATGGAAGTCTGATGGGACAGAAAGTGTTTCTTCTGTGTCTATCAACTAGGCAAACTCTGATAGTATAAATGTTTTAGCACACAGAAAAAGTGTAATTTATTCATAGTATAATTGACTGATTCTGTGGATTCAAGTGAAAGGTGACTAAGGAGGCGATCAAGCTGAAGCTGCAGCTTGTTGCTGGACTTCTGTTGCTGCTAGAGCTTCTGCTACCGGTAGACCAAAGATTAACTGAAGGTAGCAACTTGTTTACAAAGAAATGAATCAAATGTATTGCTGGGGTGTTGGAGGAATGTTTGTCTCCAATACAGTTTAATACACTAATGTCAAAGGCAGCATGCTTTTGAACAGAGAAAAGAGACCGTTTTTTGTACAAGTCTCAGACGGTGTGTGTATCCTTCTGCGCAAGTTGTGATAAGCCACTGGAACATAATACAGCATGTCGTTTTTAAACAGTCATTGGATGGTGAAAGTTCATGCGACAGAACTGTGTGTGTGGATGTTGTAAGTGATTAAATGGTACTTTTACTAAAGTACAACTGACAATAATGCTGTACTATGGCAGCATGCTATAATGTTGGTGAATATATAATATAATATAAAAATGGGAATTGAATGCACTACAAAGGCGTATTTACCAAAAATGTGTGTTTCTGTTGCCACTTCTGGCATAACACTTAATGATGAGAATGTGAACACTGGTCCAGGTTACCAGATGAGAACAACAAAATGTGACAATGATATAAAAAAAGAAAAAATTGTAAAGGAGTCAGAGCCACGGAAAGAGCTTCGCGTCATGATCACAAAAAAATGGACGTGGAGAGAAAATGCTGCCTGATTAAAGAAATCCTTTGGTACATGCTGATGACAGCGATCATATTTGGCATCAACTGGACTCCACAGGGCGGTATGTCTAAGCAGGGTAGTTTACCACAGTGCCCTCTGCAGGCACAAGATTTAAAGCTGCACCAAACAATGTTTTTATATAACCAATAGATTCAATTACTTGGCCATTGAAAAACATTGTTCCCATTCAACTAAATTACATTGTCATTTTTCTTTTGTGTATATGTCCCTGATCACATTTGTTTTAAACTGGCAAATCCAAAGAAACACAGGTCTTTCACCGAGGTATTGTTCGGTTTTCCATCTCCAAACTATACTGTATTCTCACAGCTCTCGTCAACGTCTTTAAACGGTAAAAATATGTCAATTTTGCATCTACAGTTTTTTCTGCTGCCCCCAAGTGGCCACAAAAAGATACTGCTTCACAGGTCACAAAGGGTGTAACAGAAAATCCCAAAATAATTTACCGTGAATTCATGCGTCAAGAGGTTCAGACGTCGTGGAAGGTGGCAGAAGGATTTCCTACTGATCCAGGTGTACCTCATTATGTGGGTTGATACATTTCTTCAAAATACCATCAGCTCGATACCTATTTGCATGTTGGATCAAGCTATAGGCGCAATTATCGACAAGCAGTCTGTAAAAGGCTTATCTCTCAACACATTAGATTAAGATCTCTTTGTGTGTCTGGAGTTTTTCTATGTTCCACAACTCATTTAACAAACCATTGGATTCTGGATAAGCATGCAGAAAAAGGTTGCTAGCAATCTAGCTAATGAAACAAAATGCAAGAAAACAACAGGCAGAATAATTTGTTCAGGTTAACTTTCATAATCTATATGAATTGATCACTAGTTGTGTAGCGGGCAGTGTGAGCAGCACTATTAGGATGTATGTAACCCATCACAGTCATTAGGCTGAGATGTCTTTATATTAGGGGCTTGCATTATTGGAGGCTCAATATTGCTGTATTTATGTATAGAATATAATAAATGGAAGACCATGTTTAAACATTAGTCAATTGCTGTGTTTTGAGTATTAATAATATTATTTTTTGTTGATGTTATTGATAGTCTTTTATGTTGGTCAGTAGAGCAAGATGGACACGTTTTTTTATTGGTTGCAAAAGTAAATGTTTTAGTTGGCTGCAATAAAATAGATTTTAAAACGTTTAATAAGTTAAGTATCATGGTGTAATAACTTGTATTTAATCTATTGTTGTCTTTTAAATAAAAAAATTATTTTCTGTGTACATGTTGAAGTTTTATTTATGGAAGATGTGCTAACTGTCAGTTATTATTTGCTGTTAAATGTTGTATTAATTATGACAACACACAAAACTATTATATTATTATTAGTAGAATCATTAAGAGTAAAGATGAAAGTATTTTTAGTCAAAGTACTTATAGTCTGGGCTGGATTACCATATGGGCAACCTGGACAGGGGCCCTTGAGCTAAAGGGGCCCTCAGTGACAGTCATTTTGTATTATTGTTGTCTCGATAAGATGGTATGGGCTTACAGTTACAGAGTAGTAACAACTATATTAAAAGTGTGATGCTCTCGAAATGTAATCAATTCTTATGACGGAAAACATCTTCTTGCTTTACTACCATATAGTTGATTTACTTATTGTGTAATGTCCATGTGTGTCTGTTTGGGTGGTAGATTGGTCTATTACAGAGAGTTTTCATTCATTATTTACATTTCATATTGTGTATTCTTCTATAGGCCTACTCTATTGATATACATATATATTTTCGAAAGTACAATTGTCAAACTTGGCTAAAGCCCCCAATGTTGCTAGATCCAAGCAACACCCCTGGTTCAGCTGGAGGGAATTAATGAAGTGATCAGTGAAGTGATCAGTGAAGATGTTTTGATACTGTAAAGCTGTGTGGAGAATTTACTGTAAGAATCACACACAATTATTCTTGGGGGCCCATGAGTTGTAAGTATTTATAAAAAGGTTTTTAAGTTTCGAACTCATGATCATTCAGTTGAATCATGTTAACTATTATCAAGAGAAATGGGAGACATTTGAAAAGTTATACAATCCTGTTTCCTCTTTATTATTGTTGTGTATTAAGTGTCAATTGATGGCTGCAACACAATACGGAGGTAAGAAAGGGAAGAGATCTGAATACTCTCTGAATTCACTTAATATATCAAAGCATTTATCTTGTGTTTATTACTGAATGTATTTCACAAGTGGGGCATTGTGTTGGGGGAAAGGCAATAGCTTTTTTTTAATGATATACGTTTTGAAATATTGAATATGTTCACATATTTCATACTTCCCACAAAATGAACTACAAGGTTAGGTAAGAAATACGCTTTTAACGCAATTTTCATTCTGAGTTGCGAAACTTGCGTTCATCGTCGAGATGCCGAAATTCAAAGTTGCACTAAAACATAAGGGTGATGCATACTGAAAGTTTGCCATCTGTTGAATACATTAATGGTAAACTAAAACATGATACGTTTAATAGCACAATGTGACAGCTTGTGGTAGTAACAGCTGCTAAATCATCTACACACGTTAACGGAGGTTAAAACTACTTCAAGGGAACGTTATGTCATGGCGTCAATAGTTTATTCAAGACGCCAGAGCTGTAATGCCCGGAGTTTATAGCGGGTACGTAAAAGCACCGCTAGCTGTAACCGGAAAAAGAATTATTCACAGCAGGAAATGTAAAAAACACATCACACACAAGTCTTGGTGGCCCCATTTTCTATCTAGCGTTGAACTTGTTTTCTCCAGTTTTGTGGGACAGAATTGTCTATTTCATTTTATTGTTGTATTGAAACGAGGAATTTTTCAAGATGGGGGGAGGCGATTTGGTAAGTATGAGCTATCTAAGCCGCTTTTCTGTTATTAGACCGTTGATACACAATTCCGTTGACAATATGGTCATTAAAAGACGGTCGTTTGTTTACTGGTGTCGATACATATTTTACAACATGAGCTAATGTCTACTGGGAATGGGAAAGCGCTTCTTCAGTTCGGCACACTTTCGTTTTAGACCATTCCTATATTTTAATAGTTTGAAAGTAACGGCTTATTTTCGTTAGCTTAAGGTCAACGAGCTGGCCGTTAGCTAGATGTAGAGCTGGGAGAAGTATTCCGATCTTGTACTTGAGTAAAAGTAGAAGTACCAGAGTGTAGGAATACCCTGTAACATGTAAAAGTCCTGCATTCAAAATGTTACTGAAGTAAAAGTAGAAAAGTATTATCATCAAAATATAGTTAAAGTAGCGACAGTAAAAGTAGTCATTGTGCAGATTCATTTCATTTCATTTCAAACCTTTATTTAACCAGATTGGTCCCATTGAGATCATAGATCTCTTATTCAAGGGAGACCTGAGATTGGTCCATTTCAGAATAATATATATGATATGTTTTATAATGATTGATCATGAAAGTGTTCTCAAAGCTGGTGAAGGTGCAGCTAGTCTGAATGGCTTTGTAGACTGCAGGGTAGCTGGTGAAGGTGCAGCTAGTCTGAAGTACTTTGTAGACTGCAGGGTAGCTGGTGGATTTACTCCAGGTGGAACTAAAGTCTGATTTAACACTTGATTACACAATACAATTTAAATACTCAAGTAAAGTATAAGTCTCTCAAAATTGTACATCATTACAGTACTTGAGTAAATGTAATCAGTTACTTGACACTACTGGCTGTGGCTAGATGTGAGTGTCAAATGTTAAAGTTGAGATTTCCTTTGAAATATTCTGGCACATATTAAATTGTTGTGCATACACCCGAAAATGTTATTTTGAAGATTGTATGTTAGCCGTCAGATTTGTATACACATACTGGGTATGTGGAAAGCTTTCGTTAAAAGGGTAAAGTTACAAAATCAAGTTTACGCTAAAGCTGGTACATGATCATTTTTAAAGTAAGAGCTACTAAATGTTGTCCATCTTGTCTTCTGCCAGAACTTGAAAAAGAGCTGGCATCCCCAGACTATGAAAAACATTGAACGTGTTTGGAAAGCTGAACAGAAACATGAGGCCGAGTGCAAGAAGATTGAGGAACTCCAGAAGGAACTGAAAGATGAACGAGCCCGAGAAGAAATAACAAGATTTGCAGAGACGGCCGGATCCATCAAGTGAGTTCTCTGATATTGTAATGAAAGTTATTTTGTGGTTCTCAGAAAATGAATTTCTGATTAATATATTATTCTTTTTCTGATGACAGGAAGAAGGATGATCGGCTGGACTGGATGTACCAGGGCCCCGCCGGCCAGGTGTCCAGAGACGAGTACCTGATGGGACGTGCCATCGACAAGCAGATCACCGACCAATACGAGGAGCCCGAGAGCGGCCCGTCAGCTGAGACCGGCCTCCTGCCCGGCTCCATCTTCAACCCCTCCACTCCCGCCTCTAACCTCGACCTGGCTGCTAAGATCAGGGAAGACCCCCTGTTTGAAATCAGGTAAGTGGGGCCCTTATCTCTGGTCATTGCTACCAGGTGCAAAGGTTTAATATAATCAAGTTTTGTTGGTTTTCTAAAGGAAACGTGAAGAAGAAAAGAAGAGGGAAGTCTTGAGTAATCCAGTGAAGATGAAGAGAATTAAGGAAATGGTAAAAAACTATTTTTTGTAATATATACATATTTTAAGATCTCTTACTGTGATATTTTCTAACATGCAAACTTTGAGAAAATGTTAATAAATAAAAAAACTCACTCATATCTGACAAGTTGTTCCTTCCTCTGCAACTTCCAGTAATGATTCGACTAACTTTATTAAAAGAAGACAACTTCAGTTTGTATTTTTATATTTTGTAAATGATTCGTTGGTTCTCTCACAGCTGCGCCAGAATCTGGACAAGAAAGACAAGAAGAAGAAGAGGAAGAAGGATAAAAAGGAGAAGAAAGACAAAGCGAGAAAAAAAGAGAAGAAGCATAAGAGAAGGAGTTCTAGTTCAAGCTCGGAGGAGGAGGAGGAGGAGACACACAGGTATGTGAGGGGACTGTTGAAAGCTGAAGTGAGGGACTTTCACTTTGTATCAATCAATTGGTGCAAAGGGCTTTATTATTTATTATAGTCTTTGATCTGTTTTCAGGTCACATTCCAGAGATGAATCCTCAACAGACACCAAGTCTCGTTCGCATCATGTCCCGGGCTACGGCCTGCAGGTCAGTGAGCAGCAAAGCACTATTTCATATACTACTTTTTACCATGCATTTACAACTCCAGTCGTTAATCTGGCTCTTCCCTCTCAGTTCCCGGCTGGCAGACATCACCAGTCCTCCGGGCGCCGTGAGAGGAGCCGCTCCCGGTCGCCTCACAGGAACAGACAGGAGGGCCACGCCCACTCCTCTTCCTCACACAGAGGCGACGGGAAGGACGAGCCCAAAGCCTCCAGCCAACAGAGAGAGCGTTACCAGAGACAGAAGCACCCTGTGGCCAAGTAAGGCTTCACAGAGGCGATAGTCCAAATACTGAATCGGTTTATTAAGTATTACACGAGAGGAATTTCCTTTGGTAAAAATGGTGCATACAAAGACCTAGAAAGAAGAATACTTTGCAAAAAACAGTACTATTATAAAAGCTATTTTAAGACTATTGTAATAAACTATATGTGAGAAACTGAGTACAGTAAAATATGACGAATACTGTATTCAAAGTGGAGAGCTGTGCAGGTTTAAAACGATGCTCACTATTCTCAGATGAACGTTTTGAATTGATAAAGGATCAAGATCTAATACTGGAGTTTCCGTCCATTATTAAATCTCAAATCTTCTGTCTTTTTACTTCTATGATATATATCAGTATCTCTATCTTTTTAGATAATATGCAGAATAACTGCTTTGTCATTATTCTCAAGTATATTATACAAATCCGAATATTAGCAATCAGTCAGCACAGCTTTTTGTTTTGTTTTGCAAAGCTACACTACAATATTATAAGTATTTCCTCAATTACATTCCAGTGGTGCCTACGCAAGAATGTGTGTTCCAAAAGAAATCCAAAAGTTCAAATGTATTTAAAGAAAGTAATAGATATAATTAAAATGTCACAAAAATATGTATCCAAGCAATTATTCTGCTTCAATCCATATTTGTTGGCATTAAGTGTTTTAAAATAACCGTTGTACTTCCAGGTTGCTGCGAACAAAGAGTTTTATCTGATGAAAAAACACTAACTGATTAATCCTTTCCTTTTTTAAATCAGCTGATGCGTCAGACATTCCAATATTTATTTGAAAGCGTCCTTTTATAATGTTAATTCTGACTATGGGTTAAGTCAGATGAACTTTAATAAGGTCTTCAGAAAACATATTTAAATGATCCCCTGTTTACAGAGCATTGCCAGTAATTCCCCCATGTTTCTTTGTGTCTGACGTAGGAAGCTCTCTGCAGAAGAGCTGGAGCACAAGAGGCAGGAGATGATGGACCAGGCCAAGCAGAGGGATGAGGACAGGGAGAATAATGTGAGGAGATACAAGAAGCAAGACGAGCAGGAAAAGCAGCGGGAAAAAAATGTCAAGCATGACCGGCACGCTGGCTTCATTCAGTAAGTTTCTGAGCAACATTGACACGGAAAATAATCATAGGCTGTGGAAACCTTCTCATCGGTCTGTCTTAATCCACATATAATGTCCTGCAGGTGTCTCCTCATTCTTTTGCATGCTTGTTTTGTAACTCCAGTAACACTCACCTTTCCTTCTTGCAGTGATATGAAGCTGGAGAGTGCATCCAGCTCCTGCTTAGAGGACAGAGTGAGGAGGAATATCCACTCCATTCAGAGGACGGCAGCCTCCGTGGACAACTTCATGAGGAGATGAAAAGACAATTATTATATGAACTGATATTTAAGGCTTGGAATATGCCACCCACTCCTTTATCTGTCTCTTCAATGTATTGAACAGGTTTGCTCGTTTTAATGCATTCAGGATTGTGTGATGGGAGTCTGTCAGATACGGGACCATATGGCTCCAGGCTCACTTGGGGCTTTTATTTTGAAAAGTTGTTTCCACAATCGTAACATCATTTATATTTCAGGCTATCATGGATAATCTGTTCTAGATAGTTTTGTAAAAGCCATTTAGTTAAAGTGATCACAACTTTGTGCAGGATATGGTTTTAGATTTTACAGTTTCACAGACCCTGCTTTTATTTTTGAAATATATGGTCATTACTTGGTGTACACCTGTAATAGGCAATTGGAATAAAACATATTTCCGAATATAAATGTTTTTGTTTTTTGTAAGGTCAATTTGCTAAATGAAACATGCCAGGTTCAAATATAAACCTGGCAAGTATATTTAAATCAACACCCACTTTATTAATGCACCAGCTCCATATCACAAAACCAAAAATGCCCCTTTTTGGTCTGTGCAAATACAAGATGAGATACAATCTTATTGGGGCCCGAGCACGAGAGCGCTAGGACCCAACGGCGTCCTAGCACGAAGTGCGAGGAACCTATTGTTATTGGTGGAATTATTAGGGCCCGAGCACGAGAGCCCTAGGACCAGAGCTGGCCCGACCCATTAAGGGACAAAAGCGTCCGCTTAGGGCCCTGCAGCCACTAAGGGCCCCCTAGCAAAAAAAACAAAATAATGTCAGTACACCGTCGCCGTGATAAATATGTGTAATTCATTTTGTTAATATGCCTAGATTGTCTACTCTCAAAGTTATGTATTATATTGAGTCAATAATATAATACATTAACTGTACTTTACCTAAACCTCATGACACTAGAGAGGACGGCAGGATTGTAATTTCCCGTGTTCAGTGAATGCAACAGAGGCAAGACACCAGACCAACCAGAGAGGTGAATGGAAATAAACATCTGTCTTATTGGCTGACAGGTACCTATCCTATGAGCTGTGACAATGTTTAAACTCAGTCGGAATCAGAGTTTTTGAAGATGGACATAAAAATGTTTTTTCTTAAAAAAGACGATAATTCTCAAGTGGTGGCTCACACAACAACCCCAGAGTCACCACTTGAGTCAGGTAAACAAGGTATGTAAATGTCAGTAAACTTCCAAGTTATGCGAACATGTAAGCAAAGCCTACATTACAGCTACATTGACGTTACTTTGAATCGCGGGGGTAAGCTAAACCCAGGGCCGTCCCTCCCTACAGGCCGATCATGCAGACTGCGTGGGGCCTCACCTTGTGGAGGGGGCCTCATCTTGCGGAGGGTGCCTCAACTGAGCAGAAAATGAGGCGCACCTATGCGCAATTAGTGTGGCATGGCACGGTTTCGCCGCTGCGAGACTCCACTTGCAGCAACCCCCCCCCGGTCGACGCTCGCGAAACAGAGGGCCTCATCATATAACTTTGCGTGGGGCCTCTTGTTGGCCATGGGACGGCCCTGGCTAAACCGTTAGCAAGTAGCTATAGCTAGCCAGAGATATTAAATAAACACTTTGTCATACAATCTAAATGTAATGTTTGTTCGCGTTACCTGATGATTTCAAAGAAAGCTCTCTGGAAAATGTTGACTGACTGTCTGTGTTCGACATGAAGCTAGAAGCTACCTTACAGTACACAGTTGATCCTGAGTCCTGTCACTTAAAGTGTTTCATAGTTAGCTTAGCTAAGCATCAACCTAGCACTGAAATATATGGATGTTTTGTGACAGTATTTCTGAGAAAAAGTCAGCTAAAATGGTGGCATGCCACTGCTTTACGTGTCAACAGCATGTTTGAACATATTTGCAGCAGTAAATGTGGCTGTTTGACCACTGACGTTGCCATAACAACACCTGAATTTAAATGTGCAACCTCTTTTTGTGACAGATTTTTGCATGAAATTATAATTCTTCTGAATGATATTCCTATTGACAGCTAGTTTCTATGTGAACATTATGAGATTTTTTTTGTATTTAACCTTTATTTAACCAGATAAAAGCATTGAGATAGAATCTCATTTGCAATGCTGACCTGGCCAAGAAAGCAGCAACGTTACACATAACACATAACACAAACATATAAAATACAGAGAACATAACTAAGAAAACAAAAGAAAAAAAGCAGTCACTACATTGTGCACATTAGGACAGTAAGAAAGGTGCACTACTTATTACTGCAAGAGCAGCTGGTGGTAAGGACTTCAGACAACTTCAATTTAAAACATGCTATTGAGACAAGTGCCCTCAGTTTGAGGCGTGATTGAAGGTCATTCCAAGACCAAGGACCATAATAAAAAAGACTCCTTTTCCCAGCCTCAGTCCGCACGGCAGGAACCTGGAACCGTATCCAGGCGCTGGATCTGAGGTAGTAAGAGTCACAAACTGGAGCAAATCTGGCACATATGTACAGTGGAAGCTTACCTAAAATGGCTTTATACATTAATAAAAACCAATGCTGCATCCTACGCATAGTAAGTGAGGACCATCCAGTTAGGCTATACAGTTTGCAATGGTGAGTCCTATAGGGTGCATTTGATATATATCGCAGTGCAGCATGGTAGAGTGGGTCAAGTTTGGCCAAAAAAGTGGGACAGGCAAATCTATAAATGGTATCACCGTAGTCCAGCTGGGACAGGAATAAGCCAGAGACCAACCTTTTACGGGATGAAGTTGAAAAACAACATTTAAGTCTGTAAAGGAAGCCAAGAGTGAATTTCAATTTCTTAGTTAGAACTTCAATATGGTGTTTGAAGTTGAGATTACTGTCCAACCAAAAGCCCAGATATTTGTAGGTATCGACAAACTCAACAGAGACGCCATCAAGGGTGTCAATGGAGAAGCAAGAGGACGCTGACTTGGGAGCAAAAAGCATTGCTTTGGTTTTCTTACTGTTCAAAAGCAGTTTGGAATCAAGAAGTGCATGCTGCAGCGTGATAAAGTCAGATTTTAAATTGGAAACGGCCATATCCAGAGTAGGAGCACATGAATATACAATAGTGTCATCAGCATACATATGATAGGTAGAAAATTGCATCTGATTACAAATATTGTTTACATATAATAAAAAGAGCAAAGGCCCCAAAATAGAGCCCTGTGGAACTCCCTTCTTCAAGGTGACAGGGTCAGAGACAGTATTACCCAACCTGGCGCATTGAGTACGGTCGGTTAGATAACTCTGAAACCAGCAAATGGCATTATGACCGAAACGAGACATCAACATAACATTAGAAATAATGTGGTGATCTACAGTGTCAAATGCTTTGGCCAGGTCAATAAACAATGCAACACATACAGATTTGTTATCCAAAGCAGCCTTAATATCGTCTAAGACTTTCAGACTGGCGGTCACAGTACTGTGCTTTGATCTGAATCCAGATTGCATAGGGTTAAGGATGTTGTGTGAATTTAAAAAAAGTTTTAGCTGAGTAGAAACTAGGGACTCAAGAATCTTTGATAACGCAGAAAGATTTGAGATAGGACGATAGTTATTTAACTCTGTGGGATCACCAGCTTTCAAGAGGGGCGATACCAGAGCTTGCTTCCACACAGCTGGCAATGTGTGAGTGGACAGGGAGAGATTAAAAATATCAGTTACTGGTTGTGCTATAATCTGAGCTGCAATTTTTAAAAAGAACGGGTCGAGGCCGTCAGGCCCGGCAGACTTTTTAGGATCAATTGAGTGCAAACCCTGTAAGACTTCAGAGACCGAGAAATAAGCTAAATCAAAAAGAGGGGAGTTCATCTCTTGACTAGGGCTGTGAGTACGACCATTACAGAGTCATGACTTTGCTCATCAAAAATGTGACCAGCCTTTTTGAAGTGAGCATTGAAAGCATTAGCCATACCATCTGAATCTGAAATAAAAGAATCACTGACCTTCAGTTTTTTTGGGAAACTAGAAACTTTCTTGTTCTGAAGTGATTTAATTGTTTTCCAGAACTTAGAATGGTCATTAAAACAATCAGTGGTTAAGCTCAGATAGTAATCAGCTTTAGCTTTTTTAATAAGGGCTGAACATTTATTTCTGAGGACACGAAAAATAAGCCAGTCATCACTAGTGTTAGACTTTCTAGCTAAGGACCATTGCTTATTACGATCATGAATTAGATCCGATAGTTCTCTAGTAAACCATGGAGTGTTCCTATTCTTGACTCTAAATGTTTTAAGGGGGGCATGTCTATTAATAATCGATAAAAAGTGATCAATAAAAAATTGGACGGCAACATCGACAGATGGAATTAACGCTATGAAGTGCCATTTAACCTCCGCCAGATCGTGAAGGAAAGCCTGCTCAGAGAAGTGTTTGAAGCAGCGCCTGAGCACAATAAGGCCCTTGGCTTTGGGCAACTTAGTGCTCCTAACGCATGCAATAGTGCAATGGTCGCTGATATCATTCGGAAAAACATGCTCATTTATACAATATGTGTGCTTATGCTAACATCATAAGACAAAAGTTGGTTCCGTGTAGTGAGAACGTGCTAGTGAGGGGGGCCCCCAAGCCAAAGCTCGCTTAGGGCCCCCAAAATTCTAGGGCCGGCCCTGGCAAGGACCCAACGGCGTTCGAGCACGAAGTGCAGGGAACCTATTGTTATTGGTGGAATTATTATTATTCTGTGCTTTAGACCTGTTTTTGAGGGCTTTAGGACGCTTCAAAAGTTGTGGTTCTCAAAAATCTTCCTGGCGGAGCATGCCCCCGCACCGCCCTAAAGGAGGTGAAGACCCCCCCTCGAGGAGGCTACAGTAGGTCCGCCCCCCCACTTGTAAAAAAAATAGCACTTTACCCCTGCTTACACCTATATGCCGTGAGCTGATTATCGAGCATTCATTGTAACAGTCACAGGTGTACTGTGTATGCAGGGTCGCGGGAAGGGGGGTGCTGCAGCACCACCTAGTGGCAGGCAGGCGGTGCGGAGCTCGCCTGTCAGCAAATTTATTTTATTTTTATTTTATATATATTTCATTTCATTGTGCCTGAGATTATATTTTATATTGTATGTTATTATTCAAATGATAATTTAAAACTATATAATAAATAATTTTGCTTTAGGGAAGAAAAATAAAAAAGATGCGGAAAAAAGTTTTTTGTCGGCTACTTTTAACGTGACGCACAACAACACAAGTAACTGACATGGCGCAAAAACGTATCTCGGAATTTTTTCTCTAAAAATGCAAAATCATGTGCATAATCTGTATACTGGTCTCCCAGAAACCTGCAGGTCCGCTGCAACTCGGACTACTTTTAAATTCAGGCTGAAGACTTTTCTTTTTGTTGCTGCTTTTAATTGAACTATTCATATCTTAAACTGCACTATAACTTTTATCCATGTATTTTTTCTTTTAATGTTTATAATATTAGCTTTTCTTTTTTAATGCTTAATGTCTTTCATTTTTTGTAAAGCACTTTGAATTGCCTTGTGTTGAAAAGTGCAATATAAATAAACTTGCCTTGCCTTGCCTTGGTCAATATCATGTTTGTGGTATTTGAGTTATTATTTTATGGTTATTGCTGCTGCAACGGTTTGGTCACATTTATGTAAACAAATATTTTCAAGGCACACCTTTATAAATATTGGGATAAATAACAACAGGTTTGAAATCATTCCAATGTATACTATAGGACAGTAAACCAAACATATAATTTAAAACTGGAGATATTAAAAAAAATGCATAAATAAACATTAACTAGGTAACATAAGATATGAATGAACAACAAAAACTAAAATACGTTACATGTATTTGTTATTGGCTATGGGTTATTGGTTATGTTCACAAACTTATTTGATTATTGAAATGTAAACCGATCTTTTTCATATGGGTGTTTAGAGTTGTACCCCCTAGATCTAGTCTCTAGTCATTCTGCCCAAAGTGCTCCAGATTGAAGCATTTTACTTTCAAATGTTAAAACAAATCTTTCCGGGGGGGGCAAACCCCCGGACCCCCTAGAGGATGTGATGTCCACCCCCCAATTAAAACATGTTCATACAATAATGAATTAACCAACATGTCAATATGTTTCAGTTGTTGTGGTGTATTGGGCTTTTGTAGAGATTTGTCATTTATTCTTTATATATTCTATTGTGTATTGCTTGGAGGGGCGGGGGGGCGCCAAATCATAATCTCTCCTAGGGCACCAACATGTCTAGGGGCGGCCCTGGTTGCACCCGTGCATAATCTGTGTAATATGTAGCCAATAAATTCCACATTGTTGGTAAAATAATATTTTACATCTTTGTAGTGTGTGTGTGTGTGTATGAGTGTGTACTAGTTGTTTTGTGCGTGCTCTATAGTGCCCATAATAGTGTTCACTGGAGTCCATTGTTATGCTATGTGGGTGTGGTTTTGACATTGAGAAACGGCCACAGTGTTGTGCTTTTTTGTAGCGTCAGCGTATTTCTTGTTCTACTACTTCTTCTTCTACCTACTTCTTCTTCTTCTCCTTCTTCTTCTTCTTCTTCTTCTTCTTCTTCTTCTTCTTCTTCTTCTTCTTCTTCTTCTTCTTCTTCTTCTTCTTCTTCTTCTTCTTCTTCTTCTTCTTCTACTTCTACTTCTACTTCTAATTCAATGTACCTGCCCGTGAGATATTGGACTAAAGGAACTCGGCTAGTAGTGTCAACTAAATACATAGTATTACAACAAAAGTACTTTAAACGAGGTAAATTACGAATTTATGTTCTCAATCGCCAAGTGTGGGATTAAATATTACATTAGATTAGATGTATTGTCCCCAGGGGGAAATTCATTTGCACAGCTCTGTGAAAACAATATGAAATCAACAAAAAATAGATAGATAAACTATAGCACCACACATGATGGTTACTTGTTATTATTTAGGGCTGCATTGCCTGTATGGATCAGGTTTTTGCCAAAGCGAGCCCTTTTACTATAATAATAATAATAATAATAATAATAATAATAATAATAATAATAATAATAATAATAATATGTTTGGCCTATGTATTATATAAACCGTATTGGTACAATGAACGACATCTAGTGACGGATTTTGGAACATTGATTGGATTTTTCTCATGGCAGAGACAAACCAGGGGACTTTATTTTTATTTGTAATCTGTGTCTGTCCATTTGGTGTAGTATTTTATCCAATATTACATTTGGTTTATATATTAGTCACTTTCTTATGAAATGCCAGGTTGTAGGCCTTGGTTTGAACATTCAATCCTGAAAATAATTGTTCTTTAATCCTGACATAGAGTAGATAGTAAGTAAGTAAGTAAATCTGTACAGAAAGATCTGTTAAGGGATAGAGGAGAAACGTTTATAAATGGAGGAAATCAATGTTAGTCTGTTAACCAAAGTGCAGCCATCTGATAATGCAATATCTATTATTAAAGATCAGAGGAAAACAACAGAATGAGTGGGGTAAATCCGGAATAAAAATAAAGAAGCAAATATATTGTAGAGCAGTGAGAAGGAAAAAAGCTCGGTATGTCAATTCAGTACATTGCCAGTATTTTTCGTTGTTGTGAAAAAAAAATCGCCCCCTCTGATTTTTTAACAGCCCCCTCAGTCATTTCATCCTGGAGGGCCTGTGGGCTAAGCCCCGAATGTTTCCAGGTCCAGGAAACGCCCCGGGCCGGGCTGGACTAAGACACGAGGATAGGAGTCGAGGAATTAGTGAAATGAGAAAGGGCACGGGACGACCGGCTGCCCTCCCCGACAGGCGCACAGACACGAGGGCCCGCTCATCACTGCGTGCAGTTTTAATTTACTTTTATTGTTCTAAAAGTCCTGATAAGTAGTATTTGTATTACTCAAAACATTAAACTGTGGTTCATTGGCAATGTATTCATCAATTAAAATGTTGTGTTCAAATGTTGTTCTAATTCCTTGTTTCTCCAGTGGCTGCCCCTTTAATCTTACATTTGGTACAAAGCCTGGCCTTTTTAAACTTTTCCTCAAGGTGATTCATCAACATTCAGTTAATGTTAGGAGAAAGGAATAATAGTTTGTTGCATACTTAATCAATACAAGTGTTAATCATCAGGGACCTGGAGGAACTGGAAAAATACCAATGAAACAAATCAGACAAGGTAACGAAAATAAAACACTACCATTACAATTCCTGATAATATACACATATTTCCATCAAGACTAGAAACTTTTGCATATACAGAGCATAAAGCACAGGACATGGAAAATGACATTGATCCGGAAAATAAATACACATTTATTTATTTAATGGGACTTTTATTTCATAATGACACATTTATTTATTTCAGGGGACTTGTATTTCATAATGCCACATTTCCATTTCTTATATGCAAATGAACGGGGCGTGGTTAGCTCACAGATCCAGACCAAAGCAACAGCACCACAACACTGACTCAATAGCTCTTGTTTCAAGCTACAATAGCCGCGTTCACACTGCGGTACTTTTCCCACAAAGGTTCATGCGAACTTAGTTCATGATCGCGTTCACATCAAAAAGAGCCGGTACTAAAAGTAGTTCATGCGAACCTTTTTAACCCCTCGAAAGTCCCTGCTGGGACTTTCGGCTTTTTTGAGAAAAGAGCTATATTCCTGATTGGCTGGGCGAATTGCAAACCACGCCCCGTAAAACTCCCAAAATGTTTTGTGAAGCCGCCATTTTATTATCCTCGCATTAGCATTATTAGCATTAGCATTAGCCCAGCGCAGAAATGCAGAGAGACTAACTTATGGCAACACAAAATACAACATGGGAGCGGTGGAGATGAGGAGGTGTCGGCGTTCTGGCGATTTACTCGGAAGGCTTCTACTGAAGCCAATCCCCAACTCTGGGACTTCCGGCCGGGGACTTTGGGCGGCAGTATACGCCGTGAAGTGGTTTGCGGTCTGCCAGTAAACCCAAAGCAGAAGAAGAAGAAGTGACGTCAGCGGCTTCATTTGCCTAATCCACCCCCAGGGACTTTCTCCGGTGTGAACGCGATCTGTACTTAGTTCGCATGAACCTTTGTGGGAAAAGTACCGCAGTGTGAACGCGGCTATTACTCTTAAAGTGGTTTGCAAACTGCCAATAAACCAAACCGGTTCCGGTTCAAGAACCGTTCTTGTGCTTTTCTGGTGCTTAACTGGTTCTGAGTCCAGAGTTCTTCCTGTTCAGCAGCGGAGCCGGCTCTAAACACCGAAAACCGGTTCTTAGCTGACCCCACTTGGCTGCCCGGCAAGAACCAAGAACCACGCTCACGTCAGAAGGGGGCGAGATTAACCTGAGCCATAATAATAGTTTATGGCGAGTACGGAAAATGAAAGTTGTAACAAGCAGTAGCGCTGAGCAAAGTGACTAGAACGCAACCACACACTAATAGAAAAATGACACTTTATAAAGTCAGCCAACACTAACCAGGCTTCGTGTGATTCTGTTTATTTGTAACTTACTTTGACCATCCGTTCACTGTCATTGATCATTGTGGAGAGAGGCAGAAGTGTTGTTTTGTATTATAGCAGCTATCAGATGGAATCAATACATGGGCTGCACAGGTTGTGCTGTCGGACTATCACAAGTAGAATCAAATATTACAAATATTGGAAAAAATAATATTTAAAAAAAAATGCTTTTCTTTTTATGTTTTCAAATATTATTTTTTAGATATGTTAGGCCCTCAAAAGAGTGAGTGACAAATGTAATGCGTGAGTGACCATATCAATTTGCGTTGTTTTTTTATAGCCTACCTTGCAGTTTAAATAATCTTGCTAAAAATGAATGGGAGATTTCCCCCTTTAGTTTTTGTTCATTTTCCAGTCTCCATGGTCCACATTCCTGTCCAATAGTTTCGCTAATGTACATTTAATCTCGTTTTTCGGAACCCAAAGAAGAAGAACACAGGTTGTTCACACTCCATCCAGGAGGGGCGGTATTTCAACTCCCTTGTTACTGACTGAAGCCAAACATCTCGGTGAAACACAGGGCCAGTGAAAACTTGGTTAATGTTAGCGAGTTGCTTGACAGTTTGTTGTTGTCAGCACTTTAACACATTTCCCAAATTATTTTCAAGGTTTTCCTACCCCCTTAAAAAAGTGGAGTCGTCCCAACGGAAAAGGTAATGTAATCCTTCGTTACTGTTTACGCCAAGGCTACTGCTATGACTGCTAATAGATTAACCAAACCTGTCCCTTGCAAATTAGCTTCAGATAACGTTAGTTTATGTATCTTAGCCCTAGGCCCAACTGTGTCGCTTTACGATGTAAATAGTCAATAGACATTTTTTGGTGATAATAAATTGTGAGTTACGTATGTTTGCACTAGCTAAAGCTAACTAGCTGCTATTTCGCAGCCAACCCAACGTTACTAGCGCAAGGCTACCCAGGTAAGGTAATGCTAACGGCTAGATCAAAAGCTATTTAGGCTACTTCTAATGTGTCACTCAACGCATACTGCTAACTTAAACAACATCAGTTTACCTTTAGAATTATGCTACTGTAGTTCTGTTTCTGTCACCTGGAATAAAGGTTTGCACACAATAGCTCGTCCCTGGTTTTACGTTAGGAACCCTTGATCCGTCCCCTTATTTCAAGCGATGATAATTAATATGTACTACTATATGTGATATGATTAAGCGGTGACGATTGCAAGTAAAGGTTTTCACAACTATGTGATCACTTACACTTACTCTTACTTTTAGTATTGCAATAAATGGGATCCTCTGTGATCTGTTAAAAAAGTCTTTACCTCATCTTTTTAAAGCATATTTTCTTCTCTATCTATTATTTGTTGCAGGCTTTGCCATCCAGCTGCTGGTGTTACTGTGAGAATATGCAGTCCAACAGGTCTCAGTACAGTAACAGTAGGCAGTACAGTGACAGAAGTTCCAGGGATTGGGACGACGATGAGGATAAATGGGAAGAGAGGGGTGAACCACAAAGAGATAAGCTCAAGGATTCTTATCAGAAATATGGTGGACATGGTAGCAAAGAGAGGACAAGCAGAAGCACAGAGTTCAGTGATTCTCCTAAGATGATATACAGCAAAGACTGGAGCAGAAAGAGCACAGCCAGGAGAGGGATGTCCTCACCTGAGCAGGGTGCTCCAAAGAAAAAGCGACAGTTTACAGAGGATGACAAAGATTACAGATACAGATGTGAGCCTGAAGACACAACACCCACCAGTTGTTCACGTGCACATGTAAACAAAGATTTTATACGTACACCGTCACTGGAAGAGGATTTCAAATGCAGGAAAACACCTCAAGACTCCAAACAACGCTATCGGCATGAGGAATCCAGCTATAGGAAACAACTTGACGACTGCAGACAATCTTCTGGATATTACAAAGATAGAGATGATCGTGAAAGGAGCAGAGACGGTTCACAAGAGAGGACACGATCACAAGATCCATCTACCAAGGTTTGTCACAAAATTACATTACATGTCACTTGTTGGACGCTCTATCCAAAGCAACTTAAGGCCCTGACACACCAAACTGACACCAAAGAACACGTCCCGACGGACCCGACTGTTGTGTCGCCTCACGTCTCCTGCGTCTTGGCCAAAAAGTTGCACTGGAACACACCGCAAAGACTTCAGCCGACGGCCAAGTAGCACGCGAGTGGCAATAACTCTCCTTACCAGCAGGCGCCGGTAGTCTGTATTCGTTATTCAAAAGAGGCAACCGGAAGACAGACTGCATGATATATATATATATATATATATATATATATATATATATATATATATATATATATATATATATATATATATATTAGGGGTGTAACGGTTCACAAACATTTCGGTTCGGTACGTACCTCGGTTTTTAGGTCACGGTTCGGTTCGGTACGTTTTCGGTAAAGCAGAAAAAATCACAAAGCATAGCATATTTTTTTAAAATTATTATTAAACTGTGAATAATGTATTCACTCAAATAAATACAAAATAAAATAAACATTAAGGTGCAGCTTTCGATGAACTGAAATAATCTGTATTTGAACTGTACTGTACTAGTATTCACAAAACATAAACTATTAGTTTTGGGGTTTTAATTATTATTAAACTATGAATATTCACTCAAATAGATACAAAATATAATAAAATAAACATTAAGGTGCAGCTTTTCGATGAACTGAAATAATCTGTATTTGAACTGTACTGTACTAGTACCTAAGCAGCCAGTTTGACATTATGGCTTGCTTGTCATTGTATTTTCATGTTGTTTAAAGAAAGATGTACTTGTCCACATTGCTTGCCGAAAGGGCAGATCAGCTGGCACTAGCAATGTCTCCTGCTGTGGAGAACACCCTCTCGCTAGGGACAGAGGTAGCAGATACAGCCAGGTAGCGCTTTGCTAACATGGCAACATAAGGATATTAATAACTTTTTGCGAGTGGTGGAGGCTTAAATGCTAGTGGGAGTTGGGTTTGCACTTCAGTCTTTTGGTACCGTGATATTCACGTTCGGGTGATGCCTTTTCAAATGAGTGTGCAAGTTTGATGTGTTGCCAGCCGCGTAACCAATGTTAGTTGAACAATGCCGACAAACAGCTTTGGTTCGGTCCACCTGTCTTTGTCCGTCGGATTTTCGAGCTCAACTTTATCTGCGTTCGCCATTTCGACAGTTCCTCAAATTACTGACTACATTTGAACGCATCCCTCTGACCAGCTCTCATAGTATGCCTCTCATCCAATGAAATGACTTGCTTGCTCTATGACGCGTTGAACACAATGTGAGCAAATTACTCTGAATGCTGCGACGCAGCACCTGAGATTACTTCCAAGAAGTTGTTCACGTTCTCCATTTTTTACATTTAACGTTATATTCGTTCGGTACACTTCGGTACACACGTGTTCCGAACCGAATGGCCCGTGGGTACCGTTACACCCCTAATATATATATATATATATACACATGCTAACACACATGCTATTTGTTGTTTTGTGTATATATATATATATCTCCGAGATGTTCACAAGTCTTTTTTTGCAAGTCCAAGTCAAGTCTTTGGTCAGGAGTCCAAGTCAAGTCTCAAGTCTTTGTGAGGGTGAGACTTGATCAAGTCTCAAGTCTTTGGTCACGAGTCCAAGTCAAGTCTCAAGTCTTTGTGGGGTGAGACTTGATCAAGTCTCAAGTCTTTGGTCACGAGTCCAAGTCAAGTCTCAAGTCTCTAAAAAATAAAAGTCTCATGTCTCTTCTGGTTGTAATAAGCCTTCTATTGTCTGCTGCTATCCAGTCTGTTAAGAATACTGCACAGCTATATGTAAGAAATGCAAAGCATTTACTGTGTTATTATCACTCCTATATCTATTGGCATACAGTATCAGTACTGATTAGTTGTTTGTTATATGATCACTTTAAACAGGCTATTGCAATGCAATATGAGGACAAACATCACACTTTAGCTAAATGCAAATAACTTATAAGCAACACACTTCAGAATCAGAAATCAGTATCCCAAATCCCCCGCAGGGAAACTGTTAAAATTACTTAAAAGCGGGTAATGATTAACGTTACCGACCTTTTTTATGTCATGTCAAGAGTTGGATGTCAACGCCACTCAACTCAAACAAGTGTGACAAGCAAAACATTCACTAATCTTTTCAAATATTCAGTTACAAAGCTAGTAGCAAGCTAAGTTAACATCACATAGCTGATGCTGAGCTAAACATGTTTGCTAACCGTCCATGCGTTAATGTGACTGACCTTTCCGGGTGAGTTTTCAAGTGCCTGATGAAATCCGACGTTGTTGCGCTAGCATCCTTGATTTTGATATTGCAGACTTTTGCAGTGTGCGCTCCTTTTGTTGGTGCCGCCGGCGTTTTGTTCGAAGTTTTTGTAGTTGAACCTAATTACAAGCGGTACAGCCGCAGGGTGTGCCGCCGGTGGCCATGGTGTTACTACAAGGTAGTAACAGCACGTCTGCGTAATGAGCCCGGCTAAAATAACTGGATGGCCTACCTGCCTGTCAGCCTTCCATCGGGGCACAAACTTATCTCGTGCCCTCATTGGTCATGTGCGCGTTCGTGTGTGTTGGAGGAGGCGGGCTCTATAAGGAAGTAGCAGCCTCTAGCAGATTATCTCCGGTTGTGTATTTTCAAATTCTAGCGATCTCGAGCCGGTTTCTCTCAAATGTACCTACCCCACCTTTAGTACGCCAAAAACAGAAAACACAATGATTGTTCACGAGTCCCAACACACGAGTCCAAGTCGAGTCTGAAGTCGAGTCTGAAGTCTCTGTGTGTGCGACTTAAGTGCGACTCGAGTCCGAGTCGCAGACTCGAGTCCCCATCTCTGATATATATATATATATATATATATATATATACAAACAACAGATAGCATGTGTGTTCCATTTTCACTCTCGTCCAACACAGACTGTTTCACATAGCAACTTATAATCGTTTAATTCTTGCATCCAGGTGAGATGAAAAAGAATAGCCGTCTGTGTGTGCCTAATCGTTTGTTTGTGTACCTCACTTCCGTTTCGCTTCTCATGCACTGATTCGCCAAGTGATTTATTTTGCCGACAGCACCCTGAGGGTGTCGGCACGGCCGAAAAGACACGGCGATGCGGGACACACCAATCTGAGTAGGGCGACAGGATGCTCATCGACAGCCAGACATCTATCGACGGCCAAAATCGGCTTGGTGTGTCAGGGCCTTTACATCCATTCAGTACACACACGTTGTTGTCATGCTGACTGCAGTGGGACTTGAACTTGCTCTCCGATGATCTGAAGATCAGCACACTATCCCACTGAGCGAAAGCCTCCCTGCATACATTGTATATATTCAGTGTAAGGTTGTTTGTATTATTAAAGGAAGTTTAATAGAACTTTTCTCCATATCCAACAGAGTTATGCCGCACCAGGAGAGAGGAATGACAGCCCTTCCACACACCATGAGGATTACCGTCAAACAAGGTTTCCAGTGAATGGACTGTCAAGTGGACAGGTGGGTACTTTTCACATGTGGCTACCTTTACCGTCGGGAAGAGGTGTGATCAGATGTGCGAGGGTTAATATATAGTTTGTTCTAAATGATTTGCTAATGTTTTATTAGAAAGGAAGTGCATTCAACACAAACACACAATTTGTTTGAGTAACACTGAATGTTCACCACTGAATGGCACTTTTTAGGTTGAATGCTTCTGTTTTTGTGTAATGCATCCGTTGTAGGATTAATATATGCATTATCAGGCCATGGCGTGTGTTCATAATTTACCCCAAATAATCAAATTAACATAGATTATTTTCAGTTTGTAGTACAGAGTGTTATTAAGAAGATTCCCCCTGGAAGTGGCTGCCCTAACTGGATCACTAAATACAAATATGTTCAGCTACTGAAGACTGGCAAGTCGAATTATGACATAGCCAAAGTGATTGTGTACATTCTTAGTTTCCTTTATCTCCAAAAACATATCTGCATATGAATGCAGAATTCAGAGGCAATTAATTGTATTGGATGATTTCTTGGGTAGAATTGACCAACCACTTTTGAGCGGCCTTTGGTTGCATGCAGGTAAACATTCAGTGTGGAGAGCAAAAGAGGCAGCAGATAGCTTTCGTTAGCTTTTTTGTTTCATGCATTAGCATTCAGGTATCTTTGAGAAGCAACCTCATTTGTATTTCAAGACTTCAAAGCACAGAAGACAAAATCCAATATCTGCTGGTTACACCTGAACCCCTTTTTCTCCCTTGCCCCCGACACCTTGACAGTGCTAACACAGACTTAAACAAATCCAGCTTTTGCATTACTCTTTTGATTTGGTGTAATTACGAAAAGTCCAGTAGCTCGTTTCCAATCGTCAGCTTGAAAGGGAACCAATCACCATGGCCAAGAACAACCCACAATATTCTTCTTCTAAAAAAAAATTGTAATCCAAAAAGGAAGTACTTAATTCACAGTGCTGTTTGAGTTTAAATAGTAACATTTAAACATTTGTAATGGCTCACAGGTTGTTCCATATACTACAAATGTGTTTGCCAAACAAAGAGTGCAGAGAGTTCCCTACACTGTGGTTGCTTCTGTGTTTTTCCCATCAGTCTTTTGAGAGCGACGTCACCACCCATAGCGCTGCTGTTCCTGAGAAGTCCACCATGGGCTTCCAGCGGTTCCTCGAAGTGCTCAACAAGGGGGTGAATGTGGACACGCTCACCCAGATAGTGACACGGAGCTCCCCAGAAGAGGATGACCGACCACAGTCTCCAACTTCTTTCACAAAAACTGATAATCCCTGGTCTCCCGGTTATGCTGGTATGCAACAGGAAAGCCACTGGAGCAATGGACCTCAGAGACAGGCTTCTCCACTGCCTCCTCAGCAGTCCTTCAGCCCAAAGAGGTGCCCTCTATCTGATGAAGAGTCTCTGCAGAGGGGGGAATGCTCCAACAGTAGATCCAGGTCTCCCCCTGTGGTGGAACAGATCACACGGACACCTGAAGAGGAGCACAAGCACAGGCAAATGCAGGATGTTTTGCTGGCCATCGGCATGGATTTAGGATCTGATGAACTGGGCCAGATGTCACATCGGATCCAGGAGCGCCTGTATGGAAAGAAGGACACTGACGGGAGACCCCTTCGCAGAGCAAGCAGGGAACGGGAAACGAAGCGAGCGGTTTCACCAAGACAGCAAGGCAGATCCTCATCGAGCAGGTCTAGTTTTAGCCCATCACTTAGGGAATATTACAACCAAAAAGACTTGTATAGTGCTCAGAGGGATAACACGGAGGTAGACCAAGTGCAGGTGCAAGAAGCGGTTGATTATGCACAAAATAGCAGCAGTAGCGCTTTACAGCAGAGTGAGAAATGTCAAACGTACTCTCAGGACAGCAACGCTGCATGTCAACCGATTCCTCAAAATCTTGCATACAATTATCCACCCCCAACGCCCGGTATGCCGATGTACCCCCCAGTTAACAGTACCCCGCTGCCGTACCCGGCTCTTCCTCCCAACATGCCCCACTTCAGACCTGGACAATTCATGCCTCGCCCGCCTCCCTTCTTCCCTTACCCCAGTGTCCCACCTGTGAACATCTTTCCAGGAGTAGTCCCTCAGACGAGGCAGCTAGTCCCACAGAATATGGGTAATCCGTCCTATTTTAACACATTTCAGCCTCTGAACATAGCGCAGAGAAAAACAATCACAAGGACCCGATGCCTGCAGGTCATTGATACCAAACAACCTGGATAAAGCAACTTGTGCTAATCCGACTGACTGATTATATATTCTAATATAAATCTTTTTGACTCTGGAGAACAGCAAAATATCTTGATAAAATAAATCAGTTGGACTGTCATGGAATTCCGTTGTTGACCACAAAAGACATTTGAGAATAACCTCAGAGAAAATTAACATTAGAAAACAACACAGTCGATGATATTAACGCACCACAAGTTAACTGAAAATACTTGTTTGAGCTTTGTCTGTTCTTATACCCTTAGTACAATGTCATGCTAAAGAAAAACACTGTGTGAAATTGTTTTTTGATTTTTGAAAATGCTGCATTCTTGATTTATGTATCAATTTTTGTTTTAATACCAAGATGTATTACATTGTAATTTGTTAATTCTTGTCCTATTGAAATGGCACCCTAAAACAGTGTTTAGTCTTCAGAGGGATTTGGCCGAGTCATGACTACATATGCTCTACTCTTAAGCTTCAATGTTGTTGAAGATGAGATGTTTCCTTTATGTGTTCATATGCAGAAAATGATCCTGTACATATTTGTATAGCAAAACATTAAACACAGTGATTATAAGTAAATGGCTACGAGATGTTTAATTGCACTATATTGTGAAGAAGAAGCAGGTTAATCACACATCGCTTCCATTATCTGCGTATACAGTATAGTTTGTATAGATACCATGCTTGGAAATGTGTGGATTTGTTCACTTCATCTAACATCTGTTCAGCTGGAACTCTGTGGAAGATCACATTAGGACTATTGATTTTGTGAAATATGTATTTTTACTTATTGAAAATTGTATTGTGTTAATTATTGACTCCATAAAAGGATTGATGCTATTGGTTTGCCGTAATTCTCTGACAAATTTCAAAATATTAAATTACTGACTGACAGGTGAATGCAGAGCTCCTAAAAATTTCCTTTAAAAATCTTCTAACAATTTAAGAACTTACTGCAGGTCAGCAGGATAAAGTCAACTATTGCTCTTCACAATCACAAGTCAGGAACATTAACACTCAGTAGATGCAAGACTGCTGAAGAATAGATAAATAAAACTGATTGATTTGTTTTCTTCATTAAACATTTGTTTAAAACCCTTTCACGCATCGAGGTCACTACAGTGGACAGCTTTTCAAAAGGTGTTTTCTTGTATATGCATGGGTTTTGATGGCATAGTTGCACCATCAGCCACTACATAGGACCCTATTGCATCATCCCATACACTGCTACTCAGTGGAAAGTCAGTGCAAGTGCATGATAAAATGTCCCTAAACCAAGATGAACGACAGAAAGCCACATGGACCAAGTCACCTGCCGATATCCTGCCAATCCTTTCATGGAAAGCGCTCCCTGCAGGTATAAAACATTTGGTGACATCAAGTAACAACTAAGGAATCATATAATTCATAAATTGTCAAAGTATTGATTTTATGTTTGCAGGAAATCATGATTATTCGCCTGTCCACTAAAGTGGATGTCATGCATCACTGGCTATATTTCAACTAAAATTCATACTGTTCTTCTTGAAAATACTTCATTTGCAATATCTTTTTGGGCCTTAAATATATATACTTAAAGGTGGGGTAGGTAAGTTTGAGAAACCGGCTCGAGATACAGTTTGTGTTATATTCCATGGAATGCTCTTAACATCCCGATAGCAATGAATATATTAAATGCTTTGACAAAAAATCCATAAAAAAAATGTCATCTGTGGAAGCCCTGGTACTGTAAAGAGCACGACCAATCATCTGAGCCGGCCCGGCTAAAATAACTGGATGGCCTACCTCCCTGTCAGCCTTCCATCTATGCACAAACGTATGCGTGTGCTCGAGCTGGTTTCTCCAAAATTACCTTCCACACCTTTATGTTATTATAATGTAAAAAAATGTTTTAATCTTTATTTATCATTTTTTCCAAATTTACAAATTTTCAGTTTAGACTTTAACGCATACAGTCCACCTGAGTGGACATATACAACTTTTTTTTTCTAAATTTGAAAAAACTAGATTAAAAAAAACTAAAGTTAAAATCTTGTTTTTAATGCCCCAAGAGCAATAAAAACACTTGGTAAAAAAATCCTGAGTGAGGCTTTCATAATTCATGCATGAAAGAGTTAAAAAGGTTTGACAAACATTGACTAAACTGTCCTTAGGCCAGTGGTTCCCAAAGTGGGGGGCGCGAGAGACCAGGAGGAAAAATGGTTATTAAACTTTTTTTTTAAAGATTAAAAAAAAACATCATAATTTGAAAAATAAATAATATGATACAGTACTATTACGTCTGGGTCTCTGTGTTTCATTAAAGCTCGGCTCTGTGTGTGTGTGGAACGAGCCATTTTCTGTGCGTGCACGAGCAAGAGAGCGAGAGCGCACCGGTACCGGAGATCGTAGTTGTTAGCTTCTGGTGCTAGCGAGCTACGCTAACGGATATAAGGAGTTTTTTCAACAACAAAGTAGATGAGAGTCCTCTCCTGTCAGACTGAGAGGCTCAGTGAACTAAACGACTCTGAGTGTTTAGATAGTTAACTTTAGTCTAAGGCCCAGGGGCGGTTCTCTACTTTACCCTTATGTAAAGTAGAGATGTAACTGTTCATTGCCTTTATTTTTATATAAATATGGTGTTAGTGCAAACATTGCACTATAACTTACAGTGGCAGAACTTCAGTGTTAGTATTATTGGATCTCAGTGCTGCGTTTGACACTGTTGACCACAGCATATTACTAGACCGTCTGGAGAACTGGGTGGGACTTTCGGAAAACAGTTATAAATTGGTTTGAATCCTACTTAGAGGACAGAAACAACTTTGTTTCTATAGGTAAATACACATCTAAGTTGACAGATATGACATGTGAGGTTCCTCAAGGCTCCACCTTGGGGCCTCTTCTCTTTAACATCTACATGCTACCACTGGCTCAGATAATGAAAAACAACAAAATAAGTTACCATAGCTATGCAGATGACACACAAATGTACGTAATAATTTCACCAGGAGACTATGCTCCAATTCAAACACTGAGTAAGTGCATTGAACAAATCAATGACTGGATGTGTCAGAACTTTCTCCAATTAAACAAAGATAAAACTGAGGTAACGGTTTTTGGAGCCAAGGCAGAATTTATAAAAGTTAGCGCTGAGCTTCAGTCTGCAATGTTCAAACCAACAGATAAAGCCAGAAATCTAGGTGTAGTCATGGACTCTGACCTGAGTTTCAACAGTCACATTAAAACAGTTACTAAATCAGTCTACTATCACCTAAATAATATATCTAGGATTAAAAGACTAATGTCACAGCAGGATTTGGAAAAACTTGTCCATGCTTTTATCTTCAGTAGACTCGACTACTGTAATGGTGTCTTCACAGGTCTCACAAAAAATCTATTAGGAAGCTGCAGCTGATTCAGAACGCCGCTGCTCGAGTCCTCACTAACACTAAGAAAGTGGATCACATCACTCCTGTTCTGAAGTCTTTACACTGGCTTCCTGTGTGTCAAAGAATAGATTTCTAAATACTGCTGCTGGTTTATAAAGCACTGAATGGTTTAGGCCAGGGGTGCCCAACCTTTTTTGAACCGAGAGCTACTTTTAAAGTTGACAGTCTGCCGAGATCTACCAGTCCAAATAGAGAGGCGTAGCCATTACTGACAGCCTACTACCAGGTAAATACACACTACTACTTGTATAAAACTGACCTTTGTACGATTAATTCTTCATAAAATACTGCAGATCCTTTATCTTACCTCTTTCTAATCTACACACATACAAGTATTTAACTGAAGTTACACAACAGTGTTGTTGATACAGAGTTGGAGTTTATTCACACGTCACTACAGTGGGTAATGTTTTCAAGAAACATTGAACAGTGCTGCCGCATATGACACAGGAAAAAAAGAAAATACTCTGACCCTTTCTTTGCCATTATATAAAAATAGTGTTGCTACAAAAGTATTAGTATAGTATAAATTAGGCTTATTAATAAGACAACTCAGATCTGAAGCTACACAGGAATCTGCTGCCAAAGTGCAATAAAAAAGACAAAATTAATAGAATCAAAACCTTTTTTTGTTGCATTTTAGTAGATTATAAAAAGAAATGCCTTTAAAATAGGATGCAAGCAACACTAGTTTCTTAACCTGAATTGATAATAGACTATAATCAATTTAAGTTTGCATTCTTATACCATTTTGTACAATAATTATAATGAATAAGTTCAAACAAACTCAAACTTACAGCTGATTAATAACGGTATCTAACTTGAGTTTTTATCATATCAAAAACCTGTTGAAATACTACTGTTATTTGTATTACCCATCGGCAGCCTCCAGGAATGCTTCTTTCACAACTTCGCCGTCTTTGAAAGACTTCATGTGTTACGCAAGAACGTGACTGACACGATAAGATGCTCTGGTAGCAGCCTTGGGCTGAAGTCGAATAGTCCATTTAGCTTAGGAACCTTCCTAAAGGAGTGAAATGACCCGGAAGTCCCTCAGTGGCAGCCATGATAAGTGCCGTTCGAATTCTCTAGAATGATGAGAATGATAGGAAAGGAGGTTTCAAACTTCCTTTATAACCTCCTTTTGCTTAGGAACCACTGGACCTCCCTAACCGACAGGAGAGGAGAAAATGCTGCCCCACAATGCATTGCAGCCGCAGCATTTGCCGTCACTCAACAGTCGGCCGTTCACGGAAACAACCGATTATGACCGAGAAATGATATCATGAAAGTTACGGTGCTTATTAAGCATTTTAAAACATAGGTGGTAAGTTGCCAAAGTGCTTTGTTCTGAACGTTCATCAGTATTATAATCAAAACAGAGAAATATGAACGTTAGTTTTTACTGAAATGATCAAATAAAGTCAACATGTCAGTCTTTACTGAGCTGTGTTGGGTTTGTTCAACTTTTAAAAGATGTTTCAATGGTGATATACACAGTGATAGATGTTAAGGACTAACGTTTATAATAACTGTATCTATATTGATTTTAAGATCTTTAGTTTATACAATCATACGTATTGGGATCATTTGTATTAATGTGAACCGGAGGGAGAGGGTGACGAGCATAAGTTTCACTTTCCTTTTTTATTTCAATTTCAACTTTGGTCATGAAGAATATGTTTCTCTGTTGTCCACGTTCATAAAGCAAAGCAGCAGCATCAGAGCACGGTGCAGAGTCTCTAGATGAGTTTACAGTAGTCCCTCGTTCTTATTAAACATCCATGTTGTAGTCCACTGTATAGAAAACTGTGGTTTCCATAGTTTCCCCACAGCAGCAGACGCACACAATGACGTCCGCTGGCGCATCATAAACACGTCGGATAGTAAAAGTGCATTCGGATTCTCTAAAGTACCGCAGTCTCTTCTCCTAAGTCCTTTTTAATTCTCCTATCCACTATCCCTTAACCCCGTGACGTTTCACTCAGAGGTCAAGGAATAGACGATAGGGTTAGAATTTAGGAGCTGATTTTTAAACTATCCGACTGCAGCCTTGGCTCTTGTTGTTGGGCCTGGTGAAAATGGACTGCTGTGCATTTAGCTGTCCTTTCAGGCCCCTCCCCTTTTGGGAGCGCAGAAATAGGAGGGAATTCCGTCTCGTAGCGTTTGTGCACTGTTTTGAAATGCCGCTCCTAAATTACCCTTCTTCGATAAAGCCTCGCTCGCATTGCAGATGAGACAGATGGACTTTGAATTGGAATAGATACAAAAATAATCATCCTCCCACTCGGAGTGAAAATTATATATGTGTTGCTTCTTGTGTGTGTGCGGACTGTCACTCCTGGTGTTGACAATGATTGACACGGACAACGTTAGCGAACTAGTGCACTGCCCACTGCCCACCAGCCACGCTCCGACACATGGGGTCATGCCGGCCAATCACAAAGCTTTGATGCGTTCAAGTGCATTATTCTGGCACAGGAAGATTATGTTATAGGACATTAACGATAAAACAGAATATTGTTTTTCTATTTTTAGACACATCTCGCGATCGACTGGGAATCTCCCCGCGATCGATCGACTGGTTGGGCACCCCTGGTTTAGGCCCAAAATACATTTCTGACCTCCTGCTAAATTATGAACCATCCAGATCTCTCAGGTCTTCAGGGACTGGTCAGCTTTCTGTCCCCAGAGTCAGAACTAAACATGGAGAAGCAGCGTTCTGTTATTATGCTCCAAATATCTGGAACAAACTCCCAGAAACCTGCAGGTCCGCTGCAACTCTGACTACTTTTAAATCCAGGCTGAAGACTTTTCTTTTTGTCACTGCTTTTAATTGAACTATTCATATCTTAGACTGCACTGTAACTTTTATCGATGCATTTTTTCTTTTAATGTTTATTTCTATTAGCTTTTCTTTTTAATGACTGATTTTAAATGTCATTTTCTTAATGTCTTTCTTTTTTGTAAAGCACTTTGAATTGCCTTGTGTTGAAAAATGCTATATAAATAAACTTGCCTTGTCTTGCCTTACAGTAATAACTATAAGATCTATCTGAAATAAATAAGTGTACTGAAACAAATACCAATAACTGTCTTGCATTGTTTTCTTATGCACAATTACTTCATACTGTCTTGTTATCTTTTTCGTCCCGCATTTATTGTGCCCCCCTCAGAAAAGAATTGGCACCCCGGTGGCCCCCCCAGTCAAATTGGTCTAGAACCGCCACTGCTAAGGCCCAATCCCAAACCACTCCCTCGACCCTACCCCTCCGTGACGGAGTGAACTCTGTCTGTAGCCACACTCGCAGCTCAACGAGGCTCCCTCCTGTCAGATGGAGGGAGTAAATACAGCAGCAAGCTTTGGGACGGCCTCCCCTCTCTCCGGCAGAAACAGGAAATGCCGTAACTGTATGTAACCACGGTCAAATCTGCATCTCTTAAACAAAAAATGTAAATGAATAACTCAAATAAAACTCCAAACATCTTTCATTGTGTTACTTTTTTGTAAAGCTCTTTTAGTTTTAAACCTGATGTTTATAAGCTTCTTTTTGCAACAGTCTAATATACACAACTTTAAAATAAAATGCACACATTTACCTTTTTCTAGACTAAACACAGGTATGATCCTAAGTTAAAAACATATGAGGCTATCATGAGGTTGTTAACATCGCAGTTTATCAGTGGATGTTTCCTGGAACTACTTGTTAACAGCTTGTTTCCTGACGGACACACACAGCGTGGAGACCGGTCAGGTAGAGACCGGTGTAGGCATAGATATATATATATAAACACTAGATGACACCCGTGCTGCTGGCCAATGGAGACCGACGTTGCCACTTGGCCGCCATCTTGCTACAGGGAGTTCTCTCATTCATAACATTATGGTTTACTATTTAAATAACCATAGCTTGCTCAATTTTCAACCAATTTTCAAACGGTTTGGTTTTTATAAACATCAAAGATGTAGTTATGATACTGCATACTTATAATCATGGACTTTCATATGAAAATAACATTAATCAGATAAAGCAATAGCTATACACACACACACACACGGTATTTATATTAAATATTTGCCGGTGTATATATTTCCATTTATTTTATTATATTGTTAATATTTAAAATAAATTATAAAATTAAAATACATTTATATTTTATATATAAAAATCGGTCTCATGTTACCACTCTGTAAGCCAAGAGTTGTTAATTTAGCAATGCCTTAGCTTGAAGAACAGGGACACAACTAATGACAATAGCATATGTTGGTATATTATTTAGATATTCACACCTTTATCAGAAGAATCAAACCAACATAAAATGTGCTCACAGACAGGCCAGTTCTGTCTAATTTATCACAATTATTTTTGACATGAGATCTTCATATCATCCTAGTTTTGTATTTAGTTTCTAGATTTGTAAACAAATCCAGAACCTTTCAAATATGTTATTGAAAAAAGACCAAGAATAATATAAACTGTACTACATGTGTCCTTTTGTGCCTTCTGTAGTCCATTTGTGGTTTGTCTTGTCTCACCCCGGCTGATATATCACAAAATCCACTGTTTAAATTTAAATTGCATAGGGGCAATATAGGGAACAATTTAAACATTAACTATCCTATGTGTCCTTGGGTGTTATGAAAGGCGGCCCCCCAAAATAAATGTATTATTGTTATTAAGAAGAACAACTTGGTGTGGTGTGGAAGGGATGTAGGAAGCAGGAGCAGGTGGGGAGAGATGGGACTTCAAGGTTATTTGTTTTAAATGTGTCTTGGAGATAAGCACCAGCTGCACACAATAAAATACAGTATAACACAAAACCAATAAGATACACGGTGACACATGGCACACCAACAATCAATCATCGTCCAGCCTCAGCTTTAGTATTCTTTCACAACCATGTTATGGGTTTATTAGACTGAGCAAACATAAACATATGTGGGGAACATAGTGCTGCGTCTCATGGAACATGAAGATTTAATAAATACATAGTAGGTGGCGATATATGCTCCTAGTGGTAGCGATTCGCCATTAATATATAAATATCAAAATATACGAATATATAAATAATAGTAATATGGAAATTAATATCCTTCTTCTAATATCCCTTCTTGTGTTGATCCTCCAGTTCAGCCCATTGTCTAAGTGCACTCCCAGGTATTTGTAGTCCTCCACAACAGCCATATCCTCTCCCAGAATGCACAGGGGTAGAGGAGACGTCCTCACCCTCCTGAAATCAATGACCAACTCTCTGGTCTTGGCCACATTCAGAATACTCACAACATTAGGCTGAGGTTCATCTTCCGCTCTTCTTGAAGTGGTTGTGCTTCTTGTTGATTCCGGCTAAAATAAACATTAAAGACATGTTGAGTGTTTAAAATGTGCTGTAATACACAACACATTTATTCCTAAACTTGCAGAAAGAAAAACTAAAGTGTGACATTTAATCACATATTTATATATCAATCTTATACACCTTGAATCGTTGTTGGCCAATGATACACATACCCTTTGAAGATGAGCTGGGAAGTTGAATATTGTTGGCACAACACCATCTTTAAGCCGGACAGTCTGCCCTGTCCGGTCAAATTCCTCACTCCTGAAGTGCTCACTGCAGAGCAGTGTCCTGTCACAGGAAACAAAACCGTCCCTTCTTAGAGCGAGTTCCCACTGCCTCCTCCGCTATTTGGTTTTGGGAAACCTTAAAAACATGAGAAAGGTAGCCAGATATATAAATTATTGTCAACATGTTCCTCCCTTCTTTCCTTTAACATTAAGGGTAGGACAATAATACACACCGAAATTATCATATTTTTGGTATGTATGCATGTATGTATAGCCTACTTTAAGAATAAGACAACCACACTAAGAGTAATAAAAAAGGTGTCCAATAGAAACATTCAAATAATTGTGTAAAGAAATGGTAACAACATATTCTAAAGAGGCTGGGTCAACAACAATCTTGCAATACTATTATCTCACATAGCCCCACTGATCCTGTGTAGCAGGACTTGTAATGTACATACATCCACTAAGTAATTAACGATTATCCTAATTTTAGTCATAATATTGTCATATCTTACACGTGAAAGGTGATCCCACGGGTTCTTGTTTCCAGACTGCGGTGATTAGAGCATCCGTAGGCTGCACAAAAGTCCGGCATAGTCAGGTACTTCTGTAAACACAAAGCCAGCAAATTCCTGTATCATAATGCAAGATGTTTTTAACAAGCCAAACCACTTGGAAGAAATCATGTGTAACTTAAGTTGTGTTGAAAGAAAGAGCAGTTCTGCCTCTCCCACTGGTGTAAAGTTGCTGGGTCAACTGTGTAATACTAGGTCTCACTGACAGCCTCTTGTTATTAGCCAGCTAATAAATACAACCACATACACAAAGAAAAGCTGCAATTTCAACATGTCCAATCATCCTGTATCATAGCCATGCTAATAATATTTATAATAAACCAAACCGTTTGTAAATCAGTCAAGATTTCAGTGAGTTAAGAGTATTTTTGTGCAGATCACTCACCTGACAACAGCTACCATAACGCGAATCAGAGTAACTGTTAACTGTAGCAAGATGGCGGCCGGTCAGCTACGCTGGAAAATCTCCCATGAGCCATCTAGTGTTTATATTAGGGCTGTCAGTCGATTAAAATATTTAATCGCGATTAATCGCATGATTGTCCATAGTTAATCGCGATTAATCGCAAATTAATCGCACATTTTGTATCTGTTCTAAATGTACCTTAGAGGAATATTTTTCAAGTTTGTAATACTCTTATCAACATATGAGTGGACAAATATGCTTTATGCTAATGTTTATTATCATTTGAACAATGACAAATATTCTCATGAATATTAAACACAACAACCTCTGAACATTACAAATATCCACCTCAATTCAACCTGGAACCTCTCTCATACAATACAAATGGTGCGTGTGTGTGTGTGTGTGTGTGTGTGTGTGTGTGTGTGTGTGCGTGTGTCGGTACCGCATCCGCCGCCACAAACACCCGCCGTTGTGTGTGATCGTTGGAGCTATGTGCAACTCAAGGCATATGCTCGACCGGAAGCTGCCTGGACGCTGCAATCATGTTGCTGCAATCATGAGTGTGCTGACTTCTCGTACAATGTCCCGCTGTCTGCTTCCTGCATCAAGTCAAGTGTTCGGCGCAGTTGAGTGGATAGGGCGCTCCTCTGTTTTCATTTAAACAGCTCCTTATATCCGTTAGCGCAGCTAGCTAGCACCAGATGCTAACAACAACAATAGCCGCGTTCACACTGCGGTACGGTAATGCAGGTAAGGTCTCTCTCTTGCTCGCTCGGATCACACGTACACACACCCTCCCGGTCCTCCCGATGGCCAGTCGGTGCCTGCCGGTGAACGTGGAAGTGTGGTCTGCCACAAATGTTCAATAAAAAAAACCCGGCTCAAACATCGGACCTCTGTGTAGTACAGCACATCGCCGTGCGCAGACTCCAGTTCAGACAGAAATTGTTGGAACTGCCTGTGTTTAAGTCCCTTTGCTCTGATGAAGTTTATGCATACACCACAACCTTCATGACAGAATCCCACTTCAACACTTTGCAGCACAGTGCTTGCTGGTGAATCAGGCAGTGGACTTGTAGCGGGGCGGTGAGACCCCGTTCTTCCATCTCCCGGTTCATGCGTCCTATTAGACCCCGAGACGCGCCCACCATACTAGGAGCTGCGTCAGACGTGATGCTGGCAAGCTTTGACCAGTCTAGGTCCAACTCTTCCATGGTTTGGCATACTTTGCCGGAAATATCCTCCCCCGTTGTAGTCCCTTTGAGACTTTGGAGGGCTGCCAGCTCCTCGCACATCTCAAAGTTTGCGCTAACTCCACGAATAAAAATGAGCAGCTGTGTCTTGCACGTCCGTGCTCTCATCCAGTGCTAATGAAAAAAAGTCAAATTCTTTCGTCTTCTGCTGCAGCTGGGCATATACATTATCCCTGATTTCTTCAATGCGTCTGGTGATTGTAGGCTACTCGCTGACAGACTCACGGTATTAAAGACATCTTTCTTCTCGGGACACACCTCTTCCGCGACAGCATTCAAACATTTCTTGACAAACTCTGAATCAGTGAAAGGTTTACCGCTGCTTGCTATCAGTTGAGCAACCCGAAAGCTGGCCGAACGGATGACTGGTTCAGCTGAGCTTGGCGTACAAATGTATTCTGCTGATCTAACAATCTACGCTTTGACAGTTTGTCTGCTCGCATTTGGCCTTGCAAGTTATCATACTTGTCTTTGTGACAGGATTCAGAGTGTCGGCGCAGATTGTATTCTTTGAATACCGCCACCGCCTCTTGACAGATGAGATAAACAGCCTTTTCTTTGCATTGAACAAAAAAATAATCGTTTGACCACTGCAGGTTAAATACCCTGCATTCTGAATCAATTGTTCTCTTACCTAACCTTTTCGCCATTATTCCGTTCTATTTGACAGGGGCTAGTCTAGGATTCGCGTGGCCAGACTGAAAACGGCCCCCCTGGTATTGTTCAGGGGGCCGGGCCAAATGTGGAGGCGGGCCGTATCCGGCCTGTGGGCCTTAGTTTGGGGACCACTGATCTAAGAGATGCTTATTTGAAACCGTTGGTACATACAGTTACGGCATTTCCTGTTTCTGCCGGAGAGAGGGGAGGCCGTCCCAAAAGCTTGCTGCTGTATTTACTTCCTCCATCTGACAGGAGGGAGCCTCGTTGAGCTGCGAGTGTGGCTACAGACGGAGTTCACTCCGTCACGGAGGGGTAGGGTCGAGGGAGTGGTTTGGGATTGGGCCTAAGTCACTGTGAAGATAGGAGCTGATTGGTGGTCCAGCTATGAATTCACAGAGGGCCCGCTATAGTAACTCAACGAGAGAGTAATGTCAAATGACAGTACAATTGACCAATCATATCTTCCCTCTAAATGGGTGGGCTTTATTTTCGCAGTAAAATATCCATAAAGTAAATCTGTTTACAGAAAAACAGAAGATAATAAGATCTGTGGGAAAACGTACCTGTTAGATAAATGCACGTTTTGTTCAGCCGGATAATATCCACATGTCTACCCTACTTTTATAATTTTCTAATCATAAATCTATCGATTAGATTTATGATATACTTTTGAAACTACAAGAAGATAAGGAGCACTTTTACAAAAAAGTAATAGAGATGTTTGTCCAGAAGGGCTTCATCTTCAAGTCAAGGTAAGACCACCATTTTATTGAAGATGGGATCTTACTAAGAGAGAACAATTCAATATTTAAATGATAACATTACATTTTTGGGTAAACCTTTTGTTGAACTGTCTGTTTCAAATTAATCGAAGCATCAGACAAAAAAAAGCTTTTGAAAATAAAATTATATTTTGACTTAGATCAAAATATAATATTTGTAAACCTGAAGAGTCAGTGCCAGTGCCTCAGCAGCCATGAACGTCACTGCAGAAGCTTATCGACATCTACGTTTTTTGTGCCCCACCACTTTTGTACATATAAAAACGCCACTACGAACAGAGGAGGGGTCTTGGCTGTCTACAAATAAAGACGGCTCATTTTTATTCTCCCCAAATATATTGAGGCTGAACCTGAACTTTGAATTCTCTGCTCCCATCATAATCTTGGCGATCTTGTTAAAATTGTGAATGCAGAATTAAAAATACTATGTAACTGGTTTGCAGTTAATAAATTATCCCTTAATGTGGCCAAAACAAATGACATGTTATTCAATACAAAGTCTCAGAGTATAAATGACTGCATGATACGGATTTGCAATACAGAGATAGAAAAAGTGTATGTACATTTTTAGGACTGCTTGTTGACGAAAAACTCAATTGGAAGCACCATATAAATTATGTACAAACTACACTGTCAAAAACAACAGGTATTTTGTATCATACTAAGAACATTCTTGAAGAAAAGATACTCTTTATAACAGTCTATTTCTCCCTTACCTTTACTACTGCTCCGAAATATGGGGAAAACACGTACTCAACAAATCTACTAAAAATAATTACGAATAGTCTGTGGTGTTGGTAAATATGAACACACAACTCCCATATTTAAAAAAAACTCAATCTATTAAAATGTGTTGAGATAGTACAGCTTAAAACAGTACTGGTTATGCACAATATTTCCCATAACAAAATGCCTAATAACAAACAAAAGCAGTTCCAAACCACAGCGTGAACATATGAATGTAGAAAAAGTCACTTGAAAATAAGTGTTCACAATGTTTATATGCATTTATGCATATATTATTATTATTATTATTATTCATTTGCCAAGTACATGTGTACCTACGTATATATTTATTAGGGCTGTCAAACGATTCAAAATGTTTAATCAGATTAATCATTATTAAAATTAATTAATCCTGATTAATCACCATTCGAACTATGTCCAAAATATGCCATTTCTTTATGTATATTGTTGTGGGAATGGAAAGATAAATGAAAGAAGGCAGATATATCCATTTAACATTCAGAATCTATGTTTATTATAAAAAAATTCTGCATGTCAAAATGAAAGACAGCCCACACACCTATCAATCATCAAACCGTGGGGTCTTAATTCATTACGTGTTGATTTCTATCAACGGGGGAGTACTTCAGGAAAGTCGACAGGGGGGGGCGGCTAGTGGAGTACTTCGTGACCACAGAGTGTGAACGTTGTGATCTGGGGCCTCATTTATAACGCAGTGCGTAGGATTCACGTGGGAATCCTTCCGGAGTGGAGTCATGACGACTGGATCTGAATTATGTTTTTGTATTTGGTGGTTTGTTTTTGCAGCGTCTCCACTGCAGCCTGTGCATCTCAACACCCCACAGCAACTCTATATCCACCAGTTAAAGGAAATACAACCAATGTGTTGTGTTATATTAGCTGTACAATTTACCACATAATGGTGTTCTTAGTTTCCATACCTCCTGTGTTTTACGAGCGACTTATCAAGTCTTGGCAAACGGCATAAAACACGATTAAACGTGATAGTATATAAAACCATGCTCGTATCTACAACCTATAGAAATGCAAAACGGCGTCAGTTTAGACGTTAATTCTGTCCTCCTCAGACCCGGCGTCATGGGCGGGCCCCATGGGGCCGGGCCCGCCCATCCAGGATTTGGGCCCGCTGTTTTAATCAGGGCTGAATACAACATTTGAATTGTTTTATTATTATGTTCAATGGCGGCGCCAGGGTATACAGGGGTAGGCTACAGCCATACCAAGAAATGGTTTAGCCCCACCATGAAAAATGATAAAGTAAGCTAAATAAAGTCCGCAAACTCGCGCGGAGTAAATTGCACAGACAGCAGTAAATACCGAAGACTAGAAACAGTTTGAAAACTTTTGTCACGTAGTGATCATCTTCTCAATAGAACATCTTTGATAATGTCTTCTGGCCAATCAGAATCAAGATAATGATGTGGTGTTGTTGCAGGAATACTTTTGCGGTAGTAAATCTCTATATACATAGATACAACATTAGCCTACGTGTTGATTTCTATCAACAAATGAAATAATGAAATAAGACCCCACGGTTTGATGATTGATAGGTGTGTGTGGGCTGTCTTTCATTTTGACACACAGGACAATGGGGGCTATCCACCCTTATCCACAATGTAAAGTAATTTACACAGCCTCTTCCATCTTCAGTGAGGAGCTGCAGGTTCAGCTTTCAGAACAAAGTAACAAAATGGCATTCATTTTTTTAAGTATGGCAACCTAAACCCTCCTTGACAAATCTCGAGATTTCCCGGGAAATGTACATTTCGGGGTGGGCCCGCCCTGGTAAATCAAATGCCTGCCGCCGGGTCTGGTCCTCCTGCTTACCGCATCATTTATGAGAAAACATTTCATAACATTAACACAACATATTCGAGGTGGTTCTAAATAACATATCCGTATTTATTTATTTCTCCAAGTTATGTTTTTGTGTGCACTGAGGAGTCGCAAACAGGCGTTTGTTTAATCATTTTAAGATTGGCTTTGATCAATGTTTGAAAATGAATTCTTCCTAGCTATATGATAAATGAGAGGTAACATTTTATTTATGGTATTATAGTACCGCACATTTTCCCGTCAAGTTAGTATTTTATAAATCGCAAACATTGCGTATATCCCTTTATAAATAAGGCCCCAGCTGTTTTAGCACAGTTCTCCAGTGAAGGGCGGGAGTCTCCCTCTGCAGCCGGACGGCGTAGTTTTGGCACAATTCCGTTGTACAGACCGATGTTAACAGCAGCCCTGTCTGTGCACACGGAGACCGACTCTGTCGTCCGGTGATCTAACCGCCTTCTGGAAAAGCTTCACAAGTACGTCGGTACGCAAATGCGCTTTGTGACACAAGTGATGGTATGCATTTCAGATTACGCACATAACCTGCGTACCAGTTATGTGCACCCCTGTACTACAGCAAAAGTATTCTCCGTCGGGACTTCTTGCAACAACACCACGCCGTTATCTTGATTCTGATTGGCCAGAAGACATTATCAAAGATGTTCTATTGAGAAGACGATCACTACGTGACAAAAGTTTTCAAAACCGTTTCTGGTCTTCGGTATTTCCAGACAAGTGGCTACTGAAATCAATCTTACTAACTGCTGTCTGTGCAATTTACTCCGCGCGAGTTGGCAGACTTTATTTTGCTTACTTTAACATCATTTTTCATGGTGGGGCTAAGCCATTTCTTGGTATGGGTGTAGCATACCCCAGCCATACCCTGGCGCTGCCACCGGTGGGATGTATGGGGCGGGCCATTCTGCACATGTGTTAAATGCGTTAAATATTTTAATGCAATTAATTCAAAAAATTAATTACCGCCGTTAACGCGATAATTTTGACAGCATTAATATTTATTAGAGCCGGGACTCGATTAAAAAAATGTATCTAATTAATTAGAGGCTTTGTAATTAATTAATCGAAATGTTTGACTATTGTTCACCATGGTTTGTTGTTGTTTGAAGTCCCATGCTGAAGTCATGAACGTTAGTTGGTGCTCTAGTATAATCGGTACGCCTGAAACTCATCCAGTGAGAAACGTTCCGCTGTGCAAAAATAAGTGCGATTAAAGTGCGATTAAAATGCGTTCATTTTTTTAATTAATTAATCTTAATTAACGCGTTAAAGTCCCGGCCCTAATATTTATATATCGTATTTTCATTTACATAAAAAGATAGTGCTATTGACATGTGCAGAAAATTACCCTATATCTAGTTTTCGTATATATATATATATATATATATATATATATATATATATATTAGGCTGTCAAGTTAACCACTAATTATTTTAACGCGATTAACGCATGTGTATTTTTTTTCCTCGGCCGCCCCGTAGTTTCAGAGCGCATCGAGTTTAAAATACCATCTACAAGCTGATGCTGACAGCCCCGCTCCTGCCGCCCACTTGTGGCAGACCACACTTCCACGCTCACCGGCAGGCACCGACTGGCTATTGGGAGGACCGGGAGGGTGTGTATGTGTGGCCCGAGCGAGCGAGAGAGAGACCTTATGTGCATTGTTGTTGTTAGCGTCTGGTGCTAGCTAGCTGCGCTAACGGATATAAGGAGCTGTTTAAATGAAAACAGAGGAGCGCTCTATCCACACAACTGCGCCGAGCACTTGACTTTATGCAGGAAGCCAGACAGTGGGACATTGTACGAAAAGTCAGCACACTCAGCACGGATGGTGCGCAACATGATTTCAGCGTCCAGGCAGCTCCCGTTCGAGCATATGCCTTGAGTTGCACATAGCTCCAACGATCCATCTCACACACACACACACACACATACACACACACACACACACACACACACACACACACACACACACACACACACACACACACAATTTGTATTGTATTATTGTATGAGAGAGGTTCCAGGTTGAATTGAGGCGAATATTTGTAATGTTCAGAGGTTGTTGTGTTTAATATTCATGAGGATATTTGTCATTGTTCAAATGATAATAAACATTAGCATAAAGCATATTTGTCCACTGATATGTTGATAAGAGTATTAAAAACATGAAGAATATTCCTCTAAGGTACATTTAGAACAGATCAAAAATGTGCGATTAATTTGTGATTAACTATGGACAATCATGCGATTAATCGCGATTAAATATTTTAATCGACTGACAGCCCTAATATATATATATATATATATGTATATATTATATATATATATATATATATATATTATTATTATTATATTATATTATATATATATGCATTTATTGTTTTCCTGCCCTAACTTTTATTTAATTTTTTCTCCTGTTTTCTTTGTACTCCTTCATTTCTATACATTGTTGACGCAATAATGGCGCTGTATTAGGATGATGCACGGGAGGGCTACTTTCCACAAGCTATGCTTCAGCCCTCCCGCTTCTACTAATTTTGTTCATCTTTGTGTGTATGAATACAACTTTTTTAGTTTTTCGGATGAATAAAAAAAAATATATACTTTTAGCTTGGGGGCCCCCTAGTGGCCGCGGGGGCCCTATGCCCCCGCATAGTCCGCCTAGCAGGGCTCGGCAACAGGCGGACCGCGGTCCGGATCCGGACCCAGACGCCAACCTATACGGACCCGGACCTATAATCAATACATTAATAGCAATTTTAACGGGACGATTCTATTTTAACCGCCGCCGACAGGGGGTGAAAGAGATGAGTGAGCGATACAGGGAGAGAAACACAGAAGAAGAGACGAGAGCGCGGCAGAGAGAATAGAGATGGCAAATCCGGATCCTTTTACTGACTCAGGGGCTGCAGTCGGATAGTTTAAAAATCAGCTCCTAAATTCTAACCCTATCGTCTATTCCTTGACCTCTGAGTGAAACGTCACGGGGTTAAGGGATAGTGGATAGGAGAATTAAAAAGGACTTAGGAGAAGAGAGTGCAGTGCTTTAGAGAATCAGAATGCACTTTCACTATCCGACGTGTTTATGATGCGCCAGCGGACGTCATTGTGTGCGTCTGCTGCTGTGGGGAAACCATGGAAACTACAGTTTTCTATACAGCGGACTACAACATGGATGTTTAATAAGAATGAGGGACTACTGTAAACTCATCTAGAGACTCTGCACCGTGCTCTGATGCTGCTGCTTTGCTTTATGAACGTGGACAACAGAGAAACATATTCTTCAGGACCAAAGTTGGAATTGAAATAAAAAAGGAAAGTGAAACTTATGCTCGTCACCCTCTCCCTCCGGTCCACATTAATACTAATGATCCCAAAGATTGTATGAACTATGAAAAGATCTTAAAATCAAAACAAATGTATTTATTATAAACGTTAGTCCTTAACATCTATCACTGTGTATATCACCATTCAAACATATTTTAAAAGTTGAACAAACTCCACACAGCTCAGTAAAGACTGAAATGTTGACTTTATTTGATAATTTCAGTAAAAACTAACGTTCATATTTCTCTTTTTGATTATGCACTTTGGCAACTTACCACCTATGTTTTAAAAAGCTTAATAAGCACCGTAACTTTCATGATATCATTTCTCGGTCATACTCGGTTGTTTCCGTGAACGGCCCGACTGTTGAGTGACGGCAAATGCTGCGGCTGCAAGGCATTGTGGGGCAGCATTTTCGCTTCTCCTGTCGGTTAGGGAGGTCCAGTGGTTCCTAAGCTAAAGGAGGTTATAAAGGAAGTTTGAAACCTCCTTTCCTATCATTCTCATCATTCTAGAGAATTCGAACGGCACTTATCATGGCTGCCACTGAGGGACTTCCGGGTCATTTCACTCCTTTAGGAAGGTTCCTAAGCTAAATGGACTATTCGACTTCAGCCAGGGTCTTCTGAGTCAGTCATTGAAGAGATCCGGATCATACGAGTCATTTGAGTCATATGAGTCAGCATCACCAAGAGCGTAGAAGTCCTACCGGTGAAACCGAAGACTTGTTGCATTTCACGAGCATATTAAACTGACGTTACATTAATCTCCGCTACACAGTGTCTTTTGCTTTAATAAAAAATGTTGATCACAAACAAAAAGGGTCATTTTGCGATTTTGCGAATCTCTGTCTGCTGTTGACTCGTGCATGACGACGAGTCTGCTGGATCTCTGGATCTGCTGCTATACGGTTACGGCTCTGAGTCCGCACGAGTCTGCTGTGTGTTGCACAGTGAGTCAGGATTTGCGAATCTGAGTCTGTGAAGTTCCGCTGAACTCGTAGGCTACTGGTCTCTCTCGATCATTGTACTGGATTCACCGATCCCGCGATTTTGTTTAAGTCCATTATGTTTCCGACTCTAAATGAAGTTTCAGTATAGACTTGTCATGTTGTGCAACAGTCTCCTGCGTGTAATAGCTGCATTTCCAATAAGGATCTTACTTGACAAAACGTTTATTTTGAACATAGCACACAAAAAGAAACCAATAATGACAAATGATAGAAAATTGCAAAACAGTTAGAATATATATAATGTCTTAATTATACAATTATTATTACACTGAACAAAAATATAAATGCAACACTTTTGTTTTTGCTCCCATTTTTCATGAGATGAACTCAAAGATCTATAACATTTTCTATAAACACAAAATAACAATTTCTCTCAAATATTGTGAGCACTTCTCCTTTGCCGAGATAATCCATCCCACCTCACAGGTGTGGCATATCAAGATACTGATTAGACAGCATGATTATTACACAGGTGTGCCTTAGGCTGGCCACAATAAAAGGCCACTCTAAAAATGTTCAGTTTTATCACACAGCACAATGCCACAGATGTGGCACGTTTTGAGGGAGCGTGCAATTGGCATGCTGACAGCAGGAATGTCCACCAGAGCTGTTGCCTGTGAATTGAATGTTCATTTCTCGACCATAAGCCGTCTCCAAAGGCGTCTCAGAGAATTTGGCAGTACATCCAACCGGCCTCACAACCGCAGACCACGTGTAACCACACCAGCCCAGGACCTCCACATCCAGCATGTTCAACTCCAAGATGGTCTCAGAGCAGCCACTCGGACAGCTGCTGCAACAATGGGTTTGCATAACCAAAGAATCTCTGCACAAACTGTCAGAAACCGTCTCAGGGAAGCTCATCTGCATGCTCGTCGTCCTCATCGGGGTCTCGACCTGACTCCGTTTCGTCGTCGTAACCGACTTGAGTGGGCAAATGCTCACATTCGATGGCGTCTGGCACGTTGGAGAGGTGTTCTCTTCACGGATGAATCCCGGTTTTCACTGTTCAGGGCAGATGGCAGACAGCGTGTGTGGCGTTGTGTGGGTGAGCGGTTTTCTGATGCCAATGTTGTGAATAGAGTGGCCCGTGGTGGTGGTGGGGTTATGGCAGGCGTATGTTATGGACGACGAACACAGGTGCATTTTATTGATGGCATTGTGAATGCACAGAGATACCGTGATGAGACCCTGAGGCCCATTGTTGTGCCATTCATCCACGACCATCACCTCATGTTGCAGCATGATAATGCACGGCCCCAGGTTGCAAGGATCTGTACACAATTCCTGGAGGCTGAAAACATCCCAGTTCTTGCATGGCCAGCATACTCACCGGACATGTCACCCATTGAGCATGTTTGGGATGCTCTGGATCGGCGTATACGACAGCGTGTTCCAGTTCCTGCCAATATCCAGCAACTTGGCACAGCCATTGAAGAGGAGTGGACCAACATTCCACAGGCCACAATCAACAACCTGATCAACTCTATGCCAAGGAGATGTGTTGCACTGTGTGAGGCAAATGGTGGTCACACCAGATACTGACTGGTTTTCGGACCCCCCCACCCCCCCAATAAAGCAAAACTGAACGTTTCAGAGTGGCCTTTTATTGTGGCCAGCCTAAGGCACACCTGTGCAATAATCATGCTGTCTAATCAGCATCTTGATATGCCACACCTGTGAGGTGGGATGGATTATCTCGGCAAAGGAGAAGTGCTCACTATCACAGAGTTTTTCAGATTTGTGAACAATATTTGAGATAAATGGTTATTTTGTGTATATAGGAAATGTTTTAGATCTTTGAGTTCATCTCATGAAAAATGGGAGCAAAAACAAAAGTGTTGCATTTATATTTTTGTTCAGTGTAATACGAGTCCTTTTTGACCCACTTATGGAAGAGTGTAGGGTCCAGTCACTCGTGCATCTAAGGGTTAAGAATAAAACACTGTCTCTGTGTTGGGATGGTAAACATAATGAATGTTTAACACAAATGTCTAATATATTTTAATACATTTAAAAATTAAGACTTTGTGTGAACACAGTTCAACAAAGCAAAAATATATATTATTTTTTAAGTAAAGTTACCGATGAAAAACAATGAAGAACTCTGTGTTAGAGGAATGTATTATTGGCCATAAGACTGTTAAACACCTGAACTTTGAAACAACATCCATATCATTAATCTGGCTGCTACTTAGAAATGATTTATCTAATCATATTCCAATAAATTGTTTATAGAATCTTATTGAACAATTTCACTTTTTACGATTTTAGTTTTTCTATTTACTTGCACTATTTTCTTCTGTGTATCTGTTTTATTGTGTTGCACTGTTTGAGGCACCTGGGACCTAAGATTTCCATCGTCATAACTACACTGTAGCTATAGGCGGCGCGTGAGGCTCAGGTTTGGGAAGGCTAAATCACTGTTTTTTACCTGACGCTGCCCGCCTCCGGCGTCTATAGAAAAGAGATCAACTCAGTGAAAGCACCGCCTGCTGACCAATCAGAGCTCAGTGTGCGGAGTTTAAATCTATCAAGTCATATTACAGGATAAAGGAAATACAGTTTAAACTGCTGTATGCAGAGAAGACGCCGACGTGTCGCACTTATCATTCATATCACATTCAATCAGATCATCGATCATATAATATCATAATATAGCCTATTATCTCCTTATCTGAGTCAGCTGAGCCGTGTCTGGCCGTGCAACACTCACAGTGTCACAGACTGTATGCAGAAGCATTATTTTAAGCAACACATTAAGTTGACGAAACACTCAACTCAAATGTAATTAATGTCAGATCCACTCGTGTCTTAGATGGGGCAGTGATATCATAACACTGTTACGCTTTCAAACACTCGGTAGTTTATTTATTTTTTAACCAGTTGTTCTGTATGCACCTTGCAGGTGGCTTGTATCCTGGATTATATGTTTAAGTCATGAATGTTTAAAGTTCATATTTGTCTAATATTAGTTTACTTTTCATGAATGAAGTATGACGCTTCGCTGTCAGTACACTTGTCCCTGTTTGTGATTGGTCAAATGTTGCTAACCCCGCCCCTTTCACATGAACGCGCTCTCAGCTGGTGAGAGAAGCCCTGGCTTGATTTACCGAGTTGATATTAACCAGCGTCGAGATCTCGTTTGTTGGGTTTAGTTTAGATAAATAACATATCCAGGGTTTGAACTGGCTTCGTAGTACAGGGCACAGGTGGCTGCATAGCAGTGCTAATGTCAAAGACACAAACATTATATTTTTATTTTACCAGGATGCAGTGACACAAATATTTGGGAAGGCTTACAAGAAAAAACTAATATCATATGCTAACTGTCATCTCTTTTTTATTTTTGTGTCAGCGTCACCTGTCCCCAGAGGAGTTCCTCCAAGTGTTCGGCCTGACTGTGGAGGATTTTGACCGACTGGCTCTGTGGAAGAAAAATAATCTCAAGAAACAGGCCCGACTGTTTTAACAACATATGGACGTATGTTAAATACTGCCATAACTAGAGCGAGAGACTTTAGGGGGGGAGAAAGAGATATTCAGTCTTCTGCTCAATGTCACTGCCATGGCTAAGAACCTGTTCTAGATCTCAAACCAAATCCATGGACTTCTGATGTACCGAGGGAAGGCCACAGAGACATTATGCACAGATGGACTGCTAAACAGTTACATGTCGCTGTGTGCTGGAGTGGTGCAAGCAAAAGAGACTTTTAGTGATGTGCTTTTCTTAAGCCTGAAGGATGGGGGAAGACATGGCTGTGCCCCTATTAGGCCACACGTGGGGATATCTGTGATCAGAGCCGCAGTACTTTAAACATAAAGAGGAGAATTTTGGCTTTGCTTTATTTGTTATAAGTAGTTATGAGTGTGCAGCACCAGCAATCTGAATGAGTAGAATGTAGACATCAGTTATGACACTTTATCAGTGTGAATGATTCGATGAGGAGAATGAGTGAGCGAGCACACAGCAGCATCACTTTGCTTTGGTTTATAAGGATGCATTTTGTTTACAAGTTTCCCTGTTGTGGCTCTATCACCTGAAATACTGTGTCTCTCTGGTTTACACAATTGATATAGAATGAATCGAGTTACAATCTGAGGTGTATTCAACTGTTTTTAAATTGTAGGTGTGATCTGCATTAATTTGTGTGCAAATGAAAAATAAAGTGAGAATGCGACTATACATATTAGGCGATCACTTCCATGTAATGTCCTGGGTAAATAGTTAAAGGTCACGAGTAGATCCAGTGCACTCCTCAGCTGTATGGTAACCTTACATCATGTGCACTCCAGTAGATTCAACAGATACAGAGAACAGCTGTTCAGTCCTCCTGCTCCAAGTTCCCCAGCTCGTTGCAATAGAATGATGACTAAATGTTTTAAGATGAGGATTGTAGTCATCCATACATTTACATTCACTGTTATTTATATTATTTTAGAATGATAATCCAATAATGTTGTAGTTACAGAGAATATATTGACTCAAAATAAAACACTGTAAGGTTTTTAACTCACTGAAAAAGATCCAGGGTTGTTGAAGACTTTACTTCCTTTGAATACTGTTATCTTTGATTTTGTCACTAAAAATTAAATTTGAAACAAATCCAGTCTCCTTCCGTTGTTGGGGGGAGAAATGCATCTTCCATTTCTTGTCAACTGAATGTGTTTCTCAATGGGAGATATGACTTTTTACCGACCTGCTTTGGTAACTTTGCCTGACAGATGGATCATCCAATCACCTGCCAGGTATTTCTACAAACATGTCTGATCTTTTCTAGTTGCCACTGATGTGTTCTCAGTTGCTTGTTTGTAACAAACCATCTGGCACAAAGACTGTTTGGACCGAGACGCATCTTGGGAGTCCGAGTGGAGTTACAAACCACCATGAAATTTGGTTTGAACAAGAAATTGCAATTTTCATGAAGCTGTTGATGTAAAATCTGTGTGTGTGTGTGTGTGTGTGTGTGTGTGTGTGTGTGTGTGTGTGAGTGAGATAGAGAGTAGCTTCTAGTCAACATCTTAACATCACAGCACACTCCACTGCACTGACCTTGGCTGTAAATGCAGTAGGACCTTTTCTTTTATGCATTGGTCACTGGGATAAAGAAATTAAAAGTCAGCCGAGCCAGGGGGGAAGACGCAAGGTGTGTATTTTAATCAGCTGGATAGCACAAATACTGTGAGATAATCACCCCTTTGTATCACATCAAAGCTTCTGAGATTGGGTCAACTTGACCCGACGACAGCAGGAAAGCTAAATAAACGAAACCTTGACTCACAATATACATTTTAAATGATTTTATTGACTTAAAGATGAGCGTATTGGTTCCTGTAAGAAACAAATATCTGTTCCACTGAGTACCAACGTTTTTAAATATGAATAAGATGCATGAAAACATATGATTCAAATCAGGATATAAATTATATATGAACATAACCTTTACAATAAAGATGTAAAATATACCGAGATTAATAGATTATAATTATTTATTGATTTTAATTGATTGAATCAGCTACAATATGTTTGTATTGAATGAATGTGCATACTGTTAATGCTTAATACAGTATTCTTAACAATATCATTATCATTAATATTCTTCCTCTTTAAATGTTCATCATTTCCATGATTTTGTCCTCGAGACATTTGTCTCTGATTGCTTTTATTGTTCATTTTAAGAAATGTCAGAGTTTTTTTTAATGTAATCAATGTGGGGAAATTGGAGTAACCCCGCCTCTATTTTGAACGGAAAAATACCCCTGCACATCTGTTCCTTCAAAGTGGCTGTCCACTCTGAGAGTTCTTTTTACTTGATTTCAGGAATCAGTTGGGAAAACCGAAGCACATTTTTCACTCGGAGGAAACCCGTGTGGATTTAGAAGGACAAAGACCCGTGGAGATCTACCCTTAATATCCCCCTAAATATTGTACGCTACAGGTTTTTCATTTGCAGTTAAATGTGAAGATGCGGGACAACCTGGAGGAACCCTGCGGCACAGTTCACTTACTGACCGCTCCTCCAGATGTTGGAGAAGGCTTTTCCAACAGACCTAAAGAATCTGCAGATGGTTCTATGTTTCTGAGGTGGGTTGAGCAGGCGATCATCGACGGACCCGACTATATAAGCTCCAAGTCCTGGGTCCTTTAAAATCAAACGGGCCAGGACCATATCTTGAGAGCCCGCAATCTTGCACAAGCGCTGGTAAACAATCTTGTCAAGGTCATTGAAGGTTGTTGGGGTGGTGTAAAAGTCCCTGTGCTGCACCTCAGCCCAAACTCTATCAAAGAGGCTCTTAATGATGTCCCTGTCGTCCACAATAGTGCGCCCCACTTTAGATTTCTTGAAGGCCAGCGTGACCAGCTTCTCCACAAAAATCTGAATGCAGACTCTATTCAAATCCCACTGCCTGTTTGCGTCCTCCTCCAAAGGACTGGCAGTTCTCTCCTCACAAAGCGTGGCTTGCTCCAAAGCCACGCCCCTCTCCAAGGCCTCTGACTGAAACGGAGCCTCAGGCCCCATTATGGCCTGTTGGACCCTTTGACTCTGGGTGGCGACCTGAGTGTTCACAAACCAGCTCATCAGCGACACGAAACGCCACGCCTGTTTGCGGATCTCCGCGTACATGTTGGCATGCACCTGAGGGACGAGCAGCGTCCTGATGGACGAGTGCCTGACAGGCTCTGGGAAGTCACTGTGCGACATACCACTAGCAATGTGTCTGTACAACATGTCGGTGAGTGCCTCAGTAAATACTAAATGCTTGACACTGGAGAAGTCCTTGAACCTTTTAAAGACACTAATTTCTTTCCCTTCCCTCAGTCATGAGAAGAGCACTTACGCCGCTCATCAGTGACATCATGGACTTCGTAGTTTCAGCTTTGGGCTCTGGGTGGAATTTCTTTTTAAGCTTTACCACCATGCGATGAATCCAAGCTTTGGCAAAACGCTTTGCCAAGCAGTTCTTCACCCTCAGCTTTACGCCCCGCTTGCATTTGGTCTCCTGTTTGTGTTGACTGGTGGACTTGCCATCATGCGTCCTCTCCTGATTCTCCTCCTGCTGGGTCAGAAGGGCTGTGATGCCCATCGCGGTGTTGGCGATCTCCAGAGAGCACTCCTCTTGCAGCAGAGCATAAACCTGGTCAGGCAAATCGTCCAGGACAGGATCGGTGATTTTTCTCAGCTCCTGGTCAATGAGTTCTTCCACGGATTTTTGTTTGCGAATGTCAATCACTGAGTCCCCTGAGGAACTCTGCTCCTGGACTCCTATTAGTAAGGACACCACTGAGACCGGTGACTCAGCTCTGGGCTCCTCGTTATCCACCAATGGTTTCTCCAGGGGGGCGGGACTTAATTTTCTCTGACGTGTTCTACGTTGGCTTCTAGCAATTCTCATTTTTCCGGCAAAGGCCTTCAGCATTGTGCAGGTGTGCCCCACCATAATGTTGAGCCTGCGGGGGCGAATGACACGCTCAGCAGTGTGCATCGGGGTAGAGAGGGCAGAGTTCACGCTCTCTGCCACCTCTTTGCTAATGACAGCCGCACAAAGCTCCACGCTGTCGTCCTCCACCTGGCTCGCAAGGTCCAGAGCTTGGGCAATACTCTGGGAGAGCGCGTCCCCCAGGCTGGACCTGATGCTCTCCTCAGAGACAGACGTCTTCATGCCCGTACAAGCAGCCAAAATGGCCTTAGTTAGGGACGTTACAACCTCGACAACAAGGTCTGCCACCACGATTAAGGTGGCATCATCAGGTTTGCCTGACCTTAACAGAAGCCACTGATCTCCTGTCACCCCTTGAACAAAGGGCTCAACAATAGGAAACAGAGTCACTCTGAGCTCTGGCATTGCCTCTGTCTGTTGGCTGTTCATGGCCATTACAACTGTATTAACCCACTAACCAGCAATTTAAACAATACTGTTATTGATTATTTTAAAAATATCTAGCAACTGAACAATTTATGGTGATTATTTTTAAATATTTAACAATTGAAAAAACAATCTGAATTATTTGTAGATATCCTGTTATTCAAAGAATAGTGTGGATTGTTTTCAATGCTGTGTGGACTACTGTACTAAATTTGAAGGAACTGGTCTCAAGGTGACTGACTGTAGAATCTGCTCCTATCTGCAGGAAGATATGTCTACGTCATTCTAAACTTCAAAGACCAAAGTGATCTAGAACGTGACGTCATAGATTGAAGCAGCAAGCGATCACTAAGCCCCGCCCACCCACACAACGACCGCAGCTTTGCAACAGTTGCTAGGCAATGGCAACCGCTGCCACTTGGTAATATCTGTTTCTTTTCAAACCTTTATAAACACATTTTAAGGCGTTTTTTCAAACCTTTATTAACATGCTTTAAGGCTTTTTTCTTACGTTTTTTTGCAGTAAGACAACTCCAATATGATTTTGATAGAGTAAATAAAGTTTATATAAAGTATTTTTATTATGTTTGCAATTTTAAACATGAAATAGTGACTCACTTTGTACAAATGTTTGATCAAGAATGGTTATGAATATTTACAAATCATATCAGTCAAATAGTGAAATCTTTGATTTTCTTATCTCTCATGTTGTGGACCAAAGCGCTCCACTAGAAGTTTCAAGGATTCTGCACACCACTTCCACACTTTGAAATCCAACTGGAGCGGCCAGAGTTTACTTTGCATCTGGAATCTAGCAGAATCAGTGGATCACAACATAATCTGAATCTTGTCAGGATTCAAGTAACGTGTTTGTGTTGTGAACGTTGTGAAGCAGCCATAGACTGTATATAAAGGGAAGCAGCCCGTGTCCGACCAATCAACGAGCGTCCTTTGAGGAGCTGCTGGCACTCACAGCCATGGTTTTGGAATTTGAGGGGACACGAAGAGACTAAACAATAATAGCATCTGCAAGAAGTTAGGGTGGATGCAGCAGTAGCACATATCATATATAGATATATTATAAATGGAGCGTCACATGTATGTTCATTGAAAGAAGAGCAATAGCCTACATCAGGGGTGCACCGACCGGTCGATCGCGGGGAGATTCCCAGTCGATCGCGAGATGTGTCTAAAAATAGAACAACAATATTCAGTTGTATCGTTAATGTCCTATAACATAATATTCCTGTGCCAGAATAATGCACTTGAACGCATCAAAGCTGTGTGATTGGCCGGCGTGACCCCATGTGTCGGGGCGTGGCTTGTGGGCAGTGGGCACTAGTTTGCTGAGAGGGGTCTGCCTGTGTCAGCATAGATATATATAAACACTAGATGGCTCATGGGAGATTTTCCAGCGTAGCTGACCGGCCGCCATCTTGCTACAGTCAACAGTTACTCTGATTCGCGTTATGGTAGCTGTTGTCAGGTGAGTGATCTGCACAAAAATACTCTTAACTCACTGAAATCTTGACTGATTTACAAACGGTTTGGTTTATTATAAACATGATTAGCATGGCTATGATACAAGATGCTTGGACATGTTGAAATTTCCGCTTTTCTTTGTGTATGTGGTTGTATTTATTGGCTGGCTAATAACAAGAGGCTGTCAGTGAGACCTAGCATTACACAGTTGACCCAGCAACTTTACACCAGTGGGAGAGGCAGAACTGCTCTTTCTTTCAACACAACTTAAGTTACACATGATTTCTTCCAAGTGGTTTGGCTTGTTAAAAACATCTTGCATTATGATACAGGAATTTGCTGGCTTTGTGTTTACAGAAGTACCTGACTATGCCGGACTTTTGTGCAGCCTACGGATGCTCTAACCACCGCAGTCTGGAAACAAGAACCCGTGGGATCACCTTTCACGTGTAAGATATTACAATATTATGACTACAATTAGGATAATCGTTAATTACTTAGTGGATGTATGCACATTACAAGTCCTGCTACACAGGATCAGTGGGGCTATGTGAGATAGTATTGCAAGATTGTTGTTGACCCAGCCTCTTTAGAATATGTTGTTACCATTTGTTTACACAATGATTTAATGTTTCTATTGGACACCTTTTGTATTACTCTTAGTGTGGTTGTCTTATTCTTAAAGTAGGCTATACATACATGCATACATACCAAAAATATGATAATTTCGGTGTGTATTTTTGTCCTACCCTTAATGTTAAAGGAAAGAAGGGAGGAACATGTTGACAATAATTTATATATCTGGCTACCTTTCTCATGTTTTTAAGGTTTCCCAAAACCAAAGAGAGGAGGAGGCAGTGGGAACTCGCCCAAAGAAGGGACGGTTTTGTTTCCTGTGACAGGACACTGCTCTGCAGTGAGCACTTCAGGAGTGAGGAATTTGACCGGACAGGAGACGCAGCACTATGTTCCCCACATATGTTCATGTTTGCTCAGTCTAATAAACCCATAACATGGTTGTGAAAGAATACCAAAGCTGAGGCTGGACGGTGATTGATTGTTGGTGTGCCATGTGTTCTTCTTAATAATAATAATACATTTATTTTGGGGGGCCGCCTTTCATAACACCCAAGGACACATAGGATAGTTTATGTTTAAATTGTCTATGCAATATAGGGAACAATTTAAACAGTGGATTTTGTGATATATCAGCCGGGGTGAGACAAGACAAACCACAAATGGACTACAGAAGGACACAAAAGGACACATGGTACAGTTTATATTATTCTTGGTCTTTTTTCAATAACATATTTCAAAGGTTCTGGATTTGTTAACAAATCTAGAAACTAAATACAAAACTAGGATGATATGAAGATCTCATGTCAAAAATAATTGTGATAAATTAGACAGAACTGGCCTGTCTGTGAGCACATTTTATGTTGGTTTGGTTCTTCTGATAAAGGTGTGAATATCTAAATAATATACCAACATATGCTTTTGTCATTAGTTGTGTCCCTGTTCTTAAAGCTAAGGCATTGCTAAATTAACAACTCTTGGCTTACAGAGTGGTAACATGGGACCGATTTGTATATATAAAATATAAATGTATTTTAATTTTATAATTTATTTTAAATATTAACAATATAATAAAATAAATGGAAATATATACACCGGCAAATATTTAATATAAATACCTTGTGTGTGTGTATAGCTATTGCTTTATCTGATTAATATTATTTTCATATGAAAGTCCATGATTATAAGTATGCAGTATCATAACTACATCTTTGATGTTTATAAAAAACCAAACCGTTTGAAAATTGGTTGAAAATTGAGCAAGCTATGGTTATTTAAATAGTAAACCATAATGTTATGAATGAGAGAACTGCCTGTAGCAAGATGGTGGCCAAGTGGCAACGTCGGTCTCAATTGGCCAGCAGCGCGGGTGAGTCATCTAGTGTTTATATATATCTATGGTGGAGGTGTCTTGAGAGTGGAGGTCTGCACCGGAACTGTCCTGAGAGTGGAGGTCTGCAGGCAGGCTCCCATGAGTTTGCTGACGTTGTACGGGTCAACACTGCAGGAGTGACAGTCCGCACACACACACAAGACTGCAATGGCAGAAGCAAAAAAGCCCCAAATATATCATTTTTACTCCGAGTGGGAGGATGATTATTTTTGTATCTATTCCAATTCAAAGTCCATCTGTCTCATCTGCAATGCGAGCGTGGCTTTATCGAAGAAGGGTCTTTTCGGAGCGGCATTTCAAAACAGTACACAAATGTTATGAGACGGAATTCCCTCCTAATTCTGCGCTACGCTCCCAAAAGGGGAGGGGCCTGAAAGGACAGCTTAATGCACTGCAGTCCATTTTCACCAGGCCCAACAACAAGAGCAAGGCTGCTACCAGAGCATCTTATCGTGTCAGTCACGTTCTTGCGAAACACATGAAGTCTTTCAAAGACGGCGAAGTTGTGAAAGAAGCATTCCTGGAGGCTGCCGACGCGCTTTTGGGGGACAGTAAAAAATAACAGTAGCATTTCAACAGGTTTTTGATACAATAAAAACTCAAGTTAGATACCGTTATTAATCAGCTGTAAGTTTTAGTTTGTTTGAACTTATTCATTATAATTATTGTACAAAATGGTATAAGAATGCAAACATTAAGATATGTTCTGTTTAAATTGATTATAGTCTATTATCAATTCAGGTTAAGAAACTAGTGTTGCTTGCATCCTATTTTAATACTCTACTAAAATGCAACAAAAAAAGGGTTTGATTCTATTAATTTTGTCTTTTTTATTGCACTGTCGCAGCAGATTCCTGTGTAGCTTCAGATCTGAGTTGTCTTATTAGTAAGCCAAATTGTAATGGCAAAGAAAGGGCACTAAACAACTGAGGAAACGATAACGGGTCCCAAGGTGGATAGAAAGGCATACGCCACTCTCTGGGGGGTCAAACGGCTCTGTATGTGCGCCCTATCCGAACAAACTAGTTATAAATGTTTATTTTTACTGTCGGCCGGGTCACTCATTACTGGATCAGATGCTGCATGAGACAGACACTGACGCTGTCCGAAGAGAGGGAGGAAAAGAGAGGCTCGTGTGGGCAGACACTATCCGGATAACTATTGTGTGTGGACGGAAGCTTGTTTGCGATTGCGTTTACGTTAATCCTATGCGTTTAGCCGTTTTCGTCCTCGTGTGGCCGCAGCCTAAGTAAGTAGAAGTGTGTATTTACCTGGTAGTAGGCTGTCAGTAATGGCTACGCCTCTCAGTAGTAGTACTGATCCCACTTCAATCTCATTAGTATTCATAAATGTGACAGGTCGCCCCGCCCCCTTTTTACCGGAAGCCCCGCCCCCATAAATATTAATCAAAAAATTAATCAAAAATTAATAAAATTAATTAAACTAATTAAACCGCTTCCGGTGGATGTCCCGATTCCGGTTTACAAAATTAAATTAGAAAAATAATATGCCGTTGTTTCAATTAATATGTCCTGCCTCCTAACCACTTCCTGTGTGGTTAATCCTGTATATAGTAATGAATGTAACTTACAAATAACATGAGATTAATTAAAGCATCTAAAAACAAACATATATATTTTTAAACCTCTCTGTTCTCTGCTAGCAGGACATAGTGGTAAAACATATGTTCGGAGGAGGAGGGGGGGAACACACACACACATAAACACATACACACACACACATTCCCTGGCCCCTCACCTCCCCAGGACCTCGCGGCGTCACAGTGACTGTTCTCTGCTAGCAGGACATAGTGGTAAAACATATGTTTTTTGGAGGAGGGGAACACACACACACACACACACACACATTCCCTCCCCCCAGAGCCCCATGGAATAAATGTCGGCCCGTGGTTAAATATTTTTCAAGTGAGAGAGAATGGCCAAGAGACGTCTGGATATGGGTCTAATCAGCGAGACACCGGTAACAACTTACATCCATCCATTGGGTGCTCCAATTCAAAGTAAAACATTTTAAAAAAACAGATATCTTAAAAAGTCAATCTTTTCATGCTAAAGGATAAGGAGGGGTAAAACCCCAGACCCCTGGGGGGAAACCATAAAACCCCTGGGGTGACAACCATGTGTTAAACAGAGGGTGGTAGGTAATATACTTAAAATAAATATAGAAAGTCAGAGAATATTCACCTGAACAAAGATACATACACTTTGTATAAACCTACAAGGGTGCATTGGTGTACGAAACAGAGTTTTCGTACAACAATTTCAAGCAGATCTCGCTAATGATACAGTTTTTAACACACAGCGAGATACATAAAAGTTGCAAATGTGGAGGTATCTTACAGCTAAAAACACTCATAGACCTAAAAAAAGTATCTGTTCTACCATAAAAACCCCAATATAACGCTAATTTGTTAAACAGGAATAATCCTATTGGCTGTTTTTAGAGTCATTTACATATTGTCTAACCTATAAAAGTAAATTCCGAATAGTGGATCAGCCTCTCTCCATTTTTCATCCATCAGACAAAGATAACTGGTAAGTACTTTTATTTTCTATGTTATAATATTTTGTAGTTAGTTAGTTAATGCTGTCTGACGTGTGTGTTAAAGAACCTTTATGCGGCTGTTACAACAATCGTAGATTGCAAATTTTAAGAAGCTTTAAGTGAAGTATCCTTCTAAAATACAAATTACATGATAAAACCCTCAAGTAAAATGAAGGTTAGATTGGTGTGAAAGTATCTAGAATAACGTTTTTTTTTCTTAACATGTGACTGTGGTCATCCTCCAGCCAAAAAAAAAGGGTCTCAGCCCGGATCTCTACATCAACTCAGGCCTGACAACCTCAGTAAAGACTGTGCTTGAGAATTAAAAACTATCAGGTAAAAAATAAATTGCTCTCTATATCTGCTTTATACAATATGATAACTAAAATGATTTTCTTGTTAAATGTATAAGTCGGGGTATTTCGAAAACATACTCATACTTTTCTTCTGTTTTTTTCTCTATAGACCATTCCTGCCCCATTACCAGAGGACAGAAGCGGCTTTTGCTCAGGTCTGCTTTTTAAGGCTACACCCTCTGGTTATAACTGTTAATTGATGTATCAACCTGGTATGTTGACTTTACGTCCATAGAATGTAGAAGCAAAGTGAAAATGTTTCTTCAGCGATGCCCCGTCTATTTCTGATTTGTTTTTCTGTGTGTGGGGGTGATTTTCTAAAAAAAAAGATTAAGCATGGATGGTTTAAAAGATGTGGAAAGATCTTTTATCGAAGGTTTACCGGACACATGTGATTTAAACAATGATGAGGGCTATGTATATGAAGACATGTCATTTCCGCAGTGTTCAAACGGCAATAGTGAACTAAATCACGCTATAACAGATGTAAGCGAGGTTGTGTCCTTGTCGGAAACAAATACATACACAGATGTAGAAAGATCTTTTATCGAAGGTTTATCGGACACAACTGAAATATGTAGCGATGATGATGAACTCAGATATGGGGGCCTGTCATTTACACAGTATTCAAACAGAGACAGTGAGCTAAATCACACCATAGCAGATGTAAGAGAGGCTGTGTCTTTGACAGAAACAGATTCTTGTATAGATAGGGAAAAATCTTTTATCGAAGGTTTACCGGATACACTTGAAATATGCAGCGATGATGGTGAATTCACATATGGGGATATGTCATTTCCGCTGTGTTCAGACAGCAACAATGAATTGTATAACGAGGGTTCAGCTGTAAACGATGTGTCAAGTGAGTTAAATGCCGAAGGCTCAGCTGTAAACGAGCTCCCTGCCTTGTCAGAAACAAATTCAAACAGTCCAACAAAAACACTAGACACTGTTATGGAATGGGTGATAGACTGCTACGAGGATCGGGGTATTTTAGATCAACCTTTAAATAATAACCTCAGTCTGAGCGGACAAAATAACAAAGACGTTAACCTACCCGTTTCCAGCACGATATATGACGGGTGCGTTAATGACAGCTCGAATGACCCAGAATCACCCGTTTGCTCCATGCAGAGTAGCGGACATGTTGATCAGAATGACACCCCTAATGTTTCACAGGACCCTCTGTCACAGTATGGAGGAGGCACTAGCAGAGATACCGAGCCAAGTGTCTTCTCCCGACCTGTATTCAACAACACAGAAATGAGACAGTCTCTAGTCTTACCGCCTATTGGGGTTGAGGCAGACTTTGGAGTCTATTTTGAGGGTCTGATGAACAATGTGCATAACATGCTCGCATATGCTTTTGCCCGTGGCGAGAGAGAGGATGTAGTGCAGATTGAATTACGGGGTGAGCAACTAATGGGTAACGTGTCAGCGATTTTAAATGGTCCTGAGGATAGTCTAGATGGATTTGAAGAGGGGTTGTTCAAAGTCATGCAATCGAATATGGTTTTATTGGCTGAAAGCAACATGGAGCTAGTGATTCAAACTGTTCAGTCTCCCCGCGGAGGGGTTAGTGGTAAAAGGATGATTAGTACAATGTTAGACAATGAGATTGTTAAAAAGAAGAGGCGTTTTCTTTACGTTGTTCAGAACTCATCCAACCAACTGTGTTTCGCTATCAATCTGGCACTATTGTTAAACGATAATCTCAACGATTACGAAGGGGCGGAGAGGGGTAAAGAGCTTCAAAAGAGGGCGGGGTTGACAGATCACACAGCTGTGACATTCAGCGACATTGGTAAATTCGAAGACATTTTAAAATGCAAGATAGTGGTATTTTACCGAGGCAATGATGATGATCGTACCCTATGTAAATTCCAAACAGACACCCCTAGAAGAGATAAAACAGTGTTTTTATTCCTCTTTCAGAACCACTACTATGGTATCAGGAACTTGAAGGGGTTTCTAGGTTCTTCATTTGTCTGTGAGCATTGCTATACAGGCTACACCTCTCAGTGGAATCATTCCTGTAATGGTCACTGTTATGTTTGCCTAGACCCCTCATGCACTCGAGATGAATTTAAACCCATCTTTTGTAAAGACTGCAACAAAACATGCCGTACAGCCGGCTGTCACTCCCGACATAAAGAACAGAAACAGAGGTCAACAAACATTGCTAGCAACTGTGATTTACACAAAAAGTGTGTAGATTGTCAGCGCTCTTACTACACCCCAAAGAGTACAGCAGATAAAGCACACAAGTGTATAACGAAAAAATGCAAAACATGCGGGGAAAAATTACCATCTGTTTCTAAGGTCGATTGTGAAGCACATTTGTGTTACATAGGAGTGCTGCCTAAAGAGACAGAATACAACGACAACATTGTGTTTTATGATTTTGAAACAATGGCGGGGGCAGATGGGGTACATGTACCTTTCTTGGTGTGCACAAAAACCTTGGGGGGTGAAATTTGGGTCGGCGAGGGAATCAACTGTGCACAGCAGTTTCTGACACACTTTAGGCGCCCAAAGTTCAAGAATGCAACATTCATCGCTCACAATGCTAAGGGTTTTGACAGCTATTTCATTATCAACGCAATGATTGCACAGGGGTTAAAACCCCCGTTAATAATGCAGGGAAGTAAAGTGATCTCTTTTACTGATAAGGATTTCGGGCACAAGTACATAGACTCCCTGTCTTTTCTGTCTATGCGTTTAGCAGACATGCCAAAAGCTTTGGGATTTGGAGATAAAATCAAGGGGTATTTCCCTCACGGTTTCAGCTCCAAGGCTAACCTGACTTATATAGGCCCTTATCCCCCCGCACACTGCTACGGGGTTGAACGCATGACAACTGGTGAAAAGAGTGACTTTTTCACATGGTATGAGACGGTACGCCAGGGTACTTTTGATTTTCGAGAGCAGGCCATGCTTTACTGCAAAAACGATGTGGACATTCTAGCCCAGGGGGCCACATTATTTCGGAAAGGTTTTCTCGGGGAGACAGGAGTTGATCCTTTTAGTCGCTCGACTATAGCTTCTGCCTGTATGAAAGTTTTTACCACAAACTTTCTAAAGCCTAAAACCTTGGCAATCCCCCCACCCGATGACTATCGCTGTGAAAACAAGACATACTCAGATGCAGGTGTTCAGTGGTTGGAGTGGGTAGCGCAGACTGAAGGTGTTTTTATTCAGCATGCGTTGAATGAAGGAGAGAAACGACTGGGACGTTTTGTCGTAGATGGGTTTGCCGAAGTTGGCGGTGAAAAGGTTGTCTGGGAATTTCTTGGTTGTTTCTATCACGGCTGTCCAACTTGTTTTAAAGGGCATGAGAAAAATCCATTGTTAGGTGACACATTTGAGCATCTCCATGCTGTTAGCGAGGCAAAACTGCATGAGCTACAGTCTGTTCACAAGGCCAAAGTGAACGTTATGCGTGAGCATACATGGGTTGAGATGAAAAAATCCAATCAAGATTTGAAGGCTTTCCTCATGGTATACAAGGCACCAGAACCGCTGACCCCTCGCGCTGCTTTATACGGGGGGAGGACATGTGCAGTAAAGTTGAGACACACAGCAGCTGCAGATGAGTTGGTTCATTATTGCGATTTCACATCACTCTACACTTTTGTAAACTGCACAGGTCTATATCCACTTGGACACCCTCAGATCATATTCAGAGATTTCAAAGACCCTCGCAGTTATTTCGGGTTAATCAAAGCCACAGTAGAACCTCCTAGGGGTCTATACTTTCCTGTCCTGCCCTACCGAACTACAGCTGGAAAACTTGTGTTCACTCTATGCCGCACATGCGCAGATTCTAACAACCAACAGGGGCCCTGCATGCATAGCAAAGAGGAAAGAGCACTAACAGGTGTGTGGGTCACCCCCGAATTCACCAAAGCCTTGGACATGGGGTACAAGATGACTGAGATCACAGAGGTGTGGCATTTTGAGAAGAAAAGTGACAGCATTTTTGTAGACTATATACACACATTTATGAAGGGTAAGCAAGAAGCGTCAGGTTACCCCTCAGAGGTCTCAGATGATGAGAGCAGACAAAAGTATGTGGCAGATTATCATGCTAAGCAGGGGATCTTGCTGGATGCAGATAAAATCAAATCAAACCCTGCCAAAAGACAAGTGGCAAAGCTATGTCTCAACAGTTTCTGGGGTAAGTTTGCCCAGAGAAACAACCTAACTCAGACTAAGATTGTGACTAAAACCGAAGAATTTCTCAACCTCTTGTTTTCAGCTAAACACAAGGTTAAGTATTTCTCATTCCTCAACGACAGGACGGCTGTTGTTCAGTGGTGCTACGGTGACAAATGTTACTCTACTCCCAATAAAGTGGACAACATATTCATCGCCTCCTTTACCACAGCGTATGCCAGGTTGAAACTGTACAGTGAATTGGAGAAATTACAGCGCAGAGTATTCTACTACGACACAGATAGCATAATCTATGTCACCAGACAAGGAGAGAGCCCCCTACCGATGGGGGTTTATTTGGGAGACCTGACAGACGAGCTGGGGGGTGATACGATTAAAGAGTTTGTTTCAGCAGGCCCTAAAAGCTATGCTTATCAGACCAAAAACCAAAAAAAAGTTGTGATGCGCGTGAAAGGCATCACACAAACACACGAATGTTGTGAACGAGTGAACTTTGACAGTCTGACTGACTTAGTGGAGGGCTACGTTCAAAACCCTGAGAGGGGGAGGGTAATCGAGGTTCCGCAGCATAACATTGTGAGGAATAAAGAGGGTTTCGCCTTGAGAAATGTGTCATTCACCAAAAAGTTTCGAGTTGTGTTTGACAAGAGACGCTTACTAGCCGGGGGAAATACTTTGCCTTTTGGGTATTGAGAAAATAATTGAAAAGAGACAACATGTTTTCACCAAGTCAAATTGATTTTGACCCCCGACTGCGTGTTCCTTTTTCGTGTCTAGTAGTGGGTCCTAGTGGGTGTGGAAAAACTTTTTTTGTCAAGAATGTACTACAAAATTGTATACATGTGATGGATGTCCAGCCTCAAAATATTGTGTGGGTTTACACTTCTTTTCAGCCAATGTATGCTGAAATGAAGGAAAATAATAAAAATATAACATTTGTCAAGGGGTTGCCTGAATCATTTGAAGATGAATCGTTGTTTCCGCCTGATCAGAGTCATTTGATTATATTAGATGATGTTATATTTCAAGCCTCTGAGCATCCCGAAGTAGTCAGACTTTTCACCCAGTACCGTCATCACAGAAATATGAGTGTTATGATGCTTACCCAAAATGTTTTTCACCAAGGAAAAAAACAGTCGTACCATTAGTTTAAATACGACTTATATGGTCTTGTTTAAAAACCCCAGAGACAGATTACAAATGAATATACTTGCTCAACAAATACACCCTGGTAATAAATCATTTTTCCTACAAAGTTTTGAAGACGCCACCAAAGAACCTCACGGCTACTTAATCGTAGACATGACACCCACCTGTCCAGATATCTACAGGCTTAGATCGGGAGCACTACCTAATCAATGGTTAGTTGTTTATGTACCAAAAACGAAGACTTGAAAAAAAAACAGTATGTCGGCCCGTTTAAAAAGAAACATACCTCTGCTGAAGGCCTTATGTCAAGCCCCGCCTTCAAAGCGCAAGGATATTCTCAAGAACTGCTCCACGGATTTTCTTCAATCATTCTGTGAACTGTCTCTAAATCTTTTAAAAGGTAACATCCCCCTGTCAGACATTCAGTATAAGAAGCTCAAGAAGCAAAAGACATTTTTCAAACTCTTGGCTAATAAAAAGACCAACTTAAAAACCAAATTCAAAGCTCTAAGAAAACAATCTGGAGGTTTTCTTTTACCGTTGCTCGGTGCTGTGATCCCCATTCTAGGACAACTTTTAGGGGGGCTCGTTCGATCATGAGTCAAAAGATGTTTTTGCTATCACCTCACCAGTTTAATCAGCTCAATCAGAATGGTGTAAACAACCCTCATAGTAAGGAAGCAATGAGACGCTCTGCCGAAGATGTTCTGGGTGAAAAAATGAGAGCCGTGTTAAATGAAACAGGATTACCCCCTTATGAAAAAATAAGAAAATACAACACCCTTCTACAGAGATATCTAGCCTTACTCAAACAAGACGAGGGATGAAGAGCGAAATATTACACTAACTGAAGACAAGGGGGTGGTAAAAAGAGAAGAAAAGGATGCCACGTCCCTTGATAAAATAAAACATGAGGTACTTCAAAACCTCCCTATACGTTACCGTAAGAATGCCGATTATGTTATGAGTAAATTAACCACTAGTACAGATGGGTGGACACCGGCTGGGGAGTTTGTAGAAAAGGGTACAGCTGTAAAAGGTTCACACATGTTAGATTTATTTAAACATTTGTCCTACGCGTATAAAACAAATGTCAGCGAGCCTAAAGGCTGGCGGGTTTTTTTAAATAGTCTGAATGAGCTCAACATTCCTCTATCAGCTTTTCAAAACCTGCACGCTCGTGAACAATATCGTATAATCAGAGAGGGCGAACTAAACGGAGAGAATATTCCCTTAAAAAGAAGAAGAAGAAGAGGAAATATTAAATCTTGGGAGATGGCTGGAATCTCGGACTCCGCAGAGGATGCAGAGCCTCCGAATACCCTTCTTAAGAAGAAGAAGAAAAGAATAAGGAAAGATAGAATAATAAGTCCTAGCTGGTTACATTTTACATCCTAAAGTTGTATTATATATATATATTTTTTTGTATTCATAATAAAAAACAGAGTCATGAGAATTAATTTTGTCTCCAAACCTTCTTTATTTTCTACATTTTATAACAATCTTTAAACATCTGCATAGAACCAACACCGTGATTAAAATGAGTGTCTTTATGACGTCTCTCACACCGTTGGTATTTTTTCACAAAATTCGTTACAACAATATCATTTTTTATCACATCATCATGATATAGAGATAATATATTCTCATATGACAACCCCGAAGCTCTTTTACATAGATAGAAAACACAATGCTGACCACAGGCTGTAGACATGACATTCTGAAGTTGTCGATTATGGTATAAAATAGTTTTACAATGTTTTTCTAGAAAATGTAATATGCTTTCAGAGTAATGGTTAAAATCGGGAGGAAATCCAAATGAGTTGAAAAAGGTTCCAACCCCTTCATCCTCTAAAGTCATTGCTAACCAGTGTTCTCCGGGCATGTGGGATGGGTGGGTGTTTATAACCATATATTGAGGATATCTAAATTTTTGTTTTACTCGGGTGAGCTGGTCTGAGGCCCATACCCCCGCAAAAGAGTCCCCCACCATATGACGCAGGAGACTGTCCAACTGATGATTATTCATGTTGTAGTCTTCTAGTAATAATCTACCAACACTTGACGTTTTGAATTAATCTCCAGAATCGAATCAAAACAAGAATATACGATTAAAGTGGTAGTCTGTGGCAGCGGTACTCTGAACCTCATTTCCAATCTTAAACTGTCGCTTGTGAGGGGAGACAGGGCTTCAGCGTCTTCCGCCGCAGTTAAATTAAACACAAATAGCGAGTATCCTCGTTCAAAATCATCTCTGTCTATACACAGAGGTAAATCTTTCATGTGTCTCCCTGTAGCAGTGAACATGTTGTAAAACTCTCTGACTGACGACCCCCGGTTAAATTGAGGTTGAAATGCTTTGGCCGGTACCTGTCTACCATCTTGACATAGAGCCATGTATTCTATATCATTATGAAGGAAATTAAAAGGTGAAAGCTCTCTCCTTCCAGTGAAGGCTTCATGATTTACCATAGCCAAAACCAAGTATTTTGGCATATTACCCAAAAAGAGATTTTCTTGGTTACATATTCTAGAGTTGACTGGTAAGCTGTAGGTTCTGATGTTTACTCGAGATAAAGGATATAGAGCATTACCTCTCATCAGAGCCGCAGCGTGTCCCAATCGCACTGCAGGGGAGATGGTGGCTTTCTTAATAAAAAGTGAAGCCCCCAGTATTTTTAGACAGTATGTAGAATCATTAGCACACATGAGAGTAAAGGCATCGTTAGATCTGGTGAGTTTGATTCTCAAATCTACAGAGTTCAGGAGAAGCCTCTCGCTGAAAAAAATATCCGTGTGTAATGCTCCCATTAGATGAAGTTCTCTGGATTGTGCTGTGAATGTAGCTCTCTTTACCAAACCCTTGTTTGGTCCATCGGCAAGTACTACAGAATCCATAGCTCCCGCTGTGTCTTTATAAAATAATCCGGCAGTGAATTGAGTTTTTAAAGCAGAACCAGAGTAATTCAATAGCGTTTCAATCATTGCACGGTAAGGATGAGTAGAGCTGGACTGAGAAATTAGCCTGTCCCCTAGAATAATGTCGCATTGGCTAAAAATGGTATTCAGAGGATAATTAACGAGGGCCACGGGGGCATCAACTGCCAAATTAGTCCCATCGGCGTTGGTTATTTTGATCCTGAGATGTATCAAGGTGTCATTCATATCTAGGTATTTATCCCCATCCCCTGGAATAAAAAATTCAATCGGTCCGTCCTCCGTAATGGCAGACAACGGAAGGACTTCTGTGTAGTGTTTTTCATCGATAGAAAGTTGTGTCATAGGGGCAGAAAATAAGTCCAATTCTGCCATGCTGCATTCTGCAGATTTATGATGTAAAAGAGCCATATTTAACACTCTAGAATATATCTCCCCCAAATACGTTCCTTCTCCGAGGGTGTTTTTTGCCTAATGATTTTCTTTTGACTGAGTGTTTTATTTTCTTGACACCCCTCGGAGTCCGTTTGCCTGGAGGTCTCTTCCTGACTCTTCTTGCAAAAACCATCAGACCACCTGATCCTTCTTGAGATTCGGGGTCTGATTGGCGGCCAAATCTACGGACAGCCTTACCAATGACATCTGACGCAATATTTTTGGCCGCCGATTTCAGATGAGGTTTAGCTATGGCGAATCCTTTTCTCACTAGGGGTGCTACAAAACGAAATAATCTCGAAAATATAGAGCCAATGCCTCGCCCATACATCACCGGGGCTCCATAAAAACCCGGCAGGGATCCCCCCGCCTGATTTTCATAATAACTCACAAAACGCTGAGGGTCGTGATCAATCATCGTCTTGTATAAGATTGTCCTGCTTTTGACGGTCGGAAATGAAGTTTCACTACACTCTTTCCGTAGGTGAAGTTTACTGTTTTATTCTGATCGTTTTTTATTTCTATCTGTATATTCTCAATGTGCGTTTTGGCTACCGGTAAATAATACGCAGGATTAAAATACTGAGTTATGGTATCACCGAATGATCCTCTTATATCTACGGTTCTCAATAGAGGAGCAAAAGCGTCGCCAACCCTCTGATGACTGACCACATTGGTATAACAGTATAGATGTGTAGATCCCGCATTTATATCCGCGGGGTAGATTGCTGATTTATCATCAAATTTGAGCCATTGGTCTGGTTGTAATCCAAGTGTATAAGCGAGGGATTTTGGAAAGCGGAAACGATATAGGGCCCCTCCTAGAAATTCGATTTTCCTGTTAATCGGATCATAGTTTAAAGTAACACCAGAGTCAATTTTTTTGAAGCAGGGCTCGAGTTCTTCAATGAGTTGAGTTATGTTATTATAGTAACCAGCTCTAAACATAATAACTTTCATCTTCCCAACCGGGGTCATGTCGGGGGGTTTTGATTTCTTTAACCACTCAAACCACGCTGTTCCCGTAGGTATGTTATACCAGGTGTGTGGGTATGATATTTCTGTCAGAGCAACCTGCCACGAACCATCCAAGTGTAAAGGTTGTGCCAGGTTCACTTGATAACTAGCGCTTGTATTGTTTTGAAATACATCAATGCTGGCATTAGAAGGCAACGTAATGTAGAACCCCTCATTTATCTCCATGGCTGTAATGAAGGACTGAGCGCTGATTCCGTATGCTTTATACATCTTTGACATCGCCTGCATCAACCCAGCTGTTGAACTTTTCAGGCCAATTATGCCAAGATACCAACATTTGTTTTTTCCCTCTCACCACACGCCTTTTTAGAATTTTCTCGACTTGAAAAGCCTTGTCTTTGGTTATCTTCACTTTTTGTAACTCTTTCTCATAAAAAGTCCCCTTGATCTCTTCTCCATCATAATCTTTGAGCTTGTAAACAGGTGGCTGCCGAGGTAAGCCTTCAGACACCGTAAATAGTTCGTTAGTATAACTCTGCTCATATTTTTTATCAAATACCCCTCTCAATTTGGATATCCTTACAAGTTCGCCCTCCTTAAAGTTCATTTTGACAGCAGCTTTTTTACGTTGGTTAGAGGGGATATACAGGTTACGAAACACTTGAGCCGCATTTTCCTTTGTCACCTGCATTGGTGTCATTTTAATACTCCGGTGATAACTATTATTGTAACTTTCAATTAGTTCGGGTAAGATGTCTATATATCTATGAGTGTTTTTAGCTGTAAAATACCTCCACATTTTAGTTTTCAGCGTACGGTTAAATCTTTCTACCACACATGCCTTCATGTCGCTGGCTGTGACATAGTGGGCGATGTCTTTTTTCTTTAACAAGTTTTGAAAAACTTTATTAAGGAATTCTTTCCCCGCGTCTGTTTGTAACTTTCTAGGGATCTCGCTGTGTGTTAAAACTGTATCAAAAGCTTTGGCAACCTCAGTACCCGTCTTTTTCTTCAATACTTGAGCATAGGCTTTTTTCGAAAACACATCTACGACTGTTAATAAATAATTAAAGCCATCATTATATTCAGACAGCGATTGCATATCGCAGAGATCTGCTTGAAATTGCTGCAGCGGTCTAAGCACAAAGACTCGGTTTCTTATAAAGTGCATCCGTGCCGGTTTATGCAAAGTGTATGTGTCTTGCTCAGATAGATATTCTCTGACTTTATCTACATTTATTTGTTTACCCATTTCATTCTGTACAGCTCTGTGGAGTTTATCCACACCTCCTAAACTCCCTGGATTAGATGGAGTGTAATACACCTTATGCATAACACGTTTCTCCGACATGTTTCCTGTTACACCCCCGTCGAGGTAATGAGTACAACATTTTTTCTTACAAGGCATTTTATTGGTATGTATATACAACATTTCTCCAAGCAGAGCATAATAAAAGGAAGGCCACACCATATCAAGTACAATTAAAATAAAACATACTTTAACGAAAAAGTATCAAAATATAAAAAAACCCTTCCTAATTCTGCCAAAAGGCCCAAGCTGCTCTTGTAGTCTTCATTTGGGTTTCGTTGTTTTCTACCAGCTGCTCGTACAGCTTCTCGATTTTGGCCTCAAAGAGTCTGGTGTTTCTGAGGTTATGCAGAATCGCCTCTGTAGCTCCAAAGACTCTCCTCTCCGACACATGAAGGTGGTTCTGGTGCAGAGCGTCCCGAATGGCTGGAATGAAACGAACGGTCCACAGTCTCTTTACCACTTCATCATAGTGTCGATCCAAATAGTATTCATCGGTAGGGAATACACACTCGTGCTGCCTTTGACTGGGGTGTGCGATTTGACATCCGTTACATGTTTCCTCTCTGTACAGTTGTACGACCCTATCCAACAGATGAACTACAACTGCTTTTACCGTATTCAGGAATGACGATGTCCGGACACGTTCTGCATCATCAATCTCAGGAACACTAGTATAGCATGGCGTATCAACACCAACGTCGGGATCAGAAGGAAAGCATGGCGAATCAATGTCTACTGTTGTTGATTCCTCTGGAGATTTGGGTGGAGTAGATGGAGGCTGAGGCATATACAACCACCCGGTGATATCAATGTCAGCCATAGCTCTGTCCATATCTGGTGTCCAAAATGTTGGTGAGGATGGCGGTCCTGTAGGCGTTTGAGCCATGCTGGAGATCGTGGGGAGAGACTTGGTTTTTCTCAGATCCATGGTTGCTGCTCTCTAAAAAATGTCCTTGCGAGGTCTTTACTTTTTAAATGATCTGCTGAGGTGGGTGGGTGGGACTTGTTATGTTGACTGGGGGGCGGAGTCCTCTGCAAACGTGAGGGTCTTTTTCACCATTATAATGTCCATCGATGTCTGACTCTGTTTAAAAAGTTCTTTAAGCTTTGTAGCTTTTCCTTCAATCATTTCCATCCATGCAGTCAGAGGTACCCTCAAGGATGTTTGAAATACCCCGCAGGTAGAGTTAAAATACTCTAAAACAAAATCATCACAGAGGTCCTTACCCAACGTCACCAAACGGCTTGAGCGGTAATACCAACGCCCCGAGGGTCCGCTTTTAGTTTCCCATACGGTGCTTGTCAGGACTCTTCCCCCTTCTGGCTGTGTGGGAATATCTCCTTCTTCTTCCTCCACACTGAGGTGTGAGGATGCAAACTCTTCTTTAATCTTGCATGTTTGTGTTTCTTTGCTTTTCTTTGTAAATATCTTGTACACCTCTGGTTCCACTTTGATTTCTTGATGCACTACTTCTTCCAATGCAATGGTTGCTTGTAGATCTCTGGAAGACACCAGAGTTAACACAGCCCAATCTGTTGAGGTCAGTGTTGCTTTAACACTACGATGTCCGTACGTTTCTCCATTCTTCAGACTGTAGAAATGTAGTTCATTAGCCATATAGTTGAATGTATAACCCCACACATCGCCATTTTTTAGAGTCCATTCTTCGTGAAGTTCTTCGGCTGTAGGCGTCTGAATCCGGCATACAAGCTTCATTCGTTTCTTGATTGGAGCACCCAATGGATGGATGTAAGTTGTTACCGGTGTCTCGCTGATTAGACCCATATCCAGACGTCTCTTGGCCATTCTCTCTCACTTGAAAAATATTTAACCACGGGCCGACATTTATTCCATGGGGCTCTGGGGGGAGGGAATGTGTGTGTGTGTGTGTGTGTGTGTTCCCCTCCTCCAAAAAACATATGTTTTACCACTATGTCCTGCCGTCCATGAACAGTCACTGTGACGCCGCGAGGTCCTGGGGAGGTGAGGGGCCAGGGAATGTGTGTGTGTGTATGTGTTTATGTGTGTGTGTGTTCCCCCCCTCCTCCTCCGAACATATGTTTTACCACTATGTCCTGCTAGCAGAGAACAGAGAGGTTTAAAAATATATATGTTTGTTTTTAGATGCTTTAATTAATCTCATGTTATTTGTAAGTTACATTCATTACTGTATACAGGATTAACCACACAGGAAGTGGTTAGGAGGCAGGACATATTAATTGAAACAACGGCATATTATTTTTCTAATTTAATTTTGTAAACCGGAATCGGGACATCCACCGGAAGCGGTTTAATTAGTTTAATTAATTTGATTAATTTTTGATTAATTTTTTGATTAATATTTATGGGGGCGGGGCTTCCGGTAAAAAGGGGGCGTGGCGACCTGTCACATTTATGAATACTAATGAGATTAAAGTGGGATCAGTACTACTACTCCTCTCTATTTGGACTGGCCACTTTAAAAGTAGCTCTCGGTTCAAAAAAGGTTGGACACCCCTGGCCTACATGGTACTGAAAGGCAGGGCCGGTTCTACCATAGCAGCAGATCCAGAGATCCAGCAGACTCGTCGTCCTGCACGAGTCAACAGCAGACTCATAGATTCGCAAATCCTGACTCCCCACTTTTGGCCACACCCCCTAAGTAAAATGTCTTCCCGGGAGTCCCCACGAGTCTGCAGGAAGTTTCACTGATCCGCGTCTTCGCGTAAAGAGAGTAGCGAGTGACGCAATTTATAGTTTTAATTTGTACGTCACACAAGGTGTAGAACTCAAGGGACTCGGGTTAATGGAGAGGGGAGACTTGTTTCTACGATCCGGGTTGATGATCCGAATGAATCAGGACTCGCCCATCTTTAAGAGAGAAGTGGAGAGGAAAGTGAGTGAAGAGAATAATTAGCGATACAGGGAGAGAAGACGGAGAGGAGAGTGAACAGGCGTGTTAGCGGCAGACAGGGAGAGACAAATAATTACACATGGCACTCCAAGAAGAGGAAAGTGGACAGTGAGAACAGAGCTTTTAACCCTGAGTGGACGGACTCGTTCATGTTCATCTTGCCCACTGGAAGCACAGAACCAGTGTGTATCATTTGTTCAGAGACTGTGGCGCTCATTAAAAGTGCCAAAACGCCACTATGAGACAAAACACAAAGTGTCAGAACTGAGGTCACAAAAAATAAGCAGTCTCAGAGCCCTATATGATCAGTCCACACTCCACCAGGATCAAAAAGTCATGATGTGAAACTGTTAACAAAGAAAAAGGGAAACTCAAGCTGCTACTACACTTTATTTTATTTATCTAAAATTAAGCACTTTGAAGATGCACATATTTTCAACAGCCATTTTATTTATTTTCTCTATCTTATTTTTAAATGCAGCCCGAGAGGATCATTACACATATCCACAGTATTTTACTGTATATCTGAATAGTTCAATGTTAATTGACAATACATATTGTTGTTTATGAATTGTACTTTTACTTATTTGATTGGCAGTCAGTTGTTGATTACATGCAGACGTTGATAAAGCTACAGGTCACTTCAATATATATCACACTAATTCATAAAGCAACTTAGACATTTTGATGTTCCGGACCTCTGCATGGGGAGATTTTCTCTAACTGGACCTCGTTGAATTTTAGTTGAATACCCCTGGCCTATAGGAAGAAATGGCCCTTGGAGAGATGTATCCATAAATCTCTTAATTTTGCTCTCAAAGTGATGCTTTTAACTTCAATATTTAAAAATAAATCTTCCCAGGGGAGCTTGTCCCCGGACCCACCTACGTGAGGTCCACACACCACCTATAAAAATAGCACTTTACCCCTGCTCACCTAATGCCTGGAGTCTTCATTGTAACTGTCACACTGTGTATTTGCGTGGGGAGTGTTGCAGTAGAAAATTCCACTGTAGCGACCGGTACATTAATGGGAAACCCTAAATGTTTGAGCACCCTCTATGAAACGTCAAGCTACCCCACAGCACCCCAAACATACATATCTGGCGCCGCGCCACTGAGCCTGACTATTTGTGTTGGGGGGGCCCGACTTTTTTTTTCTCCAAAGGGAGGGCCTGACAGAAAAAGTTTGAGAAACACTGCCTTAGGCCAATGAGTATGACATGTTAATGTCATCAGATTGTTGTCAAAGTTTAGTGGAACACGAGAGGTGAACGCCTGTCTTCAGGTCATATGGCCTTAAGTCGTCAGTCAGAACTGTGCAGTTGGTACTCCGTCCTGTGGGTGATGCTGTTAGTACCAACATTTCACACCACCGAAGCACTGAGCATTTTTGGCCAATTTTATTGAACATTAACGGTTACCCCTCGCTTTTTTCGGAAGCCTTCTGAAGGTCTCTATTGGCATATCAGTATTCAATAATTACATTTTCCATGTAACAGCCTTGAAAAACAAAATCTCCGCTATGCGACAGAGGAAGGGGTAGTTTGAGACGCTGTAGCAGGTAAGCAGTCTGTTAGATGCTAAGCTAGCTGCTAAGCTATCCGACTAAACACTGAATTTAACGCTAGTCAGTTTTTCTGTCTGTTCTGTCCTACATTTGCAAAGTGACTTAAGTACAGCATGTCACCGTGGAATACAGGTTGGGTTATTCAAAGCCAGGCTTTGTCTTTCCTCACAATTAGTAAGTATGTAAGCCAAAGTAATCTTTGTGAACGCAGCGTTGTGTCAACAGTGACGAGAGGGGGGCTTGTCCAAAAGACAACGTTGGTCTTTTGTCCCCCCTCAGTGCTGTCAGTACAGTAACAGTCTACAAGGCTGGTCTTTTTCTTCGAAAGTAATCTTTCCACATTGTTTCTACTCTACAGAGTGCATTGACTACATACATCTTAAGTGAGCCTGGCTGAAGGATGGATACAATCGACTGGGATGCCATGCGAGCAATCCAGAGAAATCTGCACCCAAATCATCAAAATGACATAAATAACAGCATTGAGAATGCCCCAAGAACTAATATTGAGTGGGACGCTTACTGTGAATACTCAAGACCCACTGTTGGTGAAGCACACAGCAGCATGAGAGTGAATGTGGAACACGAGCGACTGAGTCCTTCCTTTCATAATGTTTATATTAAAGACTCAGAAGTCCAGGACCCAGACGGAGAACCGCTTCCATCGGTTGAAGAAGATCCAGAGCTGTCAAGAAAGAGGAAAGAGCTTAGAGAGATAGAGGAGCGGATAATGTTTAAGAAATCTGTCATTGCTCTGAAAGCAGTTGAACCAACACTGCCAAACGTTTCCAGTAATGCAACTACATGCAAAGGGGCAACTCTTAAAGAAAGGGTGAATGTCATTTTACAGAAAAGAAATCCTGCCAGATTTAACTCAATGGTAAGTACGTTTTCTTAATGGTTAGATAATCCTTTGTTTAATATTTTTTTAACGTTGGGTTTCTTGCCAATTTGCAGAGTCCAACTGTGTTCCACAAATTAAACTGTATACTGTACTGCTTTATTGTTTTTCAGTTTTGGTCGCAAAGAGAGCGAATGCACTCATCCAGGCTGAGCAAAGATAGTCTCCTGCAGAACAGCCATCCCCTGAAGCTCAGAGTGAAGGCGCTAATGAAGAGGAGATGCAGTGATCCAGCACTCAAGGTTTGTACCACTTTTTGCCCCTTAATTTGTAGAAAAAGTATATCAGTATACATAAGAAAATACATTAATAATGATGGTAATCATCCATATTTATCTAGCCATCTAGGTTATATCTATAGCTACATATCCTTTAACCTTTCCGTAACCTTAAAGGTAAATTACACTTTATTTTTTGAATATACTCATCACTTGTAATGTTGAAATAATACTGCAATTATTATTGCAATATAGGTTGTTTTTTAAAAAGCCACCTAGACCATCAAAATGTGCGTAGCTCCTTCCATTATCGTGTTTATTTACAGTGCTGAACTGATAAATCAGCTGGCTATTATTAGCTTAATGCAGATTTATTGGAATCAGATTTGATAACAAGACATTTCAGCACAGGAATCCCATGAACCTTAAATCAATCTCAGTGCCATTTTTCATATCGATGTCTTTTATCGGAATAAGCACCCGGTTAAAGTCCATTTGCAATTGTATCAGGTCGGACCTAAAAACATAGATGTATAACTTTTAAAATGGCTGTATTTAATTCCCTGAAGTAGAGAGCGCAGAAATGTGCTCTATTAAATTAATAAACTCAATTGTCATAGACCTTTAGACCTTTTAGAAGTTCCAATCATAAAAAAAAGTTATGTGGTTGCCATGACTTTTTGTTTCTCATGAAATAAGGTGTAAAAAAAATAAAATGTTCTCGAATATCTGTCCTTTCCTCAGTGCGGTGAAACCCGACCGTCTCCCCCCAGTCGAAGCTTTACCTCACCAGCCAAGGAGGAGACTATCGTCAACGAAGGTTTCCAGCGCTTCCTCAGCGTGCTCAACAAAGGAGTGGACATAGACCTCCTCAGCAAGATTATCAATGATGATGATGATGAAGATCTCCCTTCAGGCGAGCAGCTCCTAACCACTCAGCCCCCTGCAGTAGAGAAAGAGCCACATCCATCTTTCAGGAGCGAGGTCCAGCGATCAAACCGTGAAGCCTCGCTTCCCGACTTCAGTCAGACCAACAGAGGCCACGACACCTTTTGCATGCCGGGCGATGAAGAAAGTAGGAATGAAGGAGGGGAAAGCAAGTTTGGTTCTAACATACGATCAAAGTCACCTGTTTCAGTTGTGAAGAAGAAGAAGGAAGAAGATAAACCAAAGGTGGATGTGCAGCGTGAACAGCTTCAGAATATTCTTAAAACTCTGGGGTTGAACCTGGAAGTGGAAGGGATGAGCAAACTAGAAGATCGGACTCAGGAGAGACTGTACGGGAGGAAGAATGAAGACACAAATGTAGAAGGATGTAGAGGAGCGCAGGAGAGTCAGCATAGTGGCCCCCAGAGACATTTCAGTAACTCTTCATCCTCCTCAAGGTCCACCAAGTCTAGAAGCTTAAATCCCAGCCTCCCAATGCGTCAGTGCTCCCCCAGTAGAAACCTGGAACGAAAGTCTGAACAGATTTATGAGAGAGAGAGGAGAGACAGGATTATAGACAAAAGCAGAGACAGAAACAGAGACAGAATCAGAGACAGGATTAAAGACAGAAGCAGAGACAGAAGCAGAGAAAGGATTATTGACAGAAGCAGAGACAAAAGCAGAGACAGGATTATAGACAGAAGCAGAGACAGAAGCAGAGACAAAAGCAGAGACAGGATTATTGACAGAGCAGCAGAGACAGGATTATTGACAGAAGCAGAGACAAAAGCAGAGACAGGATTATTGACAGAAGCAGAGACAAAAGCAGAGACAGGATTATAGACAGAAGCAGAGACAAAAGCAGAGACAGGATTATAGACAGAAGCAGAGACAAAAGCAGAGACAGGATTATAGACAGAAGCAGAGACAGGATTATAGACAGAAGCAGAGACAGGACTATTGACAGAAGCAGAGACAGATTTAGAGACAGAGCAGAGCAGATTTTGACAGAAGCAGCAGCAGAGACAGGATTATTGACAGAAGCAGAGACAGAAGCAGAGACGGAAGCAGAGAAAGGACTATTGAGACAGAAGCAGAGACAGAAGCAGAGACAGGATTAGAGACGATAGCAAAAACAGAATTGGAGACAGAAGCAGAGAAATGGTTCCAGACAGAACCAGAGATGGAAGCAGAAACAGTCTTACACAAAACCAAACCAACCCCCATCCCAACCCGGATAATTGTTCTTCATTTCCACAATACAGTTTGTCCGAGGACTCACAGTACACTGCCGATGATAAAGGCACTTACAGCTCTGCCACAAATACTTACTGGGGACAGGCGCAGGTGTCTATTCCTCCCTCCCTTTACCCCGGTGAGGGTCCTTACCCCCTAAACCCTGACCATAACTTTCCTGATTCTGTGGGGGAGCCTCACATGGTTAACCCCTATCACAACCCCCTTGACACAAACTTTTTTGTAAATCCAGACTTGTCTACGAGTGAAGGCCAAGATGCATCTTTTTCCAGGATTCGCTGCCTGCAGGTCATCGACAGTACGCAGCAGTGTGTAATGAAAAAGAACACCACAAAGAATTCTAAGAAGAAGTATTTGAGTGCAAGGAGACTCAGGAAGGTTCAATACTGGGATAATGTAATGGCGAAACATGAACAAAAAACGTTATTATCCGAAGGGCCTAAGGCAGAGGCTGAGGTGGACCCTCCACCTTCGCCACCGAAGTTGCAGGAAAATAACATTGAACGTGTGTCCCAACCCGAGCCGATACACAAGGAGAAACGGCAGCTAACAGAGGAGGAAGTCAAAGCGAACCTGAGGAAAACGGTTGGTTACATTAGCTTCCTAATCCATGTCATTTCAGGAGGTCATATTATGGAGGTTTGATCCCACTTGGATGGGATTTCAGTTTATCATGCCGAAAAGTTAGGCTACCAGCTAAGCTAAGTTTAATTTGTGGATCAGTGCAAGTATTTATCTAGTGTCGCAGAAGAAAAAAAATCACTCTTAACTGACATTTGATCAACTTTCTTAAAGCTACAGTAGGTAACTTTATCAAAAATATACTTATATTTGTTAAATCTGTTTATCGTGACAGTAGTGAATGAGACAGATATGTGAAAACATAATCCTCTACTGCTTCAATGATCTTTAATTTGAAGATTACACAATGCAGAAAAAAGCAACCAATCAGATCAGAGCAGTCTCTAACACACTGTCAATCACTGCTGCATGAAATCCGATCATCAAACTAAGCAGCACTGAAAAAATATGAAGATAGATTCTGTTACTGCATTGACTATTTCTCGTCTCTATTGTTTTCAGAAATATTTTTGTAAAGCTGGAAAATTAAAGTTTGCGCCGGTTGGTACTTGGTTTTAGCGCAACTGTTTTCAATGTGGAGCCTGGACCACAAACATTCATTTTTAACACTTAACAGCACATAAAATATGTCTCGGACAACATTTCAGTAACAAAACTGACAGAATTGTGATATCATAGTATGACAGTTTAGTTCGGCTTGGTTAAATCTTGTTAATGCCATTAGGAGTTAAAGCTCACCTATTATGCTATATTTGAACAAAATATTATAGGGCCATATCTATACAAAACACGTCTATGAAGTGTTTTGCTCAAAATACCAAACAGATCACCCATTGCAGCATGCCGCATACCCCTCTATTTCAGCCCTGTTACTAGGGTTGAGTGCTATTGCCTAGGGATGTAAGATATACCGAATATCGCGGTAAATAAACGTCCCAATACCGCCGTGCAGGCCCGGACTGGCCATCGGGAGGACCGGGAGGTTTCCCGGTGGCCTGGCCTGTTAAGTGGCCTGCTGGCCTGAGGATTTTTTTTAATATATGTATACATTGTGAATGCATCGCTGCGCAAATGTGGGTCTGACTCTGCCTCACAGAGGGTGACTGGCTGTCTGATGTGGCCTGCAAACATGGCCACTTCCATACAGACCATACATTAATGCCCTCGATTGGCCTCTGTGTGTCATTCAAGCTCGGGAGGGTGTTTGTGTATGTGTGGCGCGAGTGAGCGAGCAAGAGAGAAAGCGCGTGCACCGGTTACGTGTATTGTTGTTGTTAGCAACGGATATAAGGAGCTGTTTCAACAACAAGGTGGGGGAGAGTCCTCTGCTGTCAGACTGAGAGGCTGATAACTACAGCTCAGGTGAGGTAAAGGCAGAGGTGTGGACTCGAGTCACATGACTTGGACTCAAGTCAGAATCGAGTCATCAATTTGATGACTTGAGACTCGACTTGACAAAATCACAAAACACTTGCGACTCGACTTGGACTTGAACACCAATGACTCGGGACTTGACTTGGACTCGAGCCTTCTGACTTGAGGTGACTTGATCATTTAATTCAGAGGTCTCCAACACGCCGATCGCGAGCTGCCGCTAGAAGAGCAGACTCCCGTTGGGGAGAGCAGAATCTCCAGCCGCTCCTACTCTTGCTGAGAATCCTTGCAGGCAAGGGCGGGACTTTATTTAGCTGGGCCACCAAGCGGCCAATCATATGCGAGGACACACTAGGATCATACCATTATGTGAAAGAAGGGTGGGGGGCACAGCAGGTGTAGTGGTACAGGCCAGCTACACAGAGCGACGGGGGAGACGGATTGGAAAAAGAAATTGGCGAAAACCGAAAAAATAAGCAGCATCTGGCTGCATTTCAATGATATTGGAGAAAGCAAAGCTGAGTGCAGGATTTGTAAAATGAAAATAACCTTTTTTGGTTACCTTTATTTTGGTAACCACTCAGGATTTACTGTCAGAGGTGGGAGAAGTTCAGATCTTGTACTTGAGTACAAAAGTACCAGAGTGTAGGAATACTCGGTTACAATAAAAAGTCCTGCATTCAAAATGTTACATGTAAAAGTACAAAAGTATTAGCATCAAAATATAGTTAAAGTACCACCTGCAGAGGGATCTAGATGCAGGTGTTCTCTTCCCCATAGAGACCGCCTCGCTGCACATTATCCCTGGCATAAAGATAGATTGTGGGTCCCTTATAACATGTTGTACACAGTGGAAATAAACATTCTGGTCACCTCAACATCAGGGATCTTATCCATTAAACTCCGTCTGAATCAAACCGTCACGGTAGCCTTAACTTACTGATCCCTCTTAAAATAAAAAAACACACGTTACTTTGCCAGCAGAGAGAAAATGGATTATTAATGTGACTAATAAAAAGCAGTTTGATTATTAAGTATTATTCTGTTGATCGATGTCATTACATTTGGTGAAAAACACATAATGACTTGTTTATGACTCGTTTTGTCAAAGTTTAGGACTTGGACTTGACTTGAACTTGCCCATCCTGACTTGAGACTCGACTCGGACTTGAGCGCAAAGACTTGAGACTTGACTCGGACTTGAGCGTAAAGACTTGAGACTTGACTCGGACTTGCAAAACAATGACTTGGTCCCACCTCTGGGTAAAGGACTCTCTGAGTGTTTAAATATAGTGACTTAGTCTAAGTTATCTCAGTGGGTCTCAAACGGGTTGGTCACCATTTATGTAAACACATATTTCCATTTGAAGGGGGAGTGATTAGTAAAAATATGCATGAATAATACGAATAAAATGTTAATAGGTGAAAAAAGGTAAGATACACTTTTAAAACTTGTTGAGAGCTAAAACTAGTCTTTGCTGCTGCCTCAAAGAGAAGCAGGGGATAGGAGGGAGACAGGAGAGGCTGATTCAGGAGCCCGGACACACTCACACATATAAATTAACCAAAAACAAATAAATATACAAGTTTCAATGTTTTTTCATATTGGATATGGTATTTTATTGGTTATGGCCATGTTCTTATGATTTTAAATGTATACAGTTCTGTTTCAAATGGGTGTAGTCTCTTTATTTCCCCCTCAAAGTACACCAGATTGATGCATTTAAGTCCAACATTTCAAAAAAATCTTACCAGGGGAGCATGCCCCCCGGTCCCCCCCCTATAGGATTTGAGGTCCATCCCCAATTAAAATATGTTCACATGAATAGGTTCCTATATAGATTTGCATGTGTTTTTAAATAGTAACCCATCTCCATATTTTTATTTTTGGGTAGTAGATTTAAACTAGAGGGCTATCACTATGGGCAGCAGCAACGCTGTAAATATTGACAAATAAATCCAGCAAAAAGGCACAAAAAACTGGTAGTGGCCTGGCTGGGTGTATAATTCCCGGCCTGACTTATTGTCCTAGTCCGGCCCTGCCGTCGTGAGACTGACAAAAATCTACCACGATTTATTTTTGAAATAATTTTCTTTTCTTTTAATAATTTTTTTTAAACACTTTTTTTTGTTTTCAACCTTTATTTAACCAGGTGGTCCCATTGAGATCATCGATCTATTTTCAAGAGAGACCTGTCCAACATCGCAGCAAGGTTACAACATAAACATAATACAACAGAACACAAAAGGACATCGTATTTACAGGGCTATATTTACACACCTAGAGACATTGACAAGTACCAACAGTATATTTATATCTCTGTCAATAAGCCTCACCTTCTTGGCTAAACACTGTATTGTTTTTGAAGTGGTGGAGAGACAATTCACAGTTTGACCCACTGCTGTCACCCATGGCCAAAGCATATCTCTCCGTCCCACTGAGGTGGCGTTAGACTTTTTCGCTGTCCGTCATTTTGACAGACAGGATCGTAAAATGTCCGTCATAATCCCTTGTTCCGAGTTTGTTCTAATCTGTCAAAATGACAGACTGCTTTCAGATTTGTCCGTCATTGATAAATAAAATATTCGGTTAACGTGAGAACTGCTGTTCCAGCAACATCAGTACCAACCGAGAGAGTTTTTTCCAGAGCAGGGGATATTGTAAATTCCCAAACATCCCAGCTTATAAATACCTGGAAATGTGAACATTCTCATATTCCTAAAAACCGGTCTGATGATGCTGAGTGAGTGACTAGTGAGTTTGAGTTGAGTTACTTGAAAAACTAAAGTGAAACTTATTTTATTGCAGGGTCTAATTATTAAATGTCCTTGTTTATTTGTGAGTTGCAGTGGCACAAAGAAAATGCCTACTTTGTTTAGTAGTACAAAAGGTACAAAAACACTGGTTTTCTTGTTCCAGTCTGTTACTGTCACTTTGTTTTTGACACTTTAAAATACTGCTATCCTACTAAAATGCTGTACAAATCAGATTTATTATTTAATAAAGAAACATTTTCCGAGTACTTTATTAAACTATATATGGCGATAAATACCGTACCGTGGACTTGTTATCGCGATATTATCGTACCGTGAGTTTTTGGTATTGTTACATCCCTACTATTGCCCCTTTCACACCTACGCAGTTCCCGTTCTAGCTCCGTGCTAGAGCTTTTCTGGTTCGGAACCGTTTTTTATTTTCAGCCCCCGTTTTGTTCACACCGCTCAGAGCCCGACTGCTGCTGCTGCGTCATGACGTCACCGGTTACGTTGCTGATTTTCTCCCCAACGGCGTCGAGTCGATGATCGTGTTGCTTTTAATCATACGAAGCCAGATTAAATTAAATAACGACTTATCAACCCTTGTACTTTTCTCCAGAGTGCCGTGGTTCATTGTTTATTAATGTGTTTCAGCTGCATTTATCGACCGCTGCAGTGCTGCCCGCTGTTTGGCATCACAACGCTGTTCAAAATTGGTGATGTTAGCATAGCAACCAAAGCTAAACTGACTATCTTGACTACTTGTTGCTATCCTATTGTGCCATAAGCCGTTTTCTACAGGCACATTTTACCGGTGTATTTTTCGTTATGATTCTACTTGTGATAGTCGGACATGAGTCATGACAACCTGTGCAGCCCATGTATTGATTCCATCCGATAGCTGCTATAATACAAAACTAAAAGTCTGCCTGCTCTCCACAATGATCAATGACAGCGGAGGGATGGGTACAAATAAACAGAATCACACAAAGCCTGGTTAGTGTTGCCTGACTTTATAAAGTGTGTTTTTTTTTATAAGTGTGTGATTGCGTTCTAGTCACTTTGGTCAGCGCTACTGCTTGTTACAACATTAATTTGTCGTACTCGCCTTCAATTGTTATTGCTCAGGTTGATCCTGCCTCCGACGTAAGCGTGACGTATGCGGTTCTTGCTTCTAGACCGACAATTTGTTGGTGCTTGAAAAGCACCGGGTTTTGGAGCTTAGAGGCGGCTTCGCTGCGGTGTGAACAGGAAAAACCGGTGCTTTTCAGGCTCTAGTTCCGAACCGGCCCTGGAACCGCGTTGGTGTGAAAGCCCCATAAATGTAACCGAGCTGCTGCTGACCAAGCCCCTTTGGAGCTGCTGCTGGCCACGCCCCTTTGGAGCGCCCGCATTCAAGCAGTGAGCTCTGTGAAGAGAAGGCTGTCTACTGGTAGAAACTCAGCTAAACGCAGCCGTGATTAAACGCCATATTATGTTCCAAACCACATCAAGCATTATTTCTGAAACAGTATGGAGCTCAGACACTTTCTCTCTCACGGGTTTCCCACAAGGACAGTTCCTTTTTATATCCGGCTTCTTAACACATATTATCTCCAGTACAGTGTTGGCTCAGTGTTAACGTTGGTTGCTAATGTAAACACAGACCATATTATTTCCAAAACACGTCGCGCATTGTTTCTGATACAGAGACTTTATTGATAGAGGACGATAGGTTGGGGCAAATCTGGATCAGCTCCGTTGTACCCCCGTTTTTAGAGATGTGGGTACGGAGGAAAAGAGAGAGGGTTGTATTTTGACTTTGTTATTCTCCTTACACATCGGGGACACATATTTATGTACAAAAGACAACCAAAAGTGCATAATAATATAGGGAAGGGTAGGGAAACTTGCACCACTTTCAGGAGATAGTGAATTTATTTTTCTTACTAACTGCATCTGAACTGCGGAAATCCCTCTTATTATTGTTTTAAGAGATGTTCATAGATGAGTGTTGATCAAGGATTTTGCGTGGGATGTAAAAGAAATGGCCTGTTCCTTCGATAAAACCAAAGCGATCAGTCTCACAAGCTCCATGTTCTTAATTTGTACTTAAATGTAATCATTTAATCCATTTTGTGACACTACCAATGACTGCTTTTATGAGATATATTCCACGATAATAAAGTGTATTTCCAGAAAGAGTATATAGGGATGGCACAATTGATACAAAATGTACTAAAAACTAGTGCAATATCAAAATTGCAGTAGAGGCAATATTTGGTAATGAAAAATATTGCCTATATCAGAATGAAGTATTTTGGAGCTTCAGAGAAGTCCAGGGCTCCAAACAGTGTCCTGGAGTCTATAACAATCCTTGTTTGGTCCTCTAATAAAAGCATTGTAAAACGATGCATAGTGATGACTTGGGTATTAACCATTACATGATACTTGTTAGATGCTTTTATCCAAAGCGACTTACATACTCAATACTGTGGGCAATCCCCACAGGAGCACTTTGGGGGTGAAGTGTCTCAGGGACACAACGACATGCTGACTGCAGTGGGGTTTGAACCTGTGACCTCCTGATCCGAACACCTTCACTCAATCCACTGCGCCACACACCTCCTTGCACACCAAATGCTTTAGTCTTGTCAAGTTTACATTAAATACATTTATGTATTCATGGTCTTGGCCTGTCAGTTTTACTTCTCATATTCTCAGGCAAATATCTCATTGATTATTGAGATGAGGAGTTATGCCATTCAGCAAAGCTCTCATTATATTACAGCAGATATAATGTCATAAAGCACAAAATAGAACTTCCGTCTTCTCAGTTTTCTTTTTTTAAATGAAAACTACAACACATGATGAGTGTTTATAGTCCTTAAAGTTATTATTGATGCTTGATCCAGATATCTTCAGAATCAGAATAACTTTATTAGTCCCACAGAGGGAACATTTACATTGTTACAGCAGAAAAGAGCCACAGACAGCTTAATCTTAGAGGATTTCCAAACATTAGTGTTTTAAGGCCTGTGCTAAACTTGCTACTGTTACTGAAAATGCCACAATATAATATATTCAACCTCCTTCTATTGTTTTTGTTTTATTAAGCTTGAAGCATTTAACCAGAAGGTGAAGCAGAGGGTCCCACAGCCAGCGAACTTCCCATCGCCTCACACTGATTACAAAGGTAAGTGCACTAAAGCCTGACAACACTGATTGTTGACTGTGTTTTCATTGAATAAAGGTTTGATAAATGTTCCTGATTGAGACTGTCTCTGTTTACACATCAAGTGAAATGTCTCATTTAACCCTCCATTCATTGATCAGTACCCATTAATGATTTGACATGTATTATGTCTTATTATATTTAGCTCCTACTAAGGCTGCTCGATTATTGCAAAAATCATAATCTCGATTATTTGGGTCACTAATTGATATCACGATTATTAAAAACGATTATCCATTTACTTTGAAAACATCGATTTATTGAGAAAAAAATTGTGAACAGTATGTTTTTAACAGTTGATTACCCTGAACTTTAAGTATAACTCAACTGAAAAACCAAAAAATAAATAAATAATAATAATAATAAAAAGATAATCGTTTTATTTCGATTGCGTTGTTTTCGTAATCGTTGCAAGCCATACTCGTAATTGCGATTTAAAATACGATTAATTGAGCAGCCCAAGCTCCTACCAACAAAACATCGCAGCCTATCTTTCAGTTCTTTATTGAAATGCAATTGTATAGATAAAGGATGTCCATAAAATTCAATGCATGACAATTAAAACAGAAATATGTCAGCAGAATTGAGTAACTGTTGTCTGGTCTCACTTGTTAATCCTATTTCTCTCCTTTGTTGTGTAGATGCATCATGACTGTCTGATCATTTGAAGCTGCTGTGAGAGATCATCTGGACTTCAGATCCAACATACACATTCAGTCACTGTTACAGGAGGATGTAGTATTTTAGTTGTATTTCCAAACATGTATAACATGTACAATAATATGTTTGTGCCATTTATTACCAGTTTCTGTTCAGAAATTGTACTTATTTCTATGAATTTGATTAAAAATACATGTTTTTCAGGCTTTGTCTTCATTTGTTATATTTTTTTAATTAAGTGAAGTGATGGGTCAGACTAAGCATACAGAGCCTAATACATTGAGAACATGACAAGAGAAAAAATAAGTTGTTTCTTATGGTGTGGGCTGTGTGTATTATCATTGCTGTAGGGCAGTCTACTGTAGTGTGCATGTGACTATAGAGGCGATAGAGGGCTTTTTAAAGAGAGAGAAGGAGAAACACACTCCCATCCTGTACTGCCAACAGACCCATTGGGAAAGACTGTCGCTGTAAACAGAGATGGTAGAGCAAGGAAACAGGCTAAATTAATGATAAAGAAATAAAAAAAGAAAGTCAAATATGAAGCTCACTGGCCACTTTATCAGGTACACCTGTTCTAGTGCACGTAAATGCAGATCTAATCAGCCAATCACATGGCAGCAACTCAATGCATTTAGGCATGTGCAGTAGATGGTGAAGAGGACCTGGTGAAGTTCAAATCACCTTTCTTCCCCATCCTGATACCATTTAATTTCTAGTAACGGTTTATTCATAATCTGATTATCTTTGTAGTACACTGTTGGATTTAAAAAAAACATTCAAATAAAAAAATCATTATATTTATAGCCCCTGAACAAACAAACACACCTCTATCTTAAATAACACACTTGCTCTGCAATAATATGTTTTTTGATATTTCTGTTAGGAAAGGACACGCCTGAGGGACAGGACTGCTTCACCATTTTCTCTTTCTCTGAGGTTCCAGAAGAACATCCAAGAGGGAAAGGAAAAGCTGATGTGATGAGATTTAAGAGCAGTACAGGACATTCACTAATGCCCCGGCCACACCAGGACGAAAACGGTCGTTTGTGTTACTGTTTAGTGTCATATAGACCGTTCGGCCACACGAGGACGACCGAATACGGCACTAAACGACTGCGGAAACGATAACGGGTCCCAAGGTGGATAGAACGGCATACGCAACGCTCTGGGGGGTCCAACGGCTCCGTGTGTACGCCCTACCTATACGATCATTTTCTGATAATGATGAGACAATAGCCCCGCCTCTCCCCACCTCTGCTGCTCACCCCCGCGTCAAAGTAAACTGCACACTGAATTCAGATTATTTATCTTTCTCTCAATATGGACCTAAACGCGAGTGAAGTCTAATCTGACAGGACGGAGACACCTCTCAAACTCCCTAAACTAGTTATAAATATGTTTATTTTTACTGTCGGCCGGGTCACTCATTACCGGATGAGCTGCTACATGAGACAGACACTGACGCTGTCTGAAGAGAGGGAGGAAAAAGAGAGGCTCCGTGTATTTTATTATTATATTATATAGTCGTTATTCATTTGTTTTAAAGCTCAATAAATAACAAAGAAGACATTTGACCGACACTTTTATAATTTTGTTGGAAGATTTAAACTTCAATACACGCTGACTGGCGAAAAACTCTGCCCGGTTCCCTCGGCCCCCACCGCGGAGAATAAACAGAAGGGCAACCATGACAACCATGCTTCTTCGTTGCTTTTGTGGAGGAAGTTACAGCGCCACGTACAGGCTCCTGCATAGTACTGCAGCTTCTCCAGCGGTTGGAGCTAAACGGAGCGGTCTCGTGTGGACAGACACTATCCGGATGACTATTGCGTGTGGATAGAAGCTTTCTTTCGATTGCGTTTGTGTTAATCCTATGCGTTTAGCCGTTTTCGTCCTCGTGTGGCCGGGGCAAGACACTTATATTGTAACACAAAGACCTGCACACTGACTAGTTTTGTAGTCTAACAGGAACTTAATTGTTGTGTTTTACGTTGCACCTCAGAGACAGTGTGATTATTGTCAGGCCTATAAAGTTTTGTCAGTCAGCTGATCAAATGCATTTGCCTCACTTTATGAGCTTCACAATACTTGTGCCTTGTACCGCAGAGTTTGCAACGTCACAACTAAATGGCGCCAATCGTAAGTCGGATGTGAATGTGTAATTTAACATTTTCAGTCCGAATGACGAACAAAAGGAGTGCAAATACAAATTATTGAAATGTGAATTAAAAGTTATCAAGGATGAACCATCACCATTTAAAAAATAAAATAAAAACGAAATAATATACATAATTTACACTAAATGCTAATCTGTTAATTGACAGGCTAGGCCTGTGCAGGTGGTAACAGCTATGCCCAGCATGGGCTAAATTCTGTAGGTGCAGCTGGTGTAGGTCCTCCTCCATCAGGCCTGGTCCTCCTCGCAGAGAAAGACCCTCAGTCCTCTCCGGCCAAACCAACAGACAAGACGTTCATAAAGCTGAGGTTTCCCCCAAAGCCTCTAATCATCCATCCTGTGAATATGAGAGGGGAAACAATAGTGTAATAGATGCTTTGGACAATCCATCCATCCATCTTCTCCCGCTTATCCGTGGTCGGGTCGCGGGGGTGGCAGTTCCAGCAGAGAGCCCCAAACTTTCTTTTCCCTGGCAACATCAACCAGCTCTGACTGGGGGATCCCAAGGCGCTCCCAGGCCAGCGAAGAGATATAATCCCTCCACCTGGTCCGAGGTCTACCCCTTGGTCTCTTCCCAGCTGGACGTGCCTGGAACACCTCCCTAGGGAGGCGCCCAGGTGGCATCCTAACTAGGTGCCCGAACCACCTCAACTGGCTCCTTTCGACGCGAAGGAGGAGCGGCTCAACTCCGAGTCCCTCCCGGATGACCAAACTTCTCACCTTATCCCTAAGGGAGGCACCAGCCACCCTGCGGAGAAAACCCATCTCGGCCGCTTGTATCCGCGATCTCGTTCTTTCGGTCATGACCCATCCTTCATGACCGTAGGTGAGGGTAGGAACGAACATGGCCCGGTAGACAGAGAGCTTTGCCTTCTGGCTCAGCTCCCTTTTCGTCACAACGGTGCGGTAAAGCGACTGCAGTACCGCTCCCGCTGCTCCGATTCTGCGGCCCATCTCACGCTCCATTGTTCCCTCACTCGAGAACAAGACCCCGAGATACTTGAACTCCTTCACTTGGGGTAAAGACTCATTCCCTACTTGGAGTGGACAGTCCATCGGTTTCCTGCTGAGAACCATGGCCTCAGATTTGGAGGTGCTGATCCTCATCCCAGCCGCTTGGACAATAAGAAATATAAAGTTAACTGTTGAGTTGCTCAGTTTTTTAGATACAGAGGCACCGTAAAATAAAAATTGGTCTTTCAATAAATTGTGTTGATTTAGTCTTTTTGAATTGTTTGTCTAAAGTCAAGTAGCGAGAACTGGTACTTATAGTTTGAATGATACAGTCTGGTTATAATGTTTGGAGGAGGCATCACAAGTAAGAGCACCATTTGTTGTGTTCCATCCGCAACAAATGCACACAGATTGATGTGTGCATTTATTTATCCACTATTTCTTGAATCATTACTGTCAGTCCAAAACAAGAGATTTTGTTTTAGTAACATGTTTTTAAAACATTATCTCTTTCCCACTACACTATCTTGAATATTTTAGTTTTTACATCACTACATTTATCTAACAGCTTTAACATTGTAAAGGTGTCACTTCGGACTCAGGGTAATTATGACAGCATGTCCTACTATTTTGAGAGTTTGAATAAACCAGACCATCTATTAATGTAGAAAATAGTCAGCACATTAAACCATTATGAAAGTAATCATTAGTTAGCTCATTGTTCAAAATGAGCTCCAACTACACACAGTTAAGTCAACTCTTGCATTGGTAATAATAAAACAAATGATATAATATTATAGTATAACTTGTGTCTACTTTAAATACTTTAACATCACTTTCCTAATTATACTAGTGTAGAGCCGATGAATGGGACTCGGAGGCGGTGTGTTCAGTATGGAACTCCACACTTTATTATAAATTGAAACACAAGACTGGAATACACTTGTTGCTACTGCATGTCATGCTAGCCTGAATGACAAACAGTTTTTTTTCCCAGGGCCATATGTGCACTAAACGCTGCTAATATTTAAGTTATATAAGCCTTCCGTGCAATACAAGGGGAATCGTGCAATTTAATTTATTTATTATTTATTTATGTACATATTCCCTTTTTTAAGTCCCATTTATTGTTTTTATTGTTTTTATTGTGTCTTGTTGTTTTTATATTGTCTTGTTGTTTTTATATTGTCTTGTTGTTGCGTGTTGGCACCTTGAGTCTGTTCCGTTGTACCTGTACAATGACAAATAAAGTTCTATCTATCTATATAAAAATCTCACTCCAGCCAGGTACCCAAAGTTGGCAACCCTGGTGATCGTAACGTTACTTTGCAAACCGTCACCCCCCCCCCTCCCCCACACACACACGGTAACATTGTGATTCACTTAAATTAATGATAACTACGGAGCTTGCTAACAGAAAGGCACAAGGCTACTTCACTCATTTAGCTAGCTAATGTAAGATACAAATGCTGTCGAGCCCTCACTGCTTAATATAAATAGCACAAACTGACTACTTACCCGAGCGGCGAGCCCCGCTGTTCTTCGTCATTTTTCTCCCGGGTTACTATGATCACATGACTGACAAAGCCGTGCTCTGATAGGCCAGAAGTCGGTTTGATTGCATTCGGGCTCGATTGCTTATCCTGTCTGAGTAGCCCGGATGATGCAGCATCGCAATTTTGGACGTCGAATTTTATACACCGAAAATGTTGACGTCAAATTTTTTTCACTTTAATTTTTGGGATCTGAATTTGAACATTCAAATTGTTTTAACTTGAATTTTTACATTTTTATTTCACATAGGTGAATTCGGAGCAAAACAATTCAGATACATGATTTTTAAAGTAGTTATTTTCAATGCTATAAATCTGGTGTCTAATAAAATTCAAATACTTCTGTCTCTTGTTTGCTTCTATGAATATCCAGTGTGTGGCAGTTCTAAAAACTAAAAATGCCTTGTTGATGCCAGAGGTCAGAGGAGAAAGGCCGGACTGGTTCAAGATGATAGAAAGGCAACAGTAACTTAAAAAAAACACTAGTTATAACCAAGTTATGCAGAAGATCCTCTCTGGACCTCAACACGTGGAACCTTGAAGCAGATGGTTCTACAGCAGCAGAAGACCACACCGGGGGCCAATCCTGTCAGCTAGGAACAGGAAACTGAGGCTACAGTTCACACGGGCTCACCAAAACTGGATAATAGAAGATTGGAAAAATGTTGCCTGGTCTGATGAGTCTGGATTTCTGTTGCGCCATTTGAACAGTGGGGTCAGAATTTGGCATAAACATGAAAGCATGGATCTGTCCTACTTGAGGCCTGTACTACAAAGCCGGATTTTCGCTTAGCGAGCTAACTTCAGGGGAAACTCTGGGTTTTCTGGTCGTACGACGCTGGTTCTCTTCTTACCGGGCTTGATCTCCATGGTAATTTATGCTGAACGGCTAGCCAGGGGCCTATGCTACGAATCAGGATTTTCGTTTAGCAAGCTAACTTCAGGGATTTCCAGTCCTACGAAGCTGGTTCACTTTTTAGCGGGCAAGATAACTTATGCTGAGCGGCTAGCCTACTCCGGAGCAGGATAGGTTCCAGGATAAGAGATCAAGTCAGTGAAAGCACCGCCTGCTGACCAATCAGAGCTCAGTGTGCGGAGGATATACAGTTTAAACTGCCGTTGCAGGAAAGACGGCCGGCCAAAATCACCGACTGTGTGAACGTGAAAATGAATAGAATATCACCTCCCATCTTCAGAGCAATCTGACTATTATAACATTAGCGTTAAGAAAGCTTACTTAAATATCTGCCACAACATAAGTAACCGGATCAAAGTAACATTACGTAGCCTACAGTCACTGTGAGTGCAGACGTCGATGTGTCCCATTATCATTCATATCACTTCATAATGTATCATATATCTCCTTATCTGAGTCAGCTGAGCCGTATCTGGCCGTGCAACACTCTCAGTGTCACATACTGTATGCAGAAGTATTATTTTAAGCAACACATTAAGTTGACGAAACACTCGAGTCAAATGTAATTAAAGTCAGATCCACTCGTCGTGTTTTAGACGGGGCAGTGATATCATAAACCTGTTAATGTACGCATTCAAACACTTTTTCTTTTACCAGCTGTATTCACCTTGCAGGTGCAGCTATGTGGCTTTGATCCTGGATCAAGTGTTTAAGTCATGGATGTTTAAAGTGTAACTTCTTCATATTTGGCTAATATTATTGTTGATTTTTCATTCAGGAAGTATGACGCTGCGCTGTCAGTATGCTTCTCCATGTTTGTGATTGGTCGAATGCTCCAGATACCACCCATTTTATGTCAACGTGCACTCAGCCGGACAGAGAAACCCTGGCTTGAGTTATCGAGTTGATAACCAGCGTCGTAGGACCGCTTAGCGAGAGCGCGTTTGTTTTGGATTAGGTAAACCGGGTAACTCAAACATATCCAGGGTATGTTGAACTGGATTCGTAGTACAGCCCTCTGGTGTCAACAGTTTAGGGGGGGGTGGGGGGTGGGGTAATGGTGTGGGGGATATCACAGTTTGGGCCCCCTGGTACCAATTGAGCATGGTTGGTTTTTATCGCCACAGCCTACCTGAGTGTTGTTGCTAACCATGTCCATCCCTTTATGAACACAGTGTACCCATCTTCTGATGGGTACTTCCAGCAGGACAACGCACCATGTCACAAAGCTCAAGTAATCTCAAACTGGTTTCTTGAACATGATGATGAGTTCACTGTCACTCAAATGGCCTCCACAGTCACCAGATCTAGATTCTATAGAGTAGTGGTTCTCAACTGGTCAGGCCCTCGGGACCCACTTTTTCATTTGTCAATAAATCGCGACCCAAAATTTGACCCACTCAAATCTATTCAACAACAAATGGTGCTGTAATATATACGCTTTTCAGCATACAATATTAATGAAAGTGAAGTACAGTGCATATATCCCTTATCTCCATGGGCGTCGCAGCCATTATATGAGGGTGGGACAAGTCCCCCCCACTTTTTCAAATGATTCGTTTAGACCCCCCCACTTTTACCATGTGGAAAGTCCGTGAATCGGTCTCTCCACTCGCCGCACTTTGTAGAGCGCTGTGTCAGTGCTTCACTATCAAATCCATTCCACTTGCTTATTGAGAGAATGCCAAAATCAATGAAACTCCGTTCCATGTTTTCACTGCTACTTTGTACCAAGGCGGATTCTCCCATAGCACGCATGTTCAAGGACTGTTGTCATAGTTGGACAGCTCAGACTTGTTGTAGGCTATGAAGCGATGCCGGGAGCGGAGGTAAGGCACACACACCAAGTGTTCAGGACATTAGCCGCATTCACACTGCGGTACTTTTCCCACAAAGGTTCATGCGAACTTAGTTCATGCTCGCGTTCACACCAAAAAGAGCCGGTACTAAAAGTAGTTCATGCGAACCTTTTAATCCCCTCGAAAGTCCCTGCTAGAGAGCAGGGACTTTCGAACGGCTCTTTTTTGAGAAAAGAGCTATATTTCTGATTGGCTGGGCGAATTGCAAACCACGCCCCGTAAAACTCCCAAAAGGTTTTGTGAAGCCGCCATTTTATTATCCTCGCATTAGCATTATTAGCATTAGCATTAGCCCAGCGCAGAAACTCAGAGAGACTAACTTATGGCAACACAAAATAAAACATGGGAGCGGTGGAGATGAGGAGGTGTTGGTGTTCTGGCGATTTACTCGGAAGGCTTCAGTAGAAGCTGCTGGGACTCCCAGCAGCTTCTACTGAAGCCTTCCCCAACTCCGGGGACTTCCGGCCGGGGACTTTGGGCGGCAGTATATGCCGTGAAATGGTTTGCAGCCTGCCAGTAAACCCAAAGCAGAAGAAGAAGTGACGTCAGCGGCTTCATTTGCCTAATCCACCCCCAGGGACTTTTTCTGGTGTGAACGCGATCTGTACTTAGTTCATGCGAACTAAAGAGTTCGCATGAACTAAGTTCGCATTAACCTTTGTGGGAAAAGTACCGCAGTGTGAACGCGGCTATTGTTAATACAGCGAAAATCAAAGCTGACGATATCTTGTTTTGATATGTTTTCTCCCCCAGACAACATGGACATAAGAAAACTTCAAAGAAGAGGAACGTAAGTCATCAGCTGGTAGCAGTTAATCAGTTAACACAGTGATGCAGCGGCGTTTCACTTCTGGTGAGGAGTTTCGTCTTTATGTCATGATAAAGATACAAATACTGAATAGTTTAGATGAGAAAAGGCATCGAGATGCCAGGTTACTAGTATTTATCACGTAAACAGGGAACATGAATAACCCGATCTCTGTGCTCATGTAAACACCATGATTGATATCCATGTAGAGTCAGTGTGTTTTACTGGAGCCTCAGTTCGATAAGAGATTCTTTTCTGAGTTCTTTAAAGGGGACCTATCATGCAAAATGCACCTTTGTACGTCTTTTATACATGAAGATGTGTCCTCGGTGTTCCAGGGAACTCACCAAGTGTCAAAAAACACAACCCTCTCTATTTTCCTCCTTCGCCAAATCTCTAAAAAAGGGGCTGCAACGGATCTGAAAAAAACGGATCCACATTCCAATACTTTTCTACGTCACAAAGAAGTGCTCCGCTTATTGGTCAACTCTCCACCTATCAGGGGAATGAGCCACGGCCACGTGCATTGCCAAACCTCTCATTCGCATATAGGCTATCGGCAGGCTAAATAATCAACACCCCAGTCACATCTGTGTTTTTGCCTGCTCTTGCCAGGATGTCTAAGCCAGTTAAACGTTGTGCTGTTGTTGGCTGCAAGACTCGGGACAGGGGACTGCATGCAATGCCATCAGTGGAAAAAGAAATGAATCTGTGGCTAGACTTCATTTACAACGGGACATGTGCCAGAAGACCACGGCAGATTTCTGTTTGTGTGTTCCAAACATTTTACCACGGACATGTTTATTAACTTCTCTCAAGTCCAACACGGATATGCCTCCAAACTAATGCTAAACCCGGGATCAATACCAACCATTCGGGACCAGGCCAGTGAGGACACATCCAATTTTGAAGCTGTAAGTTTTTATTTAGCGGTGTTTTTCCTGATAAAGCTATCTCTAGCTTGTAGCATGTAGCATGTAGCTTCGCCGTATCAATGTCGCCTCAAACCCAAATAGTAATCGGTTAGGTGTTTATATATTTTTGTAGCATTTTATTTTGCACGCTCTGCAGTCTTTGCTTTGTCATTTGAATTATCAGGCATTTGCTAACATGTTCAGACATACTGCCGCAATGGCGATCTGTGTGAAGGCTGTAAAGCCACGCCCTAGGCGATAACACAAGTATTTATTCTCCTATTTATTAGTATTTTGTATCCTCTACAATCATATTGAGTAAGTTATAATAACAAACGTAATCTTCTGTAGGCAAGTGCCGTTTTTTCCAGCGTTATATGTAAACGCTTTTGTGATTGTAGTCTGTAAGAACGATCAGATATCATCGATCTGTAAGCTAAGCTACGCTACGCTACGCTAATGAGACATGCCGTGTTTTGCAGCGTTATATGTAAAAGCTTTTGTGTGTTTACTTGTTTGCGCACATGAATATTAATGGGGGTGTGTTAGGATACAACACTGTGTATGTATGTGAGGGGGGACACACCACGAGTAAAACTGAGCTAAAGCCCTGTCGGTCTGTTGTTGTTGACAAGGCCTTACCTCTAGCAACAGGCTAATTAGTGGCTAGCACTCATTACAGTCAGTCTACTGAGCTCAGCCCCTCTCTCTCCAACACATCACCTGCATTGAGTCAGAAACACAGCATGCACGTTACGGTTCAAAACTAACTCAGATTGGAAAAGGCTAAGCAAAGAGCTTTGCTAAATAGAGAGCTTTGCTAAATAGAGAGTTTTGCTAAATGGAGAGTTTTAGCCCCCTCTTTTGGGATTTCAGACTATATTTATCCAAATAGTATTTTCTCATCCTGAATACTAAGTTGAGATGATTTTGTTCTAACTATGTGTTCTTCTTTACAGGCCAGCACCTCACATACTTACTAATTAGTGACAATGTGTACATCCTTTGCTATTATTTACATTTTTTTTTATCATGGCGGAAATGAAAGACTGTACCTGGCAGCCCTGCACTACAATGAAAACGCTGAGCGTGCACAAGCCACTACATCCACTGGAAACCCTCTGTATCAACTGCAGTTCCCAAAGGCCAGGAAGGGAGAATGCAGAGCAAAACCAGTAAAGACTGACCCCTCAGTACTCTCTCTCAAAATGGTAATGTGCATTATGTTTTAATTATACTTCTTATCATTCAGAAGCTTTTTGTGTGTGTTTACCTTTTATTGAGTGCTTATAGGCAATTTCCATCCCAGTATTCAGTTAACTATTTATTTGCTGTGCACATTACATAGACTAGCTAATATTGTACCTACTGCTTGGGACTTTGAGTCTTCAAAATGTCCAATGTCACAGACTGGGACTTACTTTAGAGTCAGTTGTATTTACATTCAGTGTGACTTGTTACGATTCAATGTGAAAGAGTATACATGCTCAATAAATAATGATCACTTCTCTCACCGTAGCTGTCAATCTGATCAAAAGACGTGTTCAATGGCATTAAAACGAGAAAAAAACGCGGCTGAATAGGTTGATCCATAGGTTAATAATGTATCTGTGGCTTTGAAGCAATTGTTTATAATCCATAATTTATATGTAAAAATCGGAGCACAAAAGTTAGCTGCTAATGGTAGCCACCAGAGTGTATGCAGCTTCCGGTTTTGGCTACGTGTCACTCTCACTCCTTATTTGGTAATTTGTGTGTGTCACTGCCTCGCGGCCTGTCGTACCATCCTTGATGGAGCATATGTGTGGGCTGGACCTGTATTTGACAGGACAGGAGTGAGCAGAGGGTCGTGTTGTCAATTCTTGTTCAGTTTTCTGTGACTATCTTCCTCACCCTCTCGGACTTTGAGTTGCGCGCGCTGCTAAAGAGACGTGCAACAATGGAAACCAAACAATGGTGTAGCTGTATTAACAGTCCTGAGTAAATCTGATTTATGGATTCTATGGAGCACCTTTGGGATGTGGTGGAACCAGAGATTCACATCATGGACGTGCAGCCACAAATCTGCAGCGACTGTGTGATGCTATCATCAATATGGACCAAAATCTCTGAGGAATGTTTCCAGCACCTTGTTAAGTCCATGCCATGAAGAATTAAGGCAGTTCTGAAGGCAAAAGGGGGTCCAACCTCGTACTAGCAAACTGTACCTAATAAAGTGGCCGGTGAGTATAATTGGCAGGTATTTTAAACCAATGGCAGTTCCCCTGCTTGGTAGTCATAGAATAATGAAAATAGGTTTGCTGTTTACATAACCAGGTCGAGAGTGTAAAGGTAATCCTATGCTTTGAACTTTATTTTAACTTTTACTCAAACTAATATAAAAGTATCAGTACTTTTCAATGTTCACAATTTAAAAGAAAAGTGTAGATTCATCTTATTGTCATTCATTCCGATTATCTTTTTAGCAACACATTTGAATATGTTATGTTTTGAACTGATACTGTACCAATGCTAATGCAATGATCTGATGATTCATAAGGAAATGCTTTCAGTAGCGTACCATGAAATGAAAACCATACCATGCATACCATGAAATGAATAAAATCACAATCATGTGTGTCAATACAATTTATTCATATGGTGAACAATCCTTAGTAGTAGGACACACACATTGGATGAACACACCCAATGTGTGAAGCACTAGAGGTTATCTATGTGTTGTAAAGTGGAGTTCACAGCACAGATCATTTAGCTTTTCCAACATCTTATGCCTTCTCCAACTGTATTGATTCTCATACTAAAAATCCAGACAACATTGATGCACCTCCTCAGACAAACAAATACAGTTTAGAATTGCAACACAGTTAAACATTTGAAAAAAACATCTAAATGTTGCTGCAGGGTAAAATAATGACAGAACAAAACAAGAACTTGAAACAAATAAATTACTCAAGTAGTCACACAGCAGTCCTCACAACACCATAACATCTTCTGATGGGTTGCTCTAGTTGATGCTGTTATACACATCTTTAATCTAAAGTTCATCTTTATCCTCTCCTTGACAGAAGCATGCTGCTCTCTGTCCATTCATGTAGGGCCTGCAGCCCAGAGTCCATACCGTGTTGAAAGTGGTGTCTGCTACTGATTCACATGCTGGGGAGAGGAAGGGACAGAAACAGGGACGGCAGTCAGCACGGGGCATTATGCATTATTTATTCACCGTACAGTTTATTTCTTATACATTCATTTATCAGTACGTGGCAGTTTTTAATCCTCCTGTCGTGTTTGTTTCTAATACTGCTTAATTTTATTTATGTATTCAGTTATTTAACAGGAGAGCACATTAATCAACATTTCTGTTCTGTTGAGTTAGCCAAGAGGCTATTTTTCACCTGAAGTCCCTGGAAATTTTCGAAGACACCCTTTAGACAAATCATCACCAACTTGTATTTACCATCCTTTTAAGATCTCTTTGAAAGGGTTTTATACATTACAATAAACCCACATATGACATTTCAAACGTGATGGAGGAGCAGGGTTGTGAAAAGTGCAATTAAGAATCCCAACCGGTCCTCATGACGTCATTTTTAATAGTCAAATAATAGGTTTATGTAAGGCAACTTAGGCCAGGCCAATAGATTTAAGTTCTGTATGGAAGTAGAGTGTGTCCCTAAATTAGTTGTTGAGTCAATAAAGGGGAAGTTTACCTAATAGGGAAAAAAACAGGGATAGGCTCAATAACCCTGCGCTGGATGAAAAGAAAGGTTAATTAGTTACCAACCTTCAACTGTTGACACAAAGCCGAGGCTCTTCTTGAGGTCGGAGCAGATGCTGTGGAGGCACCAGCGGAACTTGGAGTCGCAGCGGTACTTGTTGGAGCCGCAGGTGTCGTAACACATGTCCAGCTGATTGCAACACTTGGTCATGGCGGGGATGCCCATGTCCACCTTGTACACAGCAGAGATAATACAAATGTTTATATGCAAGTGTTGGTGATTAACAGGTGGTTAGTTTTCCAAATGTAGACTTCTCTGAATATTAAGGGACCGTATGAAAATGATCATGGGTGGGCGCTATGTATTATTATCCTTTTAGTGAAGGATTGTTTTTGCCTGTTTTTTACATGTAATATCAGGATAGGTTTACTTTGAGAAGTACATTTAATAAAAAATGAAGAATCATAGCTTTAAAATAGTTACAGTATGTCCAAATTATAGTGTTTTGAGTTCCATGGTAAAGGTATGTTTTGGCATGAAAGGAGACAAAACAATCATACTTTTTTGAACAGATTTGAGTGGGGACATAGATCTTAGATTTTTAAGAAGAAGAACATTATTTTGCCCTCCAACCAGCGTTTCCGCCAGGGGGGCGTCTAGCCTTCATTTGACGCCCTTATTCAGCTCGGGACGCCCTGAACTCGAGCCGAGGGCGTCCAAAGATATTAATAATTCGAGAGAAGATCGAGAGTTTTTATCGCTTGAAATGACGAAAAGGAAAAAGGACATCCCTCTGTTGGAGGGTTAAAAGGAGTCTAGTGGGATTCTTTTCGGAGTATTGAAGATCGATTCCCCGACATCGGTGGTGCCTGCTACAGGACAACACGCAACGTGCATGATTTGGACGCGATGTGCCGTGCTAGTGGAGCACGTGCGTGAGCTGCGAGCACCCCCCCCCAGTGTTTATTCAAATGTTTTATTTTTTCCATAATTCTGTGGATTATTAGTTCATTCCTAATGTGCAAATATTTTAAAAGTATTGTTCTATTAACCTGTCATGCTTAAAGGTGGGACAAGATTGATACATTAGGGAAAAGGATGTCGCAACTATGTTTCTGGGTCGAGCCTTGCTTTTGAACAATCTTTAAACATATCCCTCTTCCTGACCCACAATACATTTGTGTACAACCCCTTATGGGGATTTCACTTTTTACAGCCGTTACATTTCAAAGAATTATAAGGCAAGTTTATTTATATAGCACCTTTCAACACAAGACAATTTCAAAGTGCTTTACAAAAAATGAAAGACATTAAGAAAATGGCATTTAAAAAGATAATAAAATAAACATTAAAAGAAAAAATACATGGATAAAAGTTACAGTGCAGTCTAAGATATGAATAGTTCAATTAAAAGCAGCGACAAAAAGCAAAGTCTTCAGCTGGATTTAAAAGTAGTCAGAGTTGCAGCGGACCTGCAGGTTTCTGGGAGTTTGTTCCAGATATTTGGAGCATAATAACTGAACGCTGCTTTACCAAAAATCCACAAAAATCTGCCCTTAGAGACAGAAGAAGCATACCCCATCTGGAACAGGAAGACCAAAGAAGTAGGAGCCACAGCCGTCAGGTTCAGGCATCTGGTAGTCCGGGCGAGGAAGAGGAGCTTTCCCTTTGAGACAGGGGAAGCAAATCAACATATCACATGTGGATCTTGTTTCACATCAGGCCAGTGGAAACATGCTAATCTGGCTGGTTTGGTGACCATGTAGCTTTAGAAATAGATCCAGGTTTGCACATGATGAACAAAGGTCAATTAGTTGGTTTATCCATATCCATCCACACGTTATTAATCACATTCCCAAGGCCCTGACAGGAAACCCCTCCTATCATGCTCGGGTCACAGTCCGCTTCCAGGCCCTCTTCCAGATGATAACAAAGATGATAAGTCAAAGAAAATCCTATCAAGTGATTTGTATCAGAACATTACTATCACTGGGTTGCGTTATTGTTCTACATAGGACACGACATTATAGAAACTTTCAACATTTGATTATATAACAAGAACAATATATATTTATTTGGATAAATAAAGTCAAAAAGGTTGAATATTTGAAACAGTTTGCTTTATTTTGACTGAATATAAAAAACTGAATTTACAAAAAATCTGTTTATGTAGTACTTTCTTCACTTATAGTACAACATTTTTTTAAACAGGATAAGGGTTTTGTGTAAAATAAATTAATATTAACATTATTATTCTGAAACTTTGCAATTTAAAAGACTTGAATTGCAGTTTACCCGTGGCTTTTCTTTTTATGTATATTTTCCCAAAGAGTTAGGTATATATTCCCCAATAACTTTACCTTTATTGTAGTGAAAACACCACAGAGTATAGGAGACCCAACCCTAAACTAACCCAACCCTTTCCCCTGCATTCAAGCAGTGGTAAGTGGAAACTGTAACCTTTAATTTCGATAAAAAAATACAAATATAAACCGATATATCCATGGTAAGGCAAGGCAAGTTTATTTATATACACTTTTCAACACAAGGCAATTCAAAAAATTAAAGACATTAAGAAAATGGCATTTAAAATCTAATAAAATAAACATAAAAAGAAAAAGTACATGGATAAAAGTTACAGTCCAGTCTAAGATGTGAATAGTTCAACTAAAAGCAGCGACAAAAAGAAAAGTCTTCTGCTGGATTTGAAAGTAGTCAGAGTTGCAGCGGACCTGCAGGTTTCTGGGAGTTTGTTCCAGATACTTTGGAGCATAATGACTGAACGCTGCTTCTCCATGTTTAGTTCTGACTCTGGGGACAGAAAGCTGACCAGTCCCTGAAGACCTGAGAGATCTGGATGGTTCATAATTTAGCCGGAGGTCAGACATGTATTTTGGGCCTAAACCATTCAGTGCTTTATGAACCAGCAGCAGTATTTAGAAATCTATTCTTTGACACACAGGAAGCCAGTGTAAAGACTTCAGAGCAGGAGTGATGTGATCCACTTTCTTAGTGTCAGTGAGGACTCGAGTAGACCTCTCTATTCTGATACATTGGGCTTTAATCGACTTACCATGCCGACAGCGGTATTGGCACACTCCATCACGTCCCCCCATGAATTCCAGCATGGAGTCAAAGTATCCGCCGACCGACTCAAAGCCGCCTCTCACAGAGTTTAGTCCCCAATCACTGTCCTCCCCCTCCTCCTGTGTGCCATCAGAGGCCGGGGGGGGTGGTGGGGTTTCAGCAGCTGGCTCCTCAGCATCCTGACTGAGAGCGCTGTGGAGGCACAGGCCCAGCAGGAGCAGCAGGGGAGCAACGAGGGCCCAACGGGTCATTCTGGAACTCAGAAAGCTCAATAGCAAGAGTTCAGAGACTGAGGGAAATCACAAACACACTCAGAGGCAGTCCTGAAACTGTGCGTGTGTGGGACCTGAACTTTGAGCCAGACACAGAGATGGCCTCATATGTGGAGGAGCAAAGTCCAGCCTCTACCTCCTCGTTTAGTCTCATCTGAGCTTTTATCACTCACTGATTAATGAGAGGCGGAGTGTTCATTTTAATCCCATGTACTCAAGAGTTGATCTTTCTAGGCAGCAGCAGATAGTAACATGGAAGTGGTTTAGCTGTCAATCAGAACATGCCCTTTGTGTTCTGCTGCATGTTTTGTAAATTAATCTACACATTTTCTTATAATATTAGTGGTAGAAGAAGAACATGAATACTAGAAGTAAAAGTCCTACATTCATGACTAAAGAAAAAGGATGAAGGATCATCAACAGATATCAAAAGTTCCCAGAAAATGTTTCCCTGTTAGCGTTTTTATTATCTGTCTAAGTACTCCTACGTGTTTTCTGACCTTTGTTTCCCTTATCATAAAAGCATGTTAAGATGGGAAAGATCTGGAGATAAACTGGTGTTCATGCTTGTGTGCAGGCCTTCTATTAATTGATAGGATAAAATGGCTGCTATAGCATTGGGAAACTCTGGGATGAGCGAGAAATGCCAATTCAAACTTAATTAAACTTAAAATAAACTACAATCTGTAGTTTATGTTAGCTTATCCCAGACTGTTTGCAAATTGTGCCATCAAGGCTAATCCCAGAACCTTAAATTGACCCTTGCCTACAAAGACAAAATAAATGAGCTGATGAAGTCATGAAAGTGAAACCAACCCCATTTCATGGAGATGAGGGTCGTACAGTATCTAAGGGTTAATATAGATGGATCATCTGCAATAAACATGAACAGCTAGAACATCTCCTCCTTGAGTCCAATGTTGACTGTTTGGGAATATTGGAATCTTGGC